>JAJOZX010001404.1:0-32500 GCA_023014485.1 Bathynomus jamesi | reverse complement strand
TTAATAAGCGGAAATTATCAAATTCAACTATATTAATAGAACTAGTTCATTGTGCGCAAAAGTGATGCAAGCGACAAGACGAGAGGCTGTTCTTGTATGAAGTTACTCTCTTGCAACCTACTTAGATCCACGTTACAAAGCTAAGTTATTTTCATCTAGTACATTAGAACGAGTTAAATCATCACTTGGCAAAGCAGTTGAAGAGCTTCAATCTCTTGAATCTGTCGCTTCGCCACCCACCAAAAGAATAAAAGTTTCAGTGACAGAACCATCACCTTCAACAAGCAAATCTATCACAGAATCTGTCTCTCAGTTTCTTGAGTCAAGCAGCAATGACGAGAACTACGCGATGTCAAAAGATGTAAAAATGATCGAGAGCTATCACCAAGAAAAACGCCTGGCTGCATGTGACAATCCTATTAGTTGGTGGAAAAATACGCAGAATATCTATCCATACTTGAGTAAACTTGCAAGGAAACATTTAGCCTGTCCTCCAACAAACGTACCAAGCGAGAGATTATTTAGCAGTGCTGGATTAATATATGATGAAAAGAGAAACAGACTGGCAGCAGAAAAGGCAGAAAAATTAATGTTCCTTAAGCATAACCTTCCTATAATTAAGTTTGAACATTAAACGATGAACATCTTAGTTTACTTTATTTTAATTACTCATTTATAAATATGCCTATAAAACTTTAAACTTAATATAAATAGTTATCAAGCTAATTAAAGATCTCTTTCTATAAGGGTGGGGTTGGGGAAAGAGGTCGGTGGGGTGCATTTGAGTTGGGTTCACGTCCCGCATCCTGGTAACACAATTATGGTTTCTAATTGTGGCTGAAACTCAACAAATATAACGAATTTATTTGCAGACGAATTCACTAATTGATTTCTATATTAGTTAGATGCTTGATATTATTTTATATGTTCAGAGAAAAGTACAGCAATTATTGTACAATTAATCAATTATACTACATTATAGCTACAGCTCTCTCTATATAATAACTTATTATATACGTTAAACACAACAAATCTCGAATATATCCTAAAAAATAACGAAAATGTAGACATCCGCATCCGCATCCGCATCCGCGGATGTTGAAATCAAACATCCTCATCCGCATCCGCATCCGCGGATGTGAAAAAAATGACATCCGCTACATCACTAATTTGGACTATAGTGGATTTAATTATCCCAGAAGAGTTCCTTGTTCCATGCACGGTCTGTGTGTATCATAAAAAACTCAGGGGACCATTCTGAGTTCATTCCCATAAATATATATATATATATATATATATATATATAATATATTATAATATATTATATATATATATATATATATAATATATATATATATAACTGTAAAAAGTGAACAATGAACAATTCCTATACCATCGTTATATGGATTCATTGTCTTCATGCAGTACTTATGTTCGTATAGTTTTTATGTTTGAATGTTCATTTTTACATAAGAAGCCAAAATCGCCTAAGCGAGTTTTGGATAGAATTTCGATTTGTACGTCTTTATTCATTACTGTATTTTTCTAATTCATCTTTTCTAATAATGACTTATACACTAGGACGTCATAAAATAACTTTATTCTCTTTACGTTTCCCATACTTTGTACACTGAATCACGTTCTTAGTATTTGAACATCTTCCGTATTCAATGTATGGTAAATTCTTTAGTAATAATGTTGTGGTGTTATGTAGTATAAGTATTATTATTCAACCATATTCATCCATACGTCACATTTTCCCATCATTAATTTCCCTTGATCATTATCCTATATAAATTTTATTAAATATTCATTTTTACTCGTGTCAATCTGTGAAATGCAAAACTTTTGCCTTCGTTCGAAAACGCAAAAATACGTTCTTGTATTATTTTTTTTCATTTTTATTTTTAACTATGTCACCTCCCGCATTGAACTCAAAAATGCTGAGTTAAGTTATCAAATTCCGCTCACTACGACAGAATCGAACGCTTCTAAGATAAATACCTCCGTTCGCTCTGATTTCAAATTTATAACATATTATAACATATTATGTTGTATATAAATCCAAACCATATGTGCCCCATGTACTTTGTATTATATTTCTAACATCTTAATTGTCTATTAATATGAAACACTGTAAAAACAAAACAAAGTTATAGTAACTGTTTAATTGTAATTAACTGTAATACTTTAATTTAATATAACGTAATGTACTTTAATGAAACTGTATTAATAATAACTTGTAATGTACTTCAGTGAAACTGTAATTAAATGTAATGATTTAATTTATAATGTAAGAATGTACTTTAATAGAACTATAATGGACAATCATAAGCGAATGTGAAGTAATCCATAATTGTAATCGTAATTGTAATGAACCAAAATTAATACGTACTCAGTCGTGTACTTAATTTGTACTTATGTGTACTATTACGAAATGATATCGCCTTCATAAATGTAGACTCGGCGAAAAATACAAATTAGTTTTTATTTTTATTTTTTTAAATTTTTATTTGCAATCTTTCAAACATCTGATCATGTGTTTAAAAGGGGGAAACTTAACCTTCGACTGTCTTCCCCCAAACATTTAGGTTTATATTATACATGTATTTGTAAAATTACGGCACTTCATCAAGTCACTTCATTAAGTCACTTCTTCATAGCGTACGTCATTATAGCACTTCATTAGGACTCCTTTGTTAGCAGCCTTGCTGCGAGGAGGGGGCAGAGGCCCCTTGCCTCCTTAATATTTTTAGATTCCGGCCTGAGCCATAGTCGAAAGAGGTCGAACCTCTACCCCTGTAAATTCAGAGCACTACCTGTACATTTTGAGAAGTAAACCACAGTAAAAGAAGTTTTTATCTTTTCCTTCGAGCCTTGTTCTCTTCAGGAATTTAGTCAGTTAAGTCGATAAGTTATAAAAGAAAAATCGATAAATTTTAGTATCAGAGAAAGTATCAGAGTATTATAGAAAGAGAAGAATTAAAAACTGGCGACCCTTTGCCCAAATTAAGAGACAACCCAAGCACCATAGAAGATATTGGCATAACAGTCTGGCGAGTCTGTAGCCAAGAGTTTAACAAGAGGCGACCGAAAAGAATTAGAATGTTTATAGAAGAAATATCCGTTGCTTGCCTCCTAACTAGAAACCCCGTCGATCCGAACCACCCCAGGGCCATAGACGGAGGGGTTACATATATGTATATATATGTATATATATGTATATATATATATATATATACATACACACATATATATATATATATATATATATATATAATATATATACACATATATATACATATATATATATATATCTATATATATATCACACCCGTCAAAATGGGGAAAAGGGACCATTTTCGAGTTTTTTTTTTGTTTTAGGAAAATTGAAACAAAAAATTACAAAGATTTCCTTTTATTGTGTACCAATCTGTGAAAATGACATACTAACCCGTGTATATAACACTACAACAACTTAAATGTACTTATGAAACATACAAAAATATACTAAAATAGAAAAGCCTCCAACGGGAGGGGTGGTCGGGGTAAAAGGGACCACATTACGTTCAGCGCATGAGGCGCCTTCCGAACACATTTCGGAACATTACAACCGACTTGTAAACCTTCGCAACGGTTAACTTTAACACAAGGGCATCGCTTCCCACCACAGAATCGTCAATACTAGGGGGCTCCTTGAAAGCAAAATGACCTTTGGGTGCTTTCCCATGTTCTGTTTTCCTGAAAAAATGTAGGAGCCATTTTGTCCCCTGCCTCTTGATCACTTTCGCCACATAGTGGTAAGGCTGCTGGCCTGTTGACCGGTAGCGCACAAGCACAAAATCGTTAGGCACTAATTTGTCTTCATCAATGTCACTGTTCGCAACCACCGGTTCCTCCTCCTCCGACTCCCGAGACACCGTCACCTCCGCCTCTTCATCCGCAGAACTCTCAAACTCATCTCCGGACGAATCTGCATACACTATGCGCTTGGGCCGGAAAGGAGGTGCCGAAGAAGGCCCCTGGTCTGCCAGGTCCCGAGCTGAGATGCTCATACCTGGTTCCAATTGTAGCGCCCTCCCTCTCCCTCGTTTTCGTCGGTGGCACACGCTCATCTCCCTCTGCTGCTTCAAATAGGCTAAGAGGTTGGGACTGACGTTCTTCCTGGGCGTGCCTATTTCAGTTGGCTGATCTCGCCTCATTTTAGACAGGACTCTTTCTGGATCGAAAGGGGAAATACCACAACTCCTGAATCCGGCAGCGGCAAGCGGAACCCACTTCGGTTTCATGAGCTGTACTAGCAACAGCAGCAGCTTGGGGATGCACCACTTCGGCATGACCGTATGGTGCGCCCCGATGCCCGTCTTCCACCTTGTCAGGATGTCCCTCCAAACTCTCTTCAGCGGCCCATACACAGCTACATCCAGGGGCTGAAGGAAGTGAGTCGAGTTTGGAGGGAGAAACGTCATGTTGATGCCATACTTTTCACACACCTGAGTAACCTTTAATGATATATGGCTTGGCAGATTGTCTCCCAAGAGAACCTTCGGTTCCTCCCTAGGAAGCTTCTGTATATAGGGCACAACAACCTGCATTAGCCAGTCATAAAATAAATCAGCATGAAACCAACCTGACTTCGACCGGTTGTATTTCGCGTCAAGGGGCCCGCCCATCACCCAGGAATCCTGCAGACGTTCAGCTTTGTAGACCACGTATGGTGCCAGTGCAATGCCGTTCGGCGTGCACGCAAACATGATAGAGGTCGATGATTTGGTCGTATTCATAATACGCTCTGCATGCTTCAGGCCCTTACGAAAGATTAACAACTTGGATTTAGGGTCGTCCGTCAGATTGGTCTCATCATAATTTATGATGTTGGCCTGAGGTACATCCTCAAGCTGCTTCTGAAGATTCCGGAAGTACGCCCGTACCTCCATTTCCGTTACCGCTGCACGTCTTCTGGATATGTTTTGGCAGTGGCGTTGTGTAAGGATTCTCGATTGCCGTTTTAAGAAGCCGTATGCCCAATCCCTGCCAGGGAGGTTTTCCCTGAATTGGACCACATACCTATCCATTTTGTTTAGATGTTCCTGAATGAACAGGCACATCTGGTTAATGTCGAATGCCAAGCCGAAGTCACCGAGGGTTGCCAGATTCTGCGCTATGACCTCTTCTTCGCCATTCGTTAGTGCCGTGTCGCGGCCCGACTGACCGCCTTGTAACACTTTCTCGTGATACCGCTTGTGAAGCGTTGTTTTTGGGATGCCATAGCGCTGGCAGACGCCCCTCTCGGAATCCCCTTTCGCCCTGTCGACGAGTGCTCGGGCAATGTCATCCTGGGTGTACATCAGCCTCTTCACACCAACCTTCTTCACGTAATTGCGTGGCATTGTCTGTAAAAAAGAAAACTTCTGTAAAATTTCGGTTGAAAATAAAAAATGTAAATAGCGGTCCCTTTTACCCCACCGCATAAAAATGAACTGTACGCGCTCCTAATTTATTATTATTAATTATAAATCAGTATGCAGTTACCTTACTAAATAGTGCTGCTTCACGTAAAATTTAAGTGTTGTGCAGTGATTAGAATTTATTGTCTAATTCTTAGCGTTTCCAACAAACTTATTCACAGTCATCAATTCAAATCTGAAAAATAAGAAAAAAATAGTAAATTCCAAAATTTCCGAATTCTGCTCACGTACACTGCAAATATAACTACTGTACTCGAGATGCACCAATTCTAGGGCATCAGTTACAAAAATTTCATTGCACCACCATTTTGGTCCCTTTTCCCCCGCATGGTCCCTTTTTCCCCATCTGACGGCTATATACATATATATATACATATATATATACACATATATACACACACATATATAGTATATATAATACACACATATATATATATATACACACATAATATATATACACACATACATATATATATATATATATATATATACATACATACATATAATATATATATATATACACATACATATATATTATATATATATAATATATATATATATATATACATACATATATACATACATATATATACACATACATATATACACACACACACATATATATTTATATATATATATATATATATATTAATATTTATATATATATATATATATATATATACATATATACACACACACACCACATATATATATGTGTGTGTATATCCAAGGTGGCTTAATCAGCCAGTTGGTTTGTTTAGAAGGCTGTATGTATATGTATATATATATATATATTTATTTATTTACTTATTTTTCCGTGGCAATTCATAAGAAAAGTTGCCAGTTTGCACTATTTATTTAATTTGTATATATTTAATGGAGAGGAGATGCTCTCCGTATAATGAAGTTCTTGACAGTTCCAGTTAGTTTAGAACTCGATTCAAATATATAAAACTTTTGTAGTGCCGTTAATTTTAGCGTAGAAATATCAAATAATATCATATACTTCGAATAATAAAACACAACTGCGTCATTCTGTTTATTTGTCGTTATTTAACATGGACTAAATTATTTAACATGCACTTATTTGAAATATGTAGGAGATAAATATAAAATCAAAATAATAATAATAGTAAAAGAAATCTATATACACCGAAAGTACACACTTTAAGAGAGGAATATATATTATAATATATATATATATTATATATATATATATATGTATACACACATTCTTAATAATAATAGTATATTAGAAATCTATATACAGTCTAGGGTGTCCAAATTTTGTTTCTTAACACGACCTGACCACTCGTGTCATGCCCGGATGTGGTTTGGGCTAAAGCATTGACTGTGTGATTTTCAACTCGATCAGATGATATTTAGAGGTCCCGACGTTTGATGACTTTGTTTTGGTTTTCAGAATTGATCATTATGGCGTTGACAAGATCAAACATCAAGTTGTGGCTTCTTGAGAGGTCTCCGATAGCAGAGCTGGCTAAATCTCGATTACCAAGTAATATGGACGTGTTGCTCCTTTTCTTCTACCATCACCGCGACCAAAAGAAGACAGATTCCAACAGTGTCAAGGCTGTAATATCGGCTGTATTAGAAATCTGGGTTAGAGCCAACTCGAATCTGGCAACAACCTCCGTTCATGCCTCGACTAAACTGAAAGCTTTGGTTAAGAGGTATCGAAATTTGCATAAAAACAAGAACAAGACTGGAATGACTTACAATATGCAGCGGGATGTATTCTTGGCTGATATGGAGGATATTTTTGATGTCGCCCGCTCAGACGTTCTGGATCGGGGAGATATCCCTCTTGAAGACAAGGAATTCCTCATTTCCCAAAGGGAAGATCGACATACGAGTTACATGGGAGGTGAAGATAGAAAATATAATGCAGCCACAATGAAAAGAAAGGAAAGGGAAAGAGCTCTTGAGCGGGCACACCGGCGTCAAACGGAGGAGGCTCTAGCTGTAGGGGTCACAGAAGAGGCTACCGACGGCAGTTCTAGCACATCGTCAGCTGACAGAGGAAACGAAGCCGTCACTTGTGGACTTAAACCTTCGAAAGCTCCCAAACATGACATACTAAAAGAAAGTCTGAGTGATCTTGACCTGGCAGCAACTTGGGATCGCGAGGGCCTTTCTGTTCGACAGGCAACATCAGCGTTTGCTGCGACTGCAAAATCCCTAGCTCTCGGTCCTGACAGTGTTCCATCAAAGAGCACGGTTCACCACTTCCGACAAAAGGCCCGTACAATGATAAGGACCAATGTTATTGGCCACCTCGAGCAGCTTCCACCTCGACTGCAGATCCACTGGGACACAAAGATACTCACTGACATCGAACAGGAGGGTAAGTCAGTCGATCGGATTGCTGTTGTGGTGACTGGGATGGTGTGGAAGAGCTATTAGGAGCACCGAAATAATAGACGGCACAGGACAGCAAATGGCAAGCGCAGTCCATCAAGCGCTCACCCTAGTCGGAATTGGGGACAAGATCATAGGCATGGTGTTTGACGCGACGGCATCAAACACGGGGATAGTGCAAGGTGCGTGTGCGCGTTTGGAAGCGGCCTTGGGAAGATCTCTTTTATGGTTTGCTTGCCGTCATCACGTTCACGAAGTGATTCTCAAGGATGTCTTCGTCGTGTGCCTAGGAACACCACCAAGTCCTCAAATCCCACTTTTCAGGAGATTCAAGGAGGCCTGGCCATCAATGAACCACTGTCAGTTGGATGCATTTGACAAAGACGAGGTGGCTAAAGCCTTCATAAATGACAATGCTTGCCTTTCACAAATGCGACTTGAGGTAATAGACTATCTCCGCGATGCCCTAAGAAGTGGTAATCATCCTCGAGAGGATTATGAAGAACTTCTTCGACTGACCCTCTTGTACCTCGGAGACGACGTAGGACGTTACAAGCTTCGGCCTCCAGGGGCTTACCATCAGGCCAGATGGATGGCCAAAGCTATTTACTGCCTCAAAATAGCATTACTGCAGTCCCAGTTCTCCGAACTTCGTCTCCAAGAACTGCAAGGGGTTCGCCGTATGGCTCTCTTCGTGAGCCTTGTATACGTGCGTCACTGGCACGAGGCTCCCATCGCCATCAAATCTCCCAAAAATGACGTTAGGCTGTGCAATCTTCTTGTAGGTTACCCTGACAAGGACGTTGGAAACACAGCTTACCGGGCTGTGCTCCGTCATCTGTGGTATATCTCGGAGGACTTAATCTGTCTTGCACTGTTTGATGACAGAGTTGACGACAATGAAAAGCGTAACATGACGGCTAACCTGAAAAAGCGCCCTGGGAAAGGACTCAAACGGGTCCAAGGCAAGGGACTGCAAGTGGATGGCCGTTTAAGTCGTGGGTGACGAGTCGATCCACCACACTCTTCCAGTTTCTCCAAGTTGAGCCCACGTTCCTCACCAAAGACCCTGAAACATGGCCTACTGACGAAAACTACCGTCTGGCAAAGAGCCGAGCTGCAGAACTGATGGTGGTCAATGATGCAGCAGAGCGAGGCATCGCCCTCATTGAGAAATACACAAGCAAACCTCTGTGCCGTGATGAAGAAGACCTCCAGTTCCTCCTTCGAACTGTCTACTCACACCGACGGAATGTGAGCCGGAATGGAACAAAAACGGATCTCATGAAACACGTGTTTAGTTAAAATGCATAAATGTGATGCTTTGAAATTGTTGTTTGTGTGTTAAGATTAAAATACATGTTTATTTTGTATAATCATCTTTGTGATGGAACTTTTGAGAGAAATATTTCAGTTAATTTGCCTTTCAGTTAAGAGGAGAAATAAAGTGTTCAAAGTTCGGGACCTTTAAATTTCCTTCGATCTCTCTGAAGTTTTACAGGAAGACTTCTAATGGGAAACATCAAAAGAGCGCAACACGAGCGGATTTGTATCCCGAAAAAGAATTTGGCCCCCTATGAGTTTGGGACACCCTAATATACACGTTTAATATATGTACGTGTATCCACACACTTATATTTAAGCATAAAAAATAATAATAGTACAGGGGAAATCTATATACACGTTTAATTTAAGTACGCGCATCTACATACTTCTATATAAATTTCAGAATAATAGTGCAAAATAATTCCATTACATGGATAATATATACAGTGTGTCTAAAGTCATGGTGGGATTTTAAATAGCTATATTATTGCAACGAAACATGATAATGAGATGAAAAAAAGGCAAATTGAAGAACAACTCTTAAAGAATAACTTTATTTAACGTAGTTCGATATGGGCTCCTCTGGTAGCCCTGCAGACATCTAGGCGGTGATTCAATTCCAGCCACACACGCCCAACATCAGGAGTGACGGATGCGATAGCTTCCGTGATTCGCTCGTGCAAGTGATGAATATCCCTAATGGGTACACTGTACAGTGTACACGCTTTGCTTGACGTAACCCCACAAATAAAGTCCAAAGGTGTCAGGTCCGGAGAGCGTGGAGGCCATGGCTTCCATCCTCCTCTTCCTATCCATCTCTGTGGAAATTTTTCATTAAGGAATTCTCGAACAACGTTGGCATAGTGCGGAGGAGTACCATCTTGCTGAAAGATGACATTATTGTCAATAAATTGGGGTACTGCAAAATGTTCCAACATAGCGAGGTAGTTGTGTGACGTCACAGTGGGTTCCGCGAAGAAAAATGGGCCAATCACTCGATCTCGTGCTAGAGCACACCACACATTAACTTTCGGGCTATTACGCTCATGTTCAACATAGGCATGTGGACAGCCTAGAACTACGAGATAAAGGTTAAGCTTAGCCTAGACTAACTACAAGATACAACTTTGAGAGTTGTTCTTAAATTTGGCATTGTTTCATCTCATTATCATGTTTCGTTGCAATAATATAGCTATTTAAAATCCCACCATGACTTTACGGACATACATCACCGCCTAGATGTCTGCAGAGCTACCAGAGGAGCCCATATCGAACTACGTTAAATAAAGTTATTCTTTTAGAGTTGTTCTTCAATTTGCCTTTTTTTCATCTCATTATCATGTTTCGTTGCAATAATATAGCTATTTAAAATCCCACCATGACTTTACGGACACACTGTACATCAAAATACGTTCACTTAATGTTCTACTACGTTTAATTAAAATACTAAATTCGCATGTGATCGAGTCAACAGTTACATCCTCGTTGCCTTGTACTATGCAATAAATACGACTTAACATTATTTCACCACTCAAAGTACGCGGGTGTCTACAGGGTGTCCCGTAAGTCTGGAATCATAGTGCAAAGTGATAAAAACGCCAACAAAAACGCCGAAGAGACTTTTGGGGACTGTTTGTGAAATGAGCGAGGATGGTAGCGGTTGTGTCATCGTCAGTGGATGTCCTCAGAGGTCCACTGCGTGGTTTATCTCCGATGGATCCTGTTTCCCTGAACTTTGCTACAAGTTTGCCGACACAGTTGTGTGTTATCGGCGCGCGGTCCGGATGCAATCTGTTAAATTCCTCAGCGACCTCCCTCTGACTCCGATTTCCTACGAGCAGAATTACCTGGATGCGTTCTTCCTTACTCAAAGACATCATGGGCACTTGCATAAACGGAAAAACATGAATTACTTATTTTACCCTATAAGTTCCAGACTTATGGGACACCCTGTATACTCACTGTAAAGGGTTTTTAGATCGTTTAACACTATTTTTGTACCCACTTTATAATTGTTTGGCAAGTTAACACTCTATAAACACGGTTAGAATACATTAAAAAACACGCACAAAGATGGCATCGTTTGCCACAACATCGTTATTAAATTTAAATTTATAAACACTCCTTTCCAAACGTAGGTTTATTCTTTCCAATCCGAGCTTTTCAACCGTGAACTCTTTTTCACAACGCATATCGACAATTGAAGTAATCTTCTAAATCGTGCCGACAGCTGCCCATTATATAAAGAAATAGCTCTTCAGGGTGAACAGTGTAGGTGAGCTCAGCCCTGTGCCACTCATTTCTTTTGTACCAAATTTCAAGATATCTCGAATAGCCTATAACTTTTAAATACCGTGTCAAAATAAAGCATATCGGCAACACGCACATCTAATATAGGCTTTAGCTTGCGGAAACCGACGATGTCAAACATTCTGTCGAGATTCAAACGGTTTCGCGTGGGAATAAGGGTGCTATTGTTAGCAGCGTTCTTCCACATGAACCGTATATCAATGCATGGCTGTCTCGATTTATAACTTACAAATAACAGCGTATGAGAGTGCATCACTAATCTGCACTCTTCTTGTGCCTACACCTGCAGGTATTTTATAATGGTCCTAACTCCAATTCTCAACCGCCACGAAGATTCTGTTCATTTCCTCAACACTTAAATAAATTACGTTCTGTTTACCAGAGTTTGATTGTCTACAACTCATTTCAGGTACATAATTAACAGCGCCGGTTTTACGCCTGAACACACGCACTGGCTTCGTCACGAATACGTCGTATACGGCATTGATGATACTGCTCAACGGAAGCTCCATCGTATATTGGTTTTCTATTGTGAGGAGTGCACGTCCAGTCGGGTCAAGCTCTGAGGTGACTATGAGCAGCCATTGAGCGGTTTAGCTCGCTTGGAGGTGTGGGGGAACGAGTCACACAGGCGCTTAATACCAAGCGTTAGTGATTCGTGTACGGGGTTGTTCCAACATGAAAGAATCATTTGAATACTTGTATCCCATTATACCGGCCAATCGTTTTGAGAAATTTCCACCTGCGATACATGAAGTAATATTGGCTTTAATGTTTTATCACTCCCATTCCCAGAAATGCGCACCAGACATCTTCGTTCAGGGGTTTTCAACATTGTATTTTCTCGAACTACGCACATTTTACTAACACTCTGGCGTCTATTTGAGAGAAAATATGTGTCCATATCTGTCCTTTTTGCTTAACAAGCAATACTCATCCCTAAACACTATTAAAAACTTGCACAAGCCTTTAGAACAACCTCACTGCAAACTTCTTCATGATATATATGAACGTAATGAAAAAATATTTTAGGCTGTCCATAATAACAAGATTTATATTCTAAGCCGCAGGGTATGCGTACTCGGTATGATGTAACATGACATAATACCGCTTGTCACACATTCGTCAACAAGGTTCACAACCCACACTCGTTGTTTCTCTTCTGCACGTGATGCTTCTTTCACTTCGCGGTGTTTGTGCGCCTTTACGCAGTTTTGTCCTATAATGTAGTCCATTACTTGTTTCAGCCACGAAAACCGGCAATACTCTCGCCAGAATACTGTTAGAGTATTTGGACTTCCTGCTCTTCACGCTTCTCTCGGTTCAATATTAATTAAAAGCTTCAAAGTAGGGAGGACTTGGGATTCTTTGAGTGTTCACCACATCTGTAGACTTTATCGAATACCACTTCATGAATGTCGAGCACGCACGCAATATCAAAGGTAGCTATCACTTTTTTCCGTCTACGTGAGAATTCTTCAAAATACACGTCTGAGATCAAGGGCTTGTTGAGGTCAACTGAGAACGCAAGGCAGAGGTATGACCAGTTAGTAGCAGGAGTCACGCGACCCTTTGATCGGATTGTGCCATACAGTGGGCGGTGCTTAGCTTTCCCTCTACACACACACACACACACACACACACACCACACACACACAAAGGAGAAAATGAAAGGCTAATTGAAACATGATTTATTTTAAATTAATAAACATATCGTCAACAAGTAAATACTCTAATTCATGGCATATATTCAAATACACGTAATAAATAAATAAGAATATCGTCAACAAGTAAATAGACATATATATAATATATAATATATATATATATATATATATATATATATATATATAATATATGTGTGTATATATATAAACACTCAAGGTCCATGGTACACAAAGGGAACAGTATCGTAGGTGCCAAGCACCTGGTAGCGCTTCCTCTATGTGTTATGAAACACTTTCGTCCCCGTAAATTCCTTCACCCCCCCTCAGTTTCTCTGCCCGAAAATTGTGTCCCTACAGTCAGATTGGGTGGTTGGCCACCTTCATCTTATAAACTCACTAGCTCCTTCAGCGAATCAAAGTTAACGATCCGCCGGTTCGCCTGGTTAAGCGTGATGCCTTTCGCTTTCACGATATATCTTAATTCCTCCCCCACCCTCACCCGTACCTTGTATGTTTTTGGACGTGTTAAGACAAAAGAATCAGCGTACTATATCCATACTCGTCCTTGATCTCATCAGCCAACTCTCCGAGGAATTCCCCAATCGGTGGCATGTATTCACCTTCCCTCTCCGTCAATATCAAACTGTCTGCGTCTGCGTACAGAATTCTCTGCCCAAGAGAATGCAGTAGACCCCAAAGTTTGATGCGAGCGTTTGCTGTTGTGAAACTGGCCTCATGTATGTTTGAAACACGTGATGTATCTGTAGCCAATTCAGTTCTGTTGTACTTTATTATGTAGGTTAGGCCGTTTCGAAAAATCGAAATTTATGATGGCTCAACGCACACATACTAAAAAAGTAATGTCATGAATAAAGACTTCATGCAAAATATTAAGACAAGAGCTTATTGTTATCCCACCCCTCAATGCATATCTATTTTACCCCTCATGAGAAAATTTTCATTTTTCTGGCAAATATATTTATTTATTTTGTGATGTCCTCTTAAATTTGGTATATAAAATTCATAAATAAAATTGGAAGATAAGTAGGTCATTTTCAGGAATGGTCCAGTAACCCCCCTATATTCTTTAGAGAGAATTCTAGAAAATTCTTCCTTCAGGATAACTATTCTAGAATTTCCATTTTTTCCCTTTATGGATTATATGATGTTTTATTTGCTTTTTCATCTATAATTACTGATATTTTCACAAGTTTACTGTTCTAGAAAGGTTACTTCATGTTACTTTACAACTTTCTTACAGTAATCAAGTCATAATATAATTTAGGTGAGTGATTAATGATTATATTATATTATTATTAAGACTAACAGGTGGTAAAACTTTTTCCCTCAGAATTATGGCAAAAACCAGAAACAAGTGTGAAGTCTGGTTGGTCGGACAAGTGCTGGAAGAGGGTTTTTCTGAGAAGCAGCTTCCAACTAACAGTGATGTCCTTAAACGTCTTTTTTATCACATTAAGGTGGGAAAGCAAAATGTCTCTGTAGCTTGCGCAACTGTAGCCAACGAAGTTATTGCTATGTGGGAAAAAGCCTCCTTAATTACATCCCACAAGCCTTATATTGTCTCAAAGCTTAAAAGGCTTTACAATAAGCATGAAGGGCTGGTCAAGAACCGAACTCGACGAACTCCTACCAAGAAAAGAATGAAGCAGAATTTGTCACCAGCTTAAAGAAGCTTTTCGATGTAGCTCATTCAGAAGTGGAAACAGAAATAAAATTGCAGGAGGATAAAGATTTTCTTAAGGATCAAAGGAACGATCGGAAAATGATTATGGGTCCAGAAGACAAGGAGTTTTCAAGAAAGGCAAAAGCACGACAGATAAGCATGGAAAGAATGGAAAAACTTCGCAGGAAATCAAAGGAAGAAATGAGGCAATTGACAAAGGTTGTGGATCTCAACCAATGTGAAAATTCCGGTTCAGGAGGATGTGAAGAATCATCTGGTGATGAATTACTCTACAGAGCACTCTCATCATCATCTTCAAAAAAGGAGAAGCTTGAACCAGGTGTAATTGTTAGGGATAAAAAGTTCTTGGCTGCTCTGGACCGCACTGGAACATCTGCAAGAGCTGCTATGCACATTGTGGCAGCTGCCCTTTCAGCTGCTGGAGTGGAAATTGAAGAGATCACACTTTCATCATCCTCTATCTACAGGTCTCGGCGATCAACACGGATGCAGATGTGAGAAGACATTAAAGCCAGTTTCCAACCAAATACCCCTTTAATAATTCATTTTGATGGAAAGCTTCTTCCATCCATGCATGGGGGTAAGATTGATGTAATGCCCATTGTTGTGACTGGTGCAGGCGAATTAGAAAAATTACTGTCTACTCCAAAGCTTATTTCTGGAACGGGAGAAGAAATGGGGAGAGCAGTTTTAGATGTCTTGAAGCAATGGCCACAAGTAAATGAGTGGGTAGCAGGCCTTTGTTTTGATACTACTGCAAGCAATACAGGTATCCATGCTGGGGCTTGTACCATCATCTAAAAGGCTCTTCAGAGATCACTCCTTTTTCTGGCATGCCGCCACCATATCCACGAGCTTCTTATCACTGCAGTTTTTGACATGTTTTTCTCTTCTTCGGGTCCACAAATTCCCTTATTCAATCGATTCAGAGATTGTTGGGATAACATTGATCAGCAGAATTACAAGCCCTATGAACCCAATGATCTCACCTCAGAATCTTTAGATCATTGGATCTTGAAGCACAGAGACAAGCTTATTTCTTTCATCAACTCCAAACTTCAAGAGGGCCACACTCGAGGTGACTACAGGGAATACTTAGAACTTGCACTTATCTTCCTTGGTTGTCCAATGCCTAAAACAAATAAAGACTCTGATAGCAGATTCCACTAACCAGGAGCTTACAGCAGAGCTAGATGGATGGGAAAGGGCATCTATTCTTTAAAAATTTACTTATTTAGGAACCAATTCCTTCTCACCCCTCATGAAAAACAAGCTCTGATACGAATAAACGCCTTTTCAGTGACAGTTTATCTTCAAGCTTGGTATACATCTCCAGTTGGAATTGATGCTCCAGCAAATGATTTGGCCCTCCTCAAGATGCTACATATCTACAAGATCCAGGTTGATAAGGAAGTGGGTGCTACAGCCCTCAAAAAACTTCAGAACCATGGTTGGTACTTGAGTGAGGATCTTGTAGGATTTGGCTTTTTCTCAAACCTCGTGACTGAAGATGATAAGGTTCTAATGCTCCACAACCTTCACCATGCGCCTCCTCGAAAAGTGAGGGCAAGAAAGGTGGACCCCCAATGTTGCAAAACTCCAGTGACTTAAAGATTACCAGTTTTGTCACAACTCAAACACAAGACTTCTTCAAGTGTTTGAAAATAGAAATTCCCAAGAAACTTGAAGACATTGAGGAGCACCGTAATCGGGTCAAGGCAGTCAAAGTAATCAACGACTGTGCTGAACGAGGAGTCAAACTGGCTACAGAGTTTAATGAGAAGCTCACAAAGAGTGAGGAAGAGAGACAACTGGCCTTTCAAATCATTGAAAATCAGAGAAAGGAGGTCCCTCAGCCACTGAAATCCCTATATTCTTAATCAATATATGTCTTAAATAGAATTTAAGTCGCTTTGTTTTAAAACATATTTTTCGTTCAGTCTTATATTTGCTCTAATTATCCATTAATGTAAAAGAAGTGCCATCTGAGGGGCGCCTTTTTATCATTCAAATAAAATTATATTTTGTCTATTTGTTTTTCTTCCTTTATATAAAAAAATAAAAGTGTGTGCGTTTATCAAAATTCAATTTGAAAAATTACCATATAATCGTGAAACGGTCTAATGTAGGTATTGCCCACATTCACGATCTCCATGACCTCTTTATCGGGAGCATTAGCGTAAACCCACACCTCGCTATAACTTTGTGCTAGATGGACGTTCCCCTTGTCTGTATTCTAAGCAAATTTACCCCAAAGACTATTTTAGGCACAGCTTTGCACTAAACCGCTTGCCAAGGTTCTTTACAATTTGGGACCGTTCAAGTTGTATCTCTTCACGATCACGGTAGCGCTGAATAAACGCCAATTTTTCATTTTCGGTCTCAACTCCTCGCGGATACCATGATGCTTCTACTTTATCCTTCAAAAAAGTGTTTATATATGGTGTGAAAAGGATGGAGAGTTTCTGAAACCTGCACAACTCATATATCTTCAATATTCTGTAACCGTGGCGAACGGCTACGGACAGCTTGTGACTTGTACGTATATACGCCTCTGATCTTCCGCTGGTTGGATGTATGATTACAGGCCCCAATGTTCTCTTCACACCTCATGCACAGCGGAAACATGAGCTTGTGGTCTACAACGATGGTAAGACTGGCACCCATAAGTCGCGCGGGGACAGTACATCTACGAAAGAAAGGCCGAAATAGTCCTCGTTCAAATTAGGTGGGAACTCTTCGATGGTGGGCAGGGCAGATCCGACCATCTTTTTAGGTGATCCTACCTGGTACGGATTGTTCTTCTTCACGTAGGGATATAAAGAACAGAAGTCGTAGTAATGGAGTTCCAAGCCATCCGCAGGTGGAAAGTAGAGTTTGAAAGGGTTTGTACGTAACCGAACAAACTATCGCCGCATTTGAAAGGATCCAACACCATTGAATGTTTGATCGTGTTTATTTCTTCGCGGTACTGCCCATCTGTCTCCATCCGTGCATCTTATTCGTGCTCCCACAAAACCTTGTGAGTGAACTGAGAGCTTATAAGCTGATCTCGTGTCCGGGTCCATGCAAGACAATCGGCAGGAGATCTACCATGGATATCTCCTACGATTACACTCTCAGGATGTTGGCATCCATGCCACCAGCAACCGTAAAAGGAGTACGCAGTCATCTCATCAGTAACACGCTCTTCGCTTAGACCATCCACCCAAAAGGCACGATCTTAATGCCCACTTCCCCCGTGTTGCGGCCATGTTTTATGTATACACCGCTCTGTTACTGCAGGTGTATGAGCCAGCAAATAGCCTTATACCCATAACTGCGTAGGTTGTTTCTGCGAATGACGGCTAGTGTGTCTTCAGGCATGAAGTTGTTCTTAAACACCATAAAGCACAATGAGGCGATTGTGGTTGCGGCTTGTAGCGGGTTGCAGTTGAAACGGTCTATATACATCCTTCTAAAGGGCTGAAAACATACTCTAAGCAAATGCACGTCATTTACGTAATAACGCTCACATTCATCCGCTATAGAGTAAGGAATATCTTCATTAAAACTGTTGTAGTAGGGGTCAAAAACTTCACGCTCACTATCACTCATATTGGTATAGTTAAAGTAATGTTTTGGGTGGCTGGTAGGCCTACGTAATTTAAAGTGTTGCTTGTGAGGAAAGTGTAAGGGAAATACCTTTTGAAACTTCGGCGGCTACGCCCATCACCTTGGGTAGCTTCGCTAATTTACAAGGTGTGAATAATAAAGTGTCTTTAAACTGAACATTACCTCTTATTTGCTTCTCTGTTTGCTTCCTCTTTTCAAGGGATCGCCTGTAAATATCTCCGATGACACGTGTTCAAGCATTTCCTTTAAAGGAATTGTCTCAAATTTTGCACCGTTATGGGCAAGAATATACATAGTAATTTTTTTAACTTGTCCGCTAACTTGACAATCTTCGACACAAAAAGTTTCACGGGGTTTCGTGTACGCTCGTTTTAAAAACGTTTGTTCGTTTACCACATTTGTGTCACTCATCACACTCGACTTCCATGCACTCGTCGCAGATAGTCTGGCTTACAAGTAGATGTGGGATAACCTCTTTGGGTTCAGCATCCGTATATGTTTCTATATCGTAGTATACAGTTATACAAGGTTTATTTTTAGGCTTAGCAGCTTTCGTATAACATACATGCTTTACTCCATCCGCTTTATATTTTTCATGACATGCAGAACCGTGAATTTCATCGCATTTGTGCTCAAACTTTCCCCAATTATCCATCATATGAAACATACCACATTCACAGATACTCATTTTCCTGCACGTTCCATTCGATTTATGGTGAGCAAAACATGTTATTGAAAAATGTGCGTCTACACACATTACAGTCCCTCTTCTCAGCTTCAACTACACGACTGTTCACATACCATGTGGCAATCCTTACACTGTTTCACTATAATATCCGCAAACTCGAGATATCCCTTACACAAATCATGATGCCTTCCATATTTTCGACTTTTATCATAACTCGCGTAAAGGTCCCTTATATTGCGAATGGGAAGATACGTTGTTCCTGTCAACCATAAAATAAGTTGGGGTCATGTACGACCTCTCACACTGCTTTTAAAAACATACAGTCATAAGACGATCATCCATCTCAAATACAACTATACAAACATTAATTTCATGCTCCCCCCTTCTCAACACTTCAGAACCCATATTACAATAAAACTCGATCTTGCAATCTGCGGCCAGTTTACGAGCACGCTGCACAACCGTCGCGTCGGCACCCAAATTTTCTGGCCCATGCATTTAGCACAGTAAATATATGAGCCAAGACTCCTGCTATAAAGCCGCAACCACGCTCGGAGTTTATATGCTGTCTGTAAATAGCATGAGAATTGAAGTTAAGAGTATAAAGTGAGGACGTATTTCCTGCAACACGGAATATCCGGTCAATATCTATCGTGAAGTTGTCCATAGTGAAGGTTGTACTACTTTGAGAGGCCTGCATTATACGCCCCATAATATATTCTATATCTACAGTGGCCAAGCGCCTGTAGGGTATTACTACCCAAAAATCACCTACATCCCCATCATCTGACCCGAACCCGAAGGACAGCCGCGTCCTCACTTCACAACCCTCGCTGTTCTGAAGGGCAAACTCCACAAACCGCTCAACCACGCGCAGTAGTCCGTGTTGAACGCCACTGCTATACATGGTTCCAGGGTCGACCCTGACTACGTACCGATTTCTAGTCAGGGCTGCGGTGGGGGTGGCGGTACGCACCAGCTTGAATGTTATACTACTGTCCACAGTACGAGATGCTGCTGCTGTGGAGGAATAAGGGGGCACAGTTTTGTTTGTAGAAGGAACTAATGTAGGGGCTGTGTCGTAAGATGTAGAGGGCTGGGGCTCTATTACTGGGGTCTAACAACCGGTGCACTCCTGGCGTGCTTTATACCTGACGTGGAAGGCGAATCATCATCAACTTCATCATGCCCCCGCTTTCTCCTCGAATTGTCGCGTGGGGGTGCTACAGGTATCACTGGTTCGCTAGCGGGGGTGGAGCCTGTAGCTACAACTAGATGTTCATCGGAATCATCTGTAATATCGATGATGGGGACATATTTCTGACACAGTACTTCATCCTCATCGTCATTCACGGTTCTGGGGAAGAAGAGGAAAAACAAGACTGTAGAATATAAGGAGCACCACTTAAAATTTTATTATATTTTGTAAATGTTCCACTTAGCACTGTGACGTGTTAGAGATGGATTGTGTATAAAAATTCAGGTTCACGAGCCCGTCCTCATGTATTATATCTGGCCCTACAGGATGTGGTAAAACTGTGTTTATGCTTAAAATCATTAAAGATAAGCGAGAGATGTTTTCAAAATTTTCTCATAAAGTCATATGGTGCTGTTCGGCATACCAATCAGTATTCAACGAGTACCAAGATGATATCTTGTTCCACAAACGTGTATATGACGTTAATTCGATAAAGGGAAATGAACATCCGGTCATTGTAATTGACGATCTCATGTTAGAAATGGATAAAACGTTTGCCGAGCCATTTACAGTGTTCTCCCACCATCTTAACATAAGCGTACTCTTCATCAATCAAAATCTATTTTTCAAAAGTAGATACATGCGCGATGTGTCGCTAAGTACATAATATTGAGTCTTATTCGAACAAAGGAGAATGTGTCACAAATTGGGGTATTAGCCCTAAGTGCGAATATATTCCCAAACGAGCCTGAAACGGTGTATATTCCAGAATGACAAAGAGGCTGAAGAAATACCGTGAATTAATAAAAATCTATCATCGACTGCCCCGGGCACTGCAGCAGCTGTTTGTTAAAAATATTGACTCTGACTTTTTAAAATGCATCTGTGAAATCTGTCTTAATGTTATAAAATGGAATGTACCAATGAAACCACATCAGAATGCTCGCCTACCCCGTTACAAGAACATAATACGCACACTTGCTCTGAAAAATCAAACTGTGGGGAAGAAAAAACGAATTATTGTACAAAGAGGGGGTTCATTCCTCTCCATTTTTTTTCAGTTTCGGGGCCTTTACTGACTAATTTAATATAATGAAGAAAGTAGTCGTGATTGCACACGAGGTGTATGCTTCGCTAGAAAGCTCAAAGAGTCTAGATACGATTTAGAACCCCATAAAAGCAAGCTTAAAAGAATGCAAAGCGAATTGTTAGACCTATTAAACAGTGAAAAGTCACCTGAGAAAAGAATTTTATACCAAGAAGCTCGGCAGAAATTTCTTCATGAATATGAAAATTATAAGAATCCGACAGAGGTCCCCGTAGTTATTAGGCACAGCGCAGACGACGTTGAGCATGGAGGAGGTATAGGACCTGGGGTCGAGACTAGAGACGAACAATCAAAGAACAACGGGGCGACCCCACAACATATCGAGCATGTATTAAAAAGCAGTCCCTCAAATACAATGAGGAATAAAGGTGTAAGTCTTTATAATCTATTGAGTGAGGATCCCATTATAGTGTGGACCGATACAGGTGAGGTCTTTATAGAAGGAACAAAGGTACAGTGTTCAAACATCGTTGACATCGTCCATGACTTGGTGAGAAAGGGGGATAGGCCCTCACAAGCAGGATGGAAACATATTAAAGCAAGACTACAGCAAATAAATGTCCCCAAGACATTGCTAGGTAATCTGAATAGGTTAAAAGACTTGGGACAAGCATCGCATGTACCACAAGTGAGCACGCCCCAGTGGTAGCATCTTCGAAGAGGAGAAAGAAGAGATCAAACAACAACGGCCAAACCTCCCCTCGTGCCTCTAAACTACGCAAATGGATAACATATTAAGAAAACGTTATTATCACATTTCTAGCCCAACCTCGGCGGCGTTAATTGACTGTACAGAGGGTTTATAATAAAGGAATCGGGAAACATATGTTGAGAGGTTTTTGCGGAGCAGGATGCTTATACACTTCATAAACCAACCGGTGAGAAAAATGTTTAAAACAGCCAAGACAACAGCAGCCTCGATTGATTCTATTTGTCAGGAGGATTTAACAGACTTCCAGAGATATTCAGTGTATAATGGTGGCTACCGCCACATTCTATTGATAATAGATGTATGCTCTAGATATTTGTGGTTAATTCCCCTGAAAAATAAATCAGCCTGAAACAGTTACTAAAGCCACCAAAACGCTGATGTTGAAAGAAAACAAGATTCCTGGCTATTTTTGTACGAATATGGGGAAAGAATTTATAGGCCGAGCTTTTCAGAACATGTTTTCAGAGTTTAATATCAGTTACTACACTAGTAATTCTACATATAAGACATCTTTAGCAGAAACAGTTCAACGTACCATAAAGGAATGCATGCATCGTTATTTCACGCATAAAAACACATACAGATATATAGACATTCTGGATTCGCTGGCCTCATCCTACTACTGTTCACACCAGCGTGCGATTGGTACAACACCTAAGGAAATTTTAGAAAGAGGTACGCAGAGAGCGCGTGAGGTGAGAAAAGATATTCATAGAATGCCACCACGCTCTGCGCATTTCAAAATCAATGATTATTAAGGCTGTCGCGTTCGGGTAATAAATTCGCGAAGGGATTTGAGCAAGGTTGGACACGTGAGATTTTTAAAGTTAGAGCTATGAGACCTAAAGACGAGCTAATGCTGTATTACGTTGAAGATTTGAATGGGGAAGAAATTGCAGGAGGCTTTTACGGCGAGGAAATGCTGAAGCGTCATTTAATTTAGGAAAAAAAGTTTTTAAAATTGACAAAATTTTAGGCAGCAAAGGTTCAGGAAAGAGAAAAATGTACCTGTTGAAATGGCTAGGGTACCCAGAAAGCTCCAGTATCTATATAACAGCTGATGCAATAATGAAGCTTAAATAGTATGCAACATGGCGCCTAACCACTTCTACGTCACACTCCCGTCCTCTTCTTCTCTGTCTGTACATCCTGGCAACACTCTGGCCAATTTTGTAACAGAACTCCATGGGCCCATCGAATTGGGGCGTGAATCATATGAGATAAGAATATTCGAAATTCAATTGTCTACCAAGTTTTAAGTATTGATAATAAAGAATCCGTTTTTACGGTTCTTAGAAACCGTGATGAGTGTGAAAAGGCTGGTGTAACGGCTCTTTTTTGAGAGCTTATAGTAATCTTGCACATATTGCCGGCACTTGCAACGAATTAGGAATCGGCGTAACACAGAAGGAATTCGTTGAACAGGTTAACCTTTACCCGTTTGACATCTTGGCAGACTTATCTGGGGGTATAATTACGCACATAAACCCACAGTAGAGTGGAAACAGCTCAGTCAAATTGGACTGCTCAAAGCCGCTAGACGCCCCCTATTAGTATACTAGTATATCTCGAATCACAAGCCCTAATAGAGATTGATAGGTTTAGAGGCGTAGTCACAGACTTTTAAAATGGATGCGAATACACTCCAGAGAGTAATGAATAGTGACCGAATCACACTTCAAATTTATCGGTGTGTTTGCGAAGAATGAAATGCTGAAGATTCCAGCTCCGAGACAGTACGCCGCACCTATTTTAAATACGGATGTTAGCGAAGGCGATGGGATTCATTGGCTAGCCGTTTATTTTGATAATATCGAGCGAATGTACTGTTTTAATTCACTGGGGATCCATCCTTTGAATGAAGCTATTATTGTAAAATTTCTCTAGCAATTGCACATTACCCAAATTGTATGGAACCCTTACCGACTCCATGGCTACTACAGCAATACTTCTGGCATGTACTGTCTTTCATTTCTCTTGCATATGCCATGCAACACCGAACGGAATGATGAAATGGTATACAACCACATAAAAAACCGATTCCCGTTTGTACGCACTCGGTGTACTGTGTGAAGTTTTACGTGTATATATATATAATTGTGGCTTAATCAACTGTAGCAATATTATGTACATTTATAAAATATGCCCAATAACATTAGTTTGTTTAGCTAAACGTTTAAGTACGAGGCTTATGCTCTAACATATTAAAAAATATAATGGATGCTAATTCTCTAAATAAATTAAGTTATATATATATATATATATATATATATATATATATATATGCGCCTCGGTGGTGTAGTGGTTAGCGTCGCTGACTACGAATCCATCGGCCCCGGGTTCGAGACCCGACGGCAGCCAGCGCGCAGTAAAACCCAGCTGTTCATCCTTCCACACAATAAAGAATGTAGTTGGTAGATAAATGGGTACCCTAGGTGGCCTAGTGTTTAAGACGCTGGGCTGCTGATGGGGCGTGGTTCGGATTCCACTTTAAACTGTAGGTCTAAGGTGGAGTGAAAAGCTTGACCTTCGTCAGAATGAATAATTCTTGTGGAAGCTAACCAAAGGAGGAAAGATCAATACTTCAGGAGGTGATAGTATCGGTCATTGTGAGAAAAAAGTTCATATGAACATGTGTCTACTTCTGAATGGTTACGGAGATAGAGCTGTTTGAATCTACAAATACAAAAGCATTGTAATGGTAATCAAGAGAAACCAATTACTGTTTCTAACATTTAATGTTTAAACATTGGCATTTTGATGGTATCAGATACAGAAATGACAAATTTGTTACAGTTTACAATACGTTTTCGAAAATCCCACCGTCAACCTCAATGCACTTTTCAACTTGTGTGCGAAGATCGCGTGTCGTTCATCTGAGTTGATCTTGACGTTCCTTTATGCGGGCAGCAGCATCCAAAAGGCGCGCGAGCAATTCGTCTCGTGTATCCACCTTTCTTTTGTAAACTTGACTTTTCATCCACCCACAAACACTAATCTAACGGAGAGAGGTCTGGAGACCTTAGTGGCCATTGAATGGGACCACCGCGGCCGATCCATTGACCAGGGAAAGTTTGATTTAGGTATTGCATCACCAGACGGGTAGAATGTGGAGGAGCTCCGTCATGCTGAAAGTACATACCAGCGGGTGTAGCCAAAGGAACAACCTCGAATAGTCCTGGCAATTCATTTTGCAGAAATTCTAGGTAACTTTGTCCTGTAAGACGATTCTCTAAAGTAGCAGTGCCAATCAGCTGGTCATCGATGATACCGCACCACACATTAGCAGAGAAGCGATGTTGAAAATTTGTTTCCACAGTGGCATTTGGATTTTCGTCTGACCACCGATGAGAGTTACGAGTTTTGTTGATACCGTCACGGGTGAAAGTAGCTTCATCGGTGAACAGTATTAATCGAAGCAATCGGCGATTAGCATTTACCCAATGACAAAATTCCAGTCGCATGTCAGCGTCTCCTGGTTGAAGGTGTTGGACACGCTGTACATGATATGGATGCAAGCCTTCCTCACGTAAACGTCGCCATTTTCTTTTGTGTGGTACACCGAGACGTGTAGAAATTCTTCGTGAGCTAGTAGTAGGACTACGCTCTACCAACAGAAGAATGTTTTCCACTTCATCCACATCTTGTTGACCTTCACGTTCTGATGAAACATGAGCACTGGGAAGTATACCAATCTCACGCAATGTGTTGAAAACACTAGTAAACACTCTTCGATCCGGAATTCTGCGGTTCGGAAACTGTCGACGGTATTCTGCAACAGCAGCTGTTGCACTTCCATCGCAAAAACCGTAGACATACACCATATCTGCATATTCGGCATGTGTGAAGGTGTGTGGCATTCTTAACACTGCTTCAAACACCAAACAATGTCACTCACAACAGTCAGATGTCAATTGGCTTTTGTTACATGCTTACATTACAGCTTACATGGTTCAAGGTTATAGGGGAGGGAAGGGAGAGAAAGAGCTGCGCGCGCATCAGATTCAAACAGCTCTATCTCCGTAACCATTCAAAATTAGACACATGTTCATATGAACCTTATTTCTCACAATGACCGATACTATCACCTCCCGAAGTATTGACCTTTCCTCCTGAAACACCCTATATATATATATATACAGGGTGGGCCGTAAGTTTCCATACATAGGAAAAATTAAACGTTTGTTTTTATGTTTCAGATACCCTAAGAATATGCGTTTGACGTAAGATCTTGTTTACTGATGAAGCAAATTTTTACGTCAATGGAGAGGTTAATCGGCAAAACATACGTTATTGGAGTAATGCTAACCCTAACTGGCTGAGTCCGACGAAGATGCAAGGTGCCGGTAAAGTGATGGTGTGGGCCGGGATATGGGGTGACAGAATTATTGGACCAATTTTTGTCAGTGGAAATCTTAATGCCGAAAGGTATCTTAACATGTTGCAAGAAGAGATTTTCCCATCCCTGCTAAACGAGGAAGGTAACTTCCCAGTTTACTTCCAGCAAGATGGAGCTCCACCTCATTATGGTCTTCACGTGCGTCGGTATTTGGATCAGCAGTTTCCGGATGCTTGGATTGGTCGGCATGGTCCTGTGGAGTGGCCTCCCAGATCCCCAGATCTCACCCCCCTTGATTTCTATCTTTGGGGGCACTTGAAGGCCATGGTGTATCAGGAAAAGATACGAGACATAAATCATCTAAAGGAACGTATCACCAACGCCATTACAAGCATAACGTCAACTGTGCTAATGCGTGTTCATCAACAGTGGGGAACACGTATTGAAATGTGTTTTCAAAACAATGGCAACCATGTAGAGCATATTATATAAATAAAAATGGTTGTCCATAACAAAATGTTTATTTTTCCTATGTATGGAAACTTACGGCCCACCCTGTATATATATATATATATATATATATATATGAAGAATAAAACCACGAAGGAAAGGAAACACAGAATGGTGCTCAAGCGCTTTCGTCTAATGACATCCTCAGGAACACTGAAGTACATAAAGAATTACAGCCTATATATAGGTTACAGAAAAAAAAATATATATATACAATAAACGGAGAAACAAACGTAAAGGATTGTGGGAGGGGCACACGGATTTATAAGGAAAAACTATCGATTTTTAGCACAAGATTAAATGAATTGTTTCCAACCAATGTTATACATAAAAAATATACAAATTTATACTGGAAATCTGCCCGGGTTTTAGCACGTCTGCTCTTTTTGTATATAAAAATTGAAAATTATCGATTTTTAGCACAAGATTAAATGAATTGTTTCCAACCAATGTTATAGATAAAAAAAAAATATATATATATATATACAAATTTATACTGGAAATCTGCCCGGGTTTTAGCACTCTACCCTTTTTTGTATATAAAAATTGAAAAATAAAAGTTATTAGGGTGGCATACAAGTTTACCAAAGATTTAGCGCTCAACCTTTCTTATCTAAATCTGTTCTGAAGGAATTCAAAACAACAGGATCGAGTTGAAAAAGACCTTTGCTTATGTTGAAGTTATTTGTAAGTTGGATAATGGCAGACTCAAGAATATTTCTATTAACAATGTTGCTAGAGTGAAATAAAACTGAAGCATTATTCCAATCAATACAGTGGGATAACTCTGACAAATAGACAAAAAGGGCACTGGACAACTGTCCTGTTCTAACGGAATATTGATGCTGTTTTATACGTGTGTGCAAATCCTTTCCCGTCTGACCTATGTAAAAGGAATCACATTGTTTACAACCAATTTTATAGATAATGCCTGAATTATTGGTAGGGCTATTTTTTACTATGATATTTTTCACAATATTGTTATATGAAAATACTACATTAATATCCAAAAGTTTAAGTACATTAGCAATGCCTAAAAAGCCCGGGAAAAATGGAAGTACTAAAATATTTTTTGACAAAGTACGAGTGTTATTATTGACACGATAGAAAGTTCGTTTTGCCTTGTTGAGACAAGATTCCATAAACGCAGATGGATAACACAGATCACTTCCAATACCGTTGATTTTTTCTAATTCAGCATCGATGTATTTCGGACTGGCGATCCTAAGGGCGCGGAGAAACATTGAAGAAAAAATTGCCTTCTTAGTGGGGATGTCATTTTCAATTTTTATATACAAAAAGAGCAGAGTGCTAAAACCCGGGCAGATTTCCATTATAAATTTGTATATTTTTTTATCTATAACATTGGTTGGAAACAATTCATTTAATCTTGTGCTAAAAATCGATAGTTTTTCCTTATAAATCCGTGTGCCCCTCCCACAATCCTTTAAGTTTGTTTCTCCGTTTATTGTATATATATATATATTTTTTTTTTCTGTAACCTATATATAGGCTGTAATTCTTTATGTACTTCAGTGTTCCTGAGGATGTCATTAGACGAAAGCGCTTGAGCACCATTCTGTGTTTCCTTTCCTTTGTGGTTTTATTCATCATAATTATTTTTCACGTGTTACTTTCGTGAAATAATTTTCATACATATACAGGGCGTCCCAAAAAAATGTATACACACTTTAACAGCTGATAGCTCAATTGATGTTTCTTTATTTCCAAGTTAAACCAATTAGAATTAATAATGGCAGTCAGACTAAGCTTTGAACAAAGGAAATTCATTCTAAAATGCTACTGGAAGTGTGAAAACGCAGTTGAAGTGCAAAGACAGTTTAAGAGGGAGTTTCAAACAGATCCACCAACGCGACTTACCATCACTCGAATTAGAGATAAGTTTGAGGCCGATGGAACTGTTCAGAATGTCCACAAGAAGCGTTCCAGAAGACCACGGACATCGACAATCCCCACAAAGCAAGAAAGAGTACTGGAAACGTATCACCAAAGTCCAAGAAAATCTGTGCGGCAAGCGAGTCGTGAGGTAGGAATTTCAGAATCGTCTGTCCAACGCATTTTGAAGCGGTCAATGGAAAAGTTACATTCCAAGATTAGTCCATGCTATTAATGAAGATGATCCGGACCGAAGAGTGGAGTATTGCGAGTGGTACTTGGCACGATGTGGATGTGGATTGGACGAAGGGGTTTCGTAGAATACCCTCCGCGTTCACCAGACCTCACACCACTAGACTTTTTTATGGGGATACTTAAAAGACAAAGTCTACGCTATAAAACCTGCAACAGTCGCTGAATTGAGAGCAGCCATTGAACGAGAATGCACACAAATACCAAACGAAATGTTTCGTGATGTTTGCGATTCCATTGCTTCGCGTTATCAGCAGTGCCTGGACCAGAACGGACGTCAGTTTGAAAACAGGCGTTGACAAAACAATTAAATAGTGTCTGTAGATTCTATTACATTTTGAAAATGAAATGTATTTTAATAAACACTGCCTTTATAATTATTTAAAGTGTGTATACATTTTTTTGGGACGCCCTGTATATATATATAATGTATAAAAAAATTGTTACTGATGTCACTCCTATATGTGCAAGAAACTGAAAATATGATGTATACAGTAAATACTATTATATATTAATTTATAAAACATTCCACATAGCTTTATCATTTAATAAAATGTTGAAAATACAAGAATTATTCTTACCCCGAAACACACACACACACAAGAAAAAGAAAAAACTCGCATTACTTCTTCGACGACCTGGCATTCTTTGGCTCAAGTGTCGAGTAAAACTTCAACCCCCATGCTCAAATCCTCGTCGGCTATTTGAGTTTTTTCAAAGCTACTACGAAAAGATTCTATAACACGTTCGAAAAGATTCTATATCACGTCCTTTAAGAAAAAAAAGGCATGGATGTAGACAGAAATTTTTTAATTATTTCTCTGAAAAAAGTTTCCTCGGCTCTGAATTGTGAATATTTTCCGCTTCAGATATAATCAATGTTAAATCTTATCATATATATACACACACCCAGGGTCGCCATTTATCTGCTAACCACTTTATTTTTTGTGATGAAGGATGATCAGCTGGGTTTATTGCTCGCCGACAGCCGTCACCTGGTCTCGACCTCCTCACGATGGAATCGTAGTCAGCAGCGCGTTTATTATTTTAAACAAAAATAACTATCTCAAACATTTTAGCGTTAGGAGTCAATAATAGCTTTAATTTCTAAAATTGCTCATATATGTGATTAATATTGAAACTATTTTTACAGCGTATTGATAATATGGTCGCTTCGCAAACCTTAAAAGCTGATTATAATTAAGAGGAATAATTATCATGATAAAAAAGCTTTTCCCCACATAATAGCTTTATATCTATAATCTACAATACTCGTATAACTTACACGATACGTAACCAGCAGAATTCAATAGATTTTGGTAATTGAATTTGTTCGAAAATTTTTTGTGGCCCATTGTTATAGGCTTGAGCTAGTATTTAATGAGCAGCTCTGGGGATATAATGGGAATATATATATATATATATATATATTAATGTAAAGAACGACGCTTGTGTAGAAGAGCGTTCCGCACAAGATGAGGTGGGAGAACGAACAAATGAAAAATGAAGTACCACCCGGGAATCGAACCCGGGATCATCCGATTTCCGGTCAGATATGCTATCGATTCACCGGTGGTACTTCATTTTTCATTTGTTCGTTCTCCCTCCTCATCTTGTGCGGAACGCTCTTCTACACAAGCGTCGTTCTTTACATAAATTATACTGTGTTTTTTGCAGTTACAATGTATATATGTACGGCATGCGAAGGTGCCCCCTCAGGGCATTGGTTTCTGCTCGTATGTCGGAGAATTACGACTTCTGATTGACCGAGGTCCATGGTGTAGTGGATAGCATATCTGACTGGCAATTGGATGATCCCAGGTTCGATTCCCGGGTAGTACTTCATTTTTCATTCTCCCTCCTCATCTTGTGCGGAACGCTCTTCTACACAAGCGTCGTTCTTTACATTAATTATACTGTGTTGTTTGCAGTTAAAATGTATATATGTACGGCATGCGTAGGTGCCCCCTCAGGGCATTGATTTCTGCTCGTATGTAGGAGAATTGCGACTTCTGATTGATCGAGGTCCATGGTGTAGTGGATATTATATCTGACCGGCAATCGGATGATCCCAGGTTCGATTCCTGGGTGGTACTTCATTTTTCATTTGTTCGTGCTTCCTCCTCATCTTGTGTTGAACGCTCTTCTATACAAGCGTCGTTCTTTACATTAATGATACTGTGTGTTGTTTGCAGTCAAAATATATATATATATATATATATATATATATATATATATATATTGAATGATAAGTAGACGAAATTTTTATAATTATCAGGTCATCCCATAAGTAATGTCGTTTCTTAGATCGGAATTTGAAGGACAAAAAAAAACTGAACTGAAACTTTTTAATCTAGTATATATTTTCCATCGGAATCAATGACACTCTGCTAACGTCCTACAAGCTTTTCAGTGCCATATTTATAAAATTCAGGCGGTTTTGAGGCAAAAAACCTACAAAGACTGGTGTGCAGGTCATCTAAAGTAGTATACTGTTTCTCGTCAAGATAGTTTTGCAGACTCCTGAAGAGATGATAATCTGAAGGCGCAAGGTCTGGAGAATATGGGGGATGTGGAAGTTTTTCCAACCCAAGCTCCTCAATTTTTGCAGAAGTGATCCGAGCCGTATGAGGACGTGCGTTGTCGTGGTGGAACACGATTCCTTTCCGATTAACCAAAGAAGGTCTCTTTTCTTTTAGTGCAGTGTTCAATCGATCCAGTTGTTGACAGTAGACTTGAGCGGTGATTGTTTGGTTGTATGGTAAGGTTTCAAAGTGTATTATACCACCTCTATCCCACTAAACACTAAGCAACACCTTCCGAGGGTGAAGATTTGGTTTTGGCTGCGGTGTCGCTGGTTCTCCGGCACAAACCCACTGTCGACGGCGTTTAACATTCTGGTACAGTATCCACTTTTCATCACCAGTCACTAAACGGTGCAAAAACGGATCTTGGAGTTCACGGGAATGAAGAGCTGTGCTAATGTTTACCCGCACCATCAGATTGTCGACGACAATTCATGTGGCACCCATTTTCCTAACTTAGGCACTTTCCCGAGTTGTTGCAAATGTCGATGGATGGTGGACGGGGATGAATTGAGTTTCTGGGCCAATTCTTCGACAGGTGTTGAACAGTCTTCTTCAAGTGCGACTAACAGCAGGTCATCATCAAACTCAGCAGGGCGTCCAGAGCGTGCTGCATCTCAAACAGCAGTCACCATTCCTAAACTTTTGAAACCATCTTTGACATTTCCTCACACGCAGAATATCGTTGCCATAAACGTCCTGAATGTTTCGCGTTGCTTCAGTAGCACTATTCCCTTTTTTG
>JAJOZX010001403.1:512500-913098 GCA_023014485.1 Bathynomus jamesi | reverse complement strand
GAGTCTTACGATGCAAATGATTGGCGCTTGTTTTAGACAGTTCGAAAAGAAGTCTTAAGTGTGTGTTGTTGCATAATGGCAATCTATACGGCTCGATACCGATTGGGCACTCAACAAAATTAAAAGAAAAGTATGAACATATAGAAAGGTTTTAAATCTATCAAATATAGGGAGCACGAGTGGATCATATGTGTTGACTTAAAATGGTTAATTTTATGCTAGGACAACCAAGGAGGGTATACTAAATATCCCTGCTTCCTTTGCTTATGGGACAGCAGAGCCAAGGAAGAACATTATTTCAAACAAATCTGGCCAGCACGAACATCACTTACTGTCGGAGAAAAAAACGTAATTAATCCACCTTTAGTGAGCAGAGATAAAATCATATTTCCTCCTCTGCATATAAAACTAGGCCTCATAAACAATATGTAAAAGCTTTAGATACGAACGGCGAGTGTTTCAAATACATAACTTCAAAATTTCCAAGTTAAGTTATGAAAAAATCAAGGCGGGAATTTTCGACGCGTCCACAAATAAGAACAATGATTAAAACAGCAATTTTCCTAATGTCATGAATGAACGCGAAAAAAAAAATGGCTGGTTCTCATTCGTGGACTTGATAGAAAACTTTTTAGGCAATTATAGGGCAGATAACTACGAAGAAATCGTAAAAAAACTTTTAAGGGGACTACAAAGAGTTAGGTTGCAATTATGAGCATAAAAATGCATTTTTTGAATAGCCATCTTGACCAATTTCCAAGTAATTTAGGTGATGTAAGTGACGAACAAGGGGAGAGATTCCACCAAGATATAAAAATTATGGAGGAACGGTACCAGGCCGCTGGGGATTCCCACATGATGGCTGATTACTGCTGGTGCTTGAAAAGAGACTGCCATCAACAAGCAAATACGCTAGAAAGTCTTACAAAAGAAAAATTTTGCCACAGTGAAAGCTTCATATATGTTGTTTTTTTATTTTGTCATTTCTATCGTTATAATGTAATTTACTGTAGTTGAACTGCTTGTATTCATGAAACTTGAAAAAAAATTTAAACAATGACTTAATTTTTTAGTCCTAATTGAAAAATCTGGAAAATGGCACATAGGCTGTCGACAAGAATCAGGACCTGATAGAGCCAAACCGAGTTGAAATTCGTATTCAGCGCACCCACAAATTACCTAGAATCAAGTGTCAAGATATCATTCAATAAAATACGTGTTGCCCAGTGGATAAACACTAGGCAACAAAGATTTGTTACAGAAGACCCAATAGGTGCTCCTAGCTAATTTCGGTATGCTGATTTCAATCTATAATTAGTTTTTTCTATCACGTCTAGTTTTGTGTAAAATGCAAATCACTTTTAGTAAAATTTTCTACCACATCAGATTTTGGTTTTAATCGGCTTAATACCAGTAATATGAAACTTGCTTTTCAAGGTTAAAGCAATTTTTTTTGCCAACTATATACAAATTCGAACCAATTTTGATAATAAAATTTATCCCGAGTTGGCAACACTGAGTCAAGAGCATAGTAACGGGCAACGGCCCAACGGTCAGTCGCTACGTGACAGTCAAGCAGAACGGTTGTGAAGCTCTCTGCTGATGAGCAAGTGACAGGTTGTGGTGGACTTGTGTGTGTTTTTATAGCATTTGTTTTGTACTACGGTATGGAAAACTTATGGAGTGGGTAGTTGGGAGGTAACGAAAATGGTTCACTGAGTAGGTAGGTAGTTAATCTAACAATTAATAAATTCCTTTTATGTCAATAACTGGGTGGATGAAACCAATTGGTTGCTCACCAGAGTTATTCTCCACACTAGTATTTATATACTGTGGGAGGAGCGTGCTCGGTAATGGAGATACATTACCGCTCAACCAACCGAGGAATAAACCAAGACAACGCTGGTACAAGAAGCCCCGCGAAGAGGAGAACAAAGGGGAGAACGAAAACGAAGAACGGGGCGAGAGGACGTACCAGCAAAGTACGCTCTCGACAATGAGACAACCGGAGAAGGGAGAGACTCCAATAACTAAAAGTAAGTGACTAATTGAGTTTTAGACCAGACAGTTAATAACATTAAATTAAGCTGGGTCAGACAAGTTAGGCCTACATTGTGGCCTAAGACCCAGCATCAACTCATAGCTTAACAAAGGTGAAGGTAGATTGCCCTAACCTAATCTTGTGAGGAATCCTACTGTGGACCTCAATTTATCTGCCCGCTCTGGACCATTTCCCGGAATCTCTAGGCTGACCCCTCTAGGCTAGACTTGATCTACTCTATAGTTAGACTGGAGATATAAGGGTGGGGTTAATTGTGGACCAATTCAAACAGAGCATTTTTCGCATTGGTGGTCCGTGTGTGGGGAATTTACAAACCTTAACCTTACTTAACAAAAAATTGCAGAATTAGGCTAAATGGTCTAGCCTAAGCCTAACCTGAGCAAGCCTAATTAGGTCTACAACCTAGGGCCTAACTAGGAAACATTTACATTTAAGGAGTCTCATTCTCTTATAAGCTTAGACCTGAGTGACACACAAGTACTTGGGGGGGGATTAAACCAAATTTAAACTTGACTGTTTTGTCTGTTCTCGCTCTTCTCTGGTAATTTCTTCTTGTCCTCTATTTCATTACGATCCCCAGTTAAACAATTTTGACTTAGACATGGACAGTGCAGAATTGAAAAGTTAAAAAAGAAAAGGGGGGCAAAGTTGGGAGCTGTTACAAAGGCTGTGAACACTTTTAACAATATTACACAACCAGGTAAGAAAAATATAGAGTGTGTAATTATTAAATTAGAAATTAAAAAGAAGGAAATAATAGCCATTAATGAGAGTATTTCAGAGTTAGTTGAATCCGAAATGGCTGAAGAACAATTGATAGACCTTTACGCTGATGATGATGATCAGGTAAGCTCAATTGAACAGCAAATAAGGGGACTACGGTCTCGGTTGACTGACTTAACACCAAAAAAAACCTAATTCTGATTTTAATCAAAGTAGGGCTAACCTTCAACAAAATTTAAGTGGCATGCAAAATCCTGAGTCACAAGAATTGAGGGCTCAGTTACCCATTTTGCTAGTACCAACATTTGAAGGGGACACGGTACAATTCCCATCTTTCATTGACAAATTTGAGAATTTAATAGGTAATAAACCTTATATTTCAACTGTTGAAAAGTTTAGTTACTTAACTAGTTCCCTTAAAGGCCCAGCCTATAACCTAATAGCCTATTTACCAGCCGTAGGGGATCATATGAAGTAGCTATTGATCTTTTAAAACGTAATTACATTAATAAAGATATGATTGTATATGAATTATCTCAACAAATTTTTGAATTTGCACCCATAAAAGATAACCATAGTGATATGGAAATTTTTTATACAAAATTAGAAGCTATTATAGGACAACTGGTTAGTAATGAGATAGATATTAAAACTTCATCTTGGCTTATACAAAGCATAGTACTTAGGTGCCTTCCTTCGAGGTTAAAGATAATTTAATTCTAAAGACGGGAGAAAATTATCCTAATTTAGAACAAATAAGAAAACACTTCCCAATATCCTAATTAATTACAACTTGAGAGATTTCCAACACATAAAGACCCAGACTATGGATAAACCAAAGACTGTTCCAGAGACCAACTAGCTACAGCTAAACAGACAAAAACTTGATACTGGAGAATCAAATGTGACCAACTATAATACACGAAACACCTACATTACAGAACTTAATGTAACTGCTGCCTCAACTTACACACCACATTGCAAATTTTGTGCAAGTAATGAACACAGTAGTACTGGGTGTGACAAATATTCAGATTTTAACCAAAGGGCTAAAGATGTGAACAGTTGAACCTGTGTAAAAGTGTACTGGCCAGGGACATTATAAGAAAGACTGTAAATCTAGGTTAAGATTCAAGTGTAAGTTTTGTAAAAGTTTACGACATGTCTCATCAATGTGTGATTCACCAAAGTGTCCAAATAATAGTACTCAAACTCAAAAGATACCTCCACCAAACAAAGGTAATCAAGAAATGCCACTTCATGGGACATTCTGTTTGCTCAAAACGTAACAAGAAACACAGATTCTTTTACCAACTATTACTTGGACTTAGTGAATAGTGAGGGTAGCACCACTCCAGTGAGATGTCTTATAGACTGTTGTTCTCAACAAACATTTGTTTCGCAAAATGTAGTTAATAAATTGGGTTTGACACCAAACCCGAATGAACAAACCTCAATATTGCATCCTTTGTTAAGGATAACTCGGACAAAAATAGCTATAAGACAATTGACCTGGAACTACATTTAGAAAATAAATTAGAGAAAATTGACGCAGTTATTACTTCTAAAGTAGGACAAAACAAACTGGTTATACCCAAACTAGAACAAACCATAAATCATTTGGGAAAACACTACAAAATAGCTGATAGACATATCACAAACAACACAGTAGCTACATTGAAATGTTAATAGGGGCAGATTATATTAATCTATTCATAAGGCATAGTAAAGATAGGTGATGGTATAGCTTATCAGACTCCATCAGGGATAGCCCCTTTGGGTGACCTATCCAAATACAACCTAGACCTAAACCAAAATAGCTCATGACTAACAAATACTATGTGCCTCAACTCAGTCCTACATAACACCTGTAAGAATAGCAACACTTTGAATAATATTATCTCAACTGAGAACATTAATTCATCATTATCAAATGAAACTTTGGATGAGGCAATTCAAACTTTATGGTTGCTAGAATCTGTGGGTATACATGACACAAATCAAACTTCAGAAGATCGTTAATGGTAGAAAGATTTGAAGACACCATTCAGTGCAAAGGACAATAGTTATTTTATTGAGTTACCTTGGAAAATAAATTGTCCAACTTAAGAGATAATCTCAAAGTAGCTAAAGGATATTTATATAAAGTAATGAAAAAACTCAAACAAGATAATAATATTAAAAAGTACAGTAATGTCTTCAAAGAACAGCTACAGAAAGGCTTCATTGAAGAAGTAACAAATAACCCTTTTAAAAAAGATGGTTGTCATTATTTAACCCACAGGGGGGTTATCGACAAGATGCCCCAACAACAAAACTCAGAGTAGTATATAACTGTAGCCTCAAAGACAGTGATAAACACAGTTTGAATGATTGCTTGATTGAGGGTCCTAATCTCATTTCTGACCTTGTGAAGATCTTACTGAGGTTCAGGTTAGATAAATATGCCGTACAAAGTGACATTTCAAAGGCATTTTTGAGAATAAATCTTAAAAATGAATATGATAAGAACCAACTAAGGTTCTTATGGTTCAAGGATCCATTTGATTTGAATAAAGGGTTCATAACCTATAGATTTAATGTTGTGTTGTTTGGAGCCAATTGCTCACCTAGCCTATTAGCATTGACAATTAGACATCATTTAAACCAGTTTAATAACTCTCTAACATTGAACTTCCTTAAGGAACATTTTTACGTAGACAATCAAATAGGCTCAACGACAACAAAATCTGAATTATCTGAAGTCTATGAACACTCTCAAAACATTATGCAACAAGGTAACTTTGAACTTAGAGAGTGGATTTCAAATAATGAGGATTTAAACAAAAAGATTTTAAAGGATAATAATAGTCTTACTGAGCCATCAGACAGAGTTAAAACTTTAGGTATGAACTGGTATTTGGATGCAACTTCTAACAGTCATGATTCAATCTGTACTAAAGGTTTTAAACTTGATGAGGAAGCAAATACTAAAAGACAAATATTATCAGAGGCTTCCAAAATTTTTGATCCTATGGGTCTATTCCTGCCTTCAACAATAAAATCAAAGATTCTCCTCCAAGAAATTTGGAGGACAAATGTTGGGTGGGATGATCCAATAACAAATGAAAATCAAAAATCTTGGAAGAAGTTAGCTACTGATTTAACAAAAGTGCAGAACATTAAAATTCAAAGGTGCTGTGGGTTTAGGGATAAGCCCCAGAGGCTTCATGGTTTGCTGATGCAAGCACACAAGCTTATGGGTGCTGTGCGTATCTTGTAAGCCCTACAGAAAGTCATCTAATTTATGCAAAAGGGAAAGTTGCACCTCTCAAACCTACCGAACCATACCTCAATTGGAACTATTGGCTGCTACATTAGCCATTAAAACCATTTCATTGCTTAAGGATGCTTACTATGATGTGTTTTAACTCATATCCACGTCTGGCTTGACAGTCAGATTTGTCTTGCCTGGATACGGAATGATAGCATTAATAGTAAGAATATCTTTGTAAGAAATAGGCTAAAAGAAATAGCTGACGCTAATGAAAGCCTACAAGTAAACTTTCACTATGTTCCAACTAAACAGAATCCAGCAGACTTTCTGACCAGAGGTTTATCCTACAAGTTGTTGAAGTCAAACAAAACTTGGTTTATGGGACCTAAGTGGCTCTGTAATACAGACCAATGGCCTGTGGAACAAGTTAACTTGACATTAAATTTAATCTTTTCAAATGAAAAGGTTGAACCAATCACTAATTATGAAAGTATTCTGATTTCAACAAACTTGTCAGGGTGACAGCCTACTGTTTGAGGTTTGCTCACAACTGTTTAGCTACAATTAACAAACAGCTAAATAAAAACAATCATAATTATACAGAAGTTGCAACCCAATACTGGATAGGCCAAGCACAACAAAAAGAGTACAATAAAGAGTTAGAATTCTTAACTAATGGGAAACAAACAAAAGAACCTGTACCATCAGTAGTTGTGGATCTAAACTTGTTCAGAGATGAGGAAGGCCTTCTAAGGTGTAAAGGGAGATTAGACAAATCAAAACTGTCATACAAAAGCAAAAATCCAATCCTTTTACCTAGATTTAGCTATTTGACAACATTAATCATCAGAAAAACACACAATGATGTATATCATATGGGGGTACCACAGACACTAACTACATTAAGAAAAACTTATTGGATACCCAAGGGAAGGATCACTGTTAAAACAGTCCTGAGTGAGTGTGTCACATGTAGGCGTATTCATGCTAGGCCCTATAGGAAACCAAATCCTCCTGCTTTGCCAGAGGAGAGAGTTACTCTCAACAGACCCTTTGAGACTGTAGGCATTGACTATACAGGAGCATTGACTGTAGGGGTGGGTGACACTGAACAAAAAATGTACATTGTACTGTTTACATGTGCTGCCTCACGAGCTGTTTATTTGGATGTTGTGGAGGACCTTACAGCAGAATCTTTTGTTGCTGTCTTTAAGAGATTCTGTGCACGACATTCAGTACCAAAGACAGTTTGGACTGACAATGCTACATATTTCAAAGCTGGTGAACAAGTCATCCACGACTTGTTAAGCAATGAAATCACACAATTATATATACAAAATTCAAACATAAAGTGGAAGTATATTCCGGTTGCCTCTCCTTGGTATGGTTCTATCTGGGAGAGGAATATACAAACAGTAAAGAATTGCTTGAAGAAAGCAATTGGCAAAAAACAGATACACTTATTTGGGTTACTCACTCTCCTGGCTGAGATTGAGAACATCATTAACAATAGACCACTCACTTATGTGAGTGACAACATTAATGACCCAGAACCATTAACTCCAAATCATTTGATTCGGGGAGAACAAGTTAGTCTCCTGCCGGACTACAATATAGACTCTTCAGAAGACCCAAACTGGACTCAACGACATGATGAGCTCCAGACTAAGTTACAACATTTAACTAGAGTTAAAGCTCATTTCATTAAACAGTGGAAAACTGAGTACTTGATGGGTCTAAGGGAGAGACATAAACAAATGACTAAGAAGGATTGGTCTGACACAATTAAGGTAGGGGACCTTGTTCTCATACATGACAGTACTCCAAGACAATACTGGCCTCTGGCTAGAGTTTCAGAACTCAGACCAGGGGCAGACGGGGTAACAAGAGTGGTCAAATTAAGGACTTCAACGGGTGACACAACAAGAGACATTTCTCTTTTGTACCCTTTAGAGTCTGGACCCAAAACAATGGACTTTGGAGAACCTTCTCCACTGACAGTAACAACTGGAGACACTGAACTTCCAGTAACTATTCCTTTGACAGTAGGAGTGGTAACGCATCCTACTACAACATTGACAGACACAAGACCTCAGCGACAAACAGCATTAAAGGCGCGACTATTTTTACAACAAAAAATAGATGCTGGGGAATTGTAATTTTATCTTCTAACTTTCATTTTTTCTTTTCTTATGGTAAAGACCATAGACAGTTTCATCCTATGGATGTATATTTTCTCTTCTAATTAAATGCTACACCTTCTCCATGAGAAGGTGAGGATAGGCACTGTTAATCAGATTAACAGGCATTTACAGTTAAATAGTTAGCTAGTCTACACTCAGACAAAAATTGGTGACAATGACACCAAAATTTTTATCTCCCGGGGCCCCCAGTATATGGAAAACTGATGAGTGGGTAGTTGGGAGGTAACGAAAATGGTTCACTGAGTAGGTAGGTAGTTAATCTAACAATTATTAAATTCCTTTTATGTCAATAACTGGGTGGATGAAACCAATTGGTTGCTCACCAGAGTTATTCTCCACACTAGTATTTATATACTGTGTGGGAGGAGCGTGCTCGGTAATGGAGATACATTACCGCTCAACCAACCGAGGAATAAACCAAGACAACGCTGGTACAAGAAGCCCCGCGAAGAGGAGAACAAAGGGAGAACGAAAACGAAGAACGGGGCGAGAGGACGTACCAGCAAAGTACGCTCTCGACAAAACAACCGGAGAAGGGAGAGACTCCAATAACTAAAAGTAAGTGACTAATTGAGTTTTTACACCAGAAGTTAATACATTAAATTAAGCTGGGTCAGACAAGTTAGGCCTACATTGTGGCCTAAGACCCAGCATCAACTCATAGCTTAACAAAGGTGAAGGTAGATTGCCCTAACCTAATCTTGTGAGGAATCCTACTGTGGACCTCAATTTATCTGCCCGCTCTGGACCATTTCCGGAATCTCTAGGCTGACCCCTCTAGGCTAGACTTGATCTACTCTATAGTTAGACTGGAGATATAAGGGGTGGGTTAATTGTGGACCAATTCATACAGAGCATTTTTCGCATTGGTGGTCCGTGTGTGGGGAATTTACAAACCTTAACCTTACTTAACAAAAATTGCAGAATTAGGCTAAATGGTCTAGCCTAAGCCTAACCTAAGCAAGCCTAATTAGGTCTACAACCTAGGGCCTAACTAGGAAACATTTACATTTAAGGAGTCTCATTCTCTTATAAGCTTAGACCTGAGTGACACAAGTACTTGGGGGGATTAAACCAAATTTAAACTTGACTGTTTTGTCTGTGCTCTCTCTTCTCTGGTAATTTCTTCTTGTCCTCTATTTCATTACGATCCCCAGTTAAACAATTTTGACTTAGACATGGACAGTGCGGAATTGAAAAAGTTAAAAAAGAAAAGGGGGGCAAAGTTGGGAGCTGTTACAAAGGCTGTGAACACTTTTAACAATATTACACAACCAGGTAAGGAAAATATAGAGTGTGTAATTATTAAATTGGAAATTAAAAAGAAGGAAATAATAGCCATTAATGAGAGTATTTCAGAGTTAGTTGAATCCGAAATGGCTGAAGAACAATTGATAGACCTTTACGCTGATGATGATGATCAGGTAAGCTCAATTGAACAGCAAATAAGGGACTACGGTCTCGTTTGACTGACTTAACACCAAAAAAACCTAATTCTGATTTTAATCAAAGTAGGGCTAACCTTCAACAAAATTTAAGTGGCATGCAAATCCTGAGTCACAAGAATTGAGGGCTCAGTTACCCATTTTGCTAGTACCAACATTTGAAGGGGACACGGTACAATTCCCATCTTTCATTGACAAATTTGAGAATTTAATAGGTAATAAACCTTATATTTCAACTGTTGAAAAGTTTAGTTACTTAACTAGTTCCCTTAAAGGCCCAGCCTATAACCTAATAGCCTATTTACCAGCCGTAGGGGATTCATATGAAGTAGCTATTGATCTTTTAAAACGTAATTACATTAATAAAGATATGATTGTATATGAATTATCTCAACAAATTTTTGAATTTGCACCCATAAAAGATAACCATAGTGATATGGAAATTTTTTATACAAAATTAGAAGCTATTATAGGACAACTGGTTAGCAATGAGATAGATATTAAAACTTCATCTTGGCTTATACAAAGCATAGTACTTAGGTGCCTTCCTTCGAGGGTTAAAGATATTTTAATTCTAAAGACGGGAGAAAATTATCCTAATTTAGAACAAATAAGAAAACACTTCCCCAATATCCTAACTAATTACAATTGAGAGATTTTCCAACACATAAGACCCAGACTATGGATAAACCAAAGACTGTTCCCAGAGACCAACTAGCTACAGCCAAACAGACAAAACTTGATACTGAGAATCAAATGTGACCAACTATAATACACGAACACCTACATTACAGAACTTTAATGTAACTGCTGCCTCAACTTACACACCACATTGCAAATTTTGTGCAAGTAATGAACACAGTAGTACTGGGTGTGACAAATATTCAGACTTTAACCAAAGGGCTAAAAGATGTGAACAGTTGAACCTGTGTAAAAAGTGTACTGGCCAGGGACATTATAAGAAAGACTGTAAATCTAGGTTAAGATTCAAGTGTAAGTTTTGTAAAAGTTTACGACATGTCTCATCAATGTGTGATTCACCAAAGTGTCCAAACAATAGTACTCAAACTCAAAAGATACCTCCCCCAAACAAAGGTAATCAAGAAAATGCCACTTTCATGGGACATTCTGCTTGTTCAAACAATGTAACAAGAAACACTGAGATTCTTTTACCAACTATTACTTTGGACTTAGTGAATAGTGAGGGTAGTACCACTCCAGTGAGATGTCTTATAGACTGTTGTTCTCAACAAACATTTGTTTCAAAAAATGTAGTTAATAAATTGGGTTTGACACCAAACCCGAATGAACAAAACCTCAATATTGCATCCTTTGTTAAGGATAACTCGGACAAAAATAGCTATAAGACAATTGACCTGGAACTACATTTAGAAAGTAAATTCAAGAAAATTGAAGCAGTTATTATTTCTAAAGTAGGACAAAACAAACTGGTTATACCCAAACTAGAACAAACCATAAATCATTTGGGAAAACACTACAAAATAGCTGATAGACATATCACTAACAACACAGTAGCTAACATTGAAATGCTAATAGGGGCAGATTATATTAATCTTATTCATAAGGGCATAGTAGAGATAGGTAATGGTATAGCTATTCAGACTCCATCAGGGATAGCCCCTTTGGGTGACCTATCAGAATACAACCTAGACCTAAACCAAAACAGTCATGACCAACAAATACTATGTGCCTCAACTCAGTCCTACATAACACCTGTAAGAATAGCAACACTTTGAATAATATTATCTCAACTGAGAACATTAATTCATCATTATCAAATGAAACTTTGGATGAGGCAATTCAAACTTTATGGTTGCTAGAATCTGTGGGTATACATGACACAAATCAAACTTCAGAAGATCAGTTAATGGTAGAAAGATTTGAAGACACCATTCAGTGCAAAGACAATAGTTATTTTATTGAGTTACCTTGGAAAATAAATTGTCCAACTTTAAGAGACAATCTCAAAGTAGCTAAAGGACATTTATATAAAGTAATGAAAAAACTCAAACAAGATAATAATATTAAAAAGTACAGTGATGTCTTCAAAGAACAGCTACAGAAAGGCTTCATTGAAGAAGTAACAAATAACCCTTTTAAAAAAGATGGTTGTCATTATTTAACCCACAGGGGGGTTTATCGACAAGATGCCCCAACAACAAAACTCAGAGTAGTATATAACTGTAGCCTCAAAGACAGTGATAAACACAGTTTGAATGATTGCTTGATTGAGGGTCCTAATCTCATTTCTGACCTTGTGAAGATCTTACTGAGGTTCAGGTTAGATAAATATGCCGTACAAAGTGACATTTCAAAGGCATTTTTGAGAATAAATCTTAAAAATGAATATGATAAGAACCAACTTAGGTTCTTATGGTTCAAGGATCCATTTGATTTGAATAAAGGGTTCATAACCTATAGATTTAATGTTGTGTTGTTTGGAGCCAATTGCTCACCTAGCCTATTAGCATTGACAATTAGACATCATTTAAACCAGTTTAATAACTCTCTAACATTGAACTTCCTTAAGGAACATTTTTACGTAGACAATCAAATAGGCTCAACGACAACAAAATCTGAATTATCTGAAGTCTATGAACACTCTCAAAACATTATGCAACAAGGTAACTTTGAACTTAGAGAGTGGATTTCAAATAATGAGGATTTAAACAAAAAGATTTTAAAGGATAATAATAGTCTTACTGAGCCATCAGACAGAGTTAAAACTTTAGGTATGAACTGGTATTTGGATGCAACTTCTAACAGTCATGATTCAATCTGTACTAAAGGTTTTAAACTTGATGAGGAAGCAAATACTAAAAGACAAATATTATCAGAGGCTTCCAAAATTTTTGATCCTATGGGTCTATTCCTGCCTTCAACAATAAAATCAAAGATTCTCCTCCAAGAAATTTGGAGGACAAATGTTGGGTGGGATGATCCAATAACAAATGAAAATCAAAAATCTTGGAAGAAGTTAGCTACTGATTTAACAAAAGTGCAGAACATTAAAATTCAAAGGTGCTGTGGGTTTAGGGATAAGCCCCAGAGGCTTCATGTGTTTGCTGATGCAAGCACACAAGCTTATGGGTGCTGTGCGTATCTTGTAAGCCCTACAGAAAGTCATCTAATTTATGCAAAAGGGAAAGTTGCACCTCTCAAACCTACCCGAACCATACCTCAATTGGAACTATTGGCTGCTACATTAGCCATTAAAACCATTTCATTGCTTAAGGATGCTTACTATGATGTGTTCATAACTAATATCCACGTCTGGCTTGACAGTCAGATTTCTTGCCTGGATACGGAATGATAGCATTAATAGTAAGAATATCTTTGTAAGAAATAGGCTAAAAGAAATAGCTGACGCTAATGAAAGCCTACAAGTAAACTTTCACTATGTTCCAACTAAACAGAATCCAGCAGACTTTCTGACCAGAGGTTTATCCTACAAGTTGTTGAAGTCAAACAAAACTTGGTTTATGGGACCTAAGTGGCTCTGTAATACAGACCAATGGCCTGTGGAACAAGTTAACTTGACATTAAATTTAATCTTTTCAAATGAAAAGGTTGAACCAATCACTAATTATGAAAAGTATTCTGATTTCAACAAACTTGTCAGGGTGACAGCCTACTGTTTGAGGTTTGCTCACAACTGTTTAGCTACAATTAACAAACAGCTAAATAAAAACAATCATAATTATACAGAAGTTGCAACCCAATACTGGATAGGCCAAGCACAACAAAAAGAGTACAATAAAGAGTTAGAATTCTTAACTAATGGGAAACAAACAAAAGAACCTGTACCATCAGTAGTTGTGGATCTAAACTTGTTCAGAGATGAGGAAGGCCTTCTAAGGTGTAAAGGGAGATTAGACAAATCAAAACTGTCATACAAAAGCAAAAATCCAATCCTTTTACCTAGATTTAGCTATTTGACAACATTAATAATCAGAAAAACACACAATGATGTATATCATATGGGGGTACCACAGACACTAACTACATTAAGAAAAACTTATTGGATACCCAAGGGAAGGATCACTGTTAAAACAGTCCTGAGTGAGTGTGTCACATGTAGGCGTATTCATGCTAGGCCCTATAGGAAACCAAATCCTCCTGCTTTGCCAGAGGAGAGAGTTACTCTCAACAGACCCTTTGAGACTGTAGGCATTGACTATACAGGAGCATTGACTGTAGGGGTGGGTGACACTGAACAAAAAATGTACATTGTACTGTTTACATGTGCTGCCTCACGAGCTGTTTATTTGGATGTTGTGGAGGACCTTACAGCAGAATCTTTTGTTGCTGTCTTTAAGAGATTCTGTGCACGACATTCAGTACCAAAGACAGTTTGGACTGACAATGCTACATATTTCAAAGCTGGTGAACAAGTCATCCACGACTTGTTAAGCAATGAAATCACACAATTATATATAAAAAATTCAAACATAAAGTGGAAGTATATTCCGGTTGCCTCTCCTTGGTATGGTTCTATCTGGGAGAGGAATATACAAACAGTAAAGAATTGCTTGAAGAAAGCAATTGGCAAAAAACAGATACACTTATTTGGGTTACTCACTCTCCTGGCTGAGATTGAGAACATCATTAACAATAGACCACTCACTTATGTGAGTGACAACATTAATGACCCAGAACCATTAACTCCAAATCATTTGATTCGGGGAGAACAAGTTAGTCTCCTGCCGGACTACAATATAGACTCTTCAGAAGACCCAAACTGGACTCAACGACATGATGAGCTCCAGACTAAGTTACAACATTTAACTAGAGTTAAAGCTCATTTCATTAAACAGTGGAAAACTGAGTACTTGATGGGTCTAAGGGAGAGACATAAACAAATGACTAAGAAGGATTGGTCTGACACAATTAAGGTAGGGGACCTTGTTCTCATACATGACAGTACTCCAAGACAATACTGGCCTCTGGCTAGAGTTTCAGAACTCAGACCAGGGGCAGACGGGGTAACAAGAGTGGTCAAATTAAGGACTTCAACGGGTGACACAACAAGAGACATTTCTCTTTTGTACCCTTTAGAGTCTGGACCCAAAACAATGGACTTTGGAGAACCTTCTCCACTGACAGTAACAACTGGAGACACTGAACTTCCAGTAACTATTCCTTTGACAGTAGGAGTGGTAACGCATCCTACTACAACATTGACAGAAACAAGACCTCAGCGACAAACAGCATTAAAGGCGCGACTATTTTTACAACAAAAAATAGATGCTGGGGAATTGTAATTTTATCTTCTAACTTTCATTTTTTCTTTTCTTATGGTAAAGACCATAGACAGTTTCATCCTATGGATGTATATTTTCTCTTCTAATTAAATGCTACACCTTCTCCATGAGAAGGTGAGGATAGGCACTGTTAATCAGATTAACAGGCATTTACAGTTAAATAGTTAGCTAGTCTACACTCAGACAAAAATTGGTGACAATGACACCAAAATTTTTATCTCCCGGGGCCCCCAGTATATGGAAAACTTATGAGTGGGTAGTTGGGAGGTAACGAAAATGGTTCACTGAGTAGGTAGGTAGTTAATCTAACAATTAATAAATTCCTTTTATGTCAATAACTGGGTGGATGAAACCAATTGGTTGCTCACCAGAGTTATTCTCCACACTAGTATTTATATACTGTGTGGGAGGAGCGTGCTCGGTAATGGAGATACATTACCGCTCAACCAACCGAGGAATAAACCAAGACAACGCTGGTACAAGAAGCCCCGCGAAGAGGAGAACAAAGGGGAGAACGAAAACGAAGAACGGGGCGAGAGGACGTACCAGCAAAGTACGCTCTCGACAATGAGACAACCGGAGAAGGGAGAGACTCCAATAACTAAAAGTAAGTGACTAATTGAGTTTTAGACCAGACAGTTAATAACATTAAATTAAGCTGGGTCAGACAAGTTAGGCCTACATTGTGGCCTAAGACCCAGCATCAACTCATAGCTTAACAAAGGTGAAGGTAGATTGCCCTAACCTAATCTTGTGAGGAATCCTACTGTGGACCTCAATTTATCTGCCCGCTCTGGACCATTTCCGGAATCTCTAGGCTGACCCCTCTAGGCTAGACTTGATCTACTCTATAGTTAGACTGGAGATATAAGGGGTGGGTTAATTGTGGACCAATTCAAACAGAGCATTTTTCGCAACGGTGTGTATTTCTTTTTATTTTGCACATCGTAATAATTACTTTCTACGTTTTTTCAGATATTGTATGGTAATTCAAAATGGCATCAAATAGACGTGCTTGTGTAAATCACCCAGACAACTTCTGCTTTGTCTGTGGACAATATACACCTAAGCCACAACGTAGAAACATAATAACAAAGATTAAACTTGCCTACAAGTGTTATTTTGACTGTAAGTTAGGAGACCAACAGAGGGACTGGGCACCACATATTTGCTGTGCACAGTGCAATGCAATGTTAATAGCTTGGATGAATGGTAAAAGAAAAGCTATGCCGTTCTCAGTCCCCATGGTTTGGCGTGAGCCGAAAAATCACTTCAATGATTGTTATTTTTGTTTGACAAAGATTGCTGGTTTCACAAAGAAAAACAAATCAAAGATCACGTACCCAAACTGCGAATCAGCAATGAAACCAGTACCACATGATGAAACAAATCCACCACCAGTTCCACCAGCAACGATAACAGACAGCAGTTCATCTGAAGATTCTGCTAGTGATATAGAAACAGGGAAAGATGGCATATATGTTCCAGATGCAAATATTTCCCCCATTTGTTAAGTCAAGCGGAGTTAAATGACTTAGTGCGCGATTTGGAATTACCAAAAGAAAAGGCAGAGTTGCTTGGTTCAAGACTTCAAGAATTTAATCTTCTCCAACCAAACACCAAAGTTTCCCATTTCCGCCATCGCCATTTGCAGTTTTCATCATTTTACTTACAGGAAGAAAACGTTTGTTTCTGCCACGATATCAGTGGTCTGATGCAAGGGATTGGCTGTCGCTATGATCCAAAAGAATGGAGACTGTTCATTGACTCTAGTAAAGCTAGCCTTAAAGCTGTATTACTGCACAACGGCAATGAAAAACCTTCAATACCTGTAGCACATGCCACTGGCCTTAATGAGACTTATGAATCGATGAAACTGCTGCTAAGACTCATCAAATATAAGGACCACACATGGAATATTTGTGGCGACCTTAAAGTTGTATCATTACTTCTTGGGTTACAGTTGGGCTACACAAAGCATATGTGCTTTTTGTGTCTATGGAACAGCAGAGATGACAAGAACCACTACAAAAAACATGATTGGCCATCTAGAACTGAACATGTTGTTGGTAAATACAATGTGAAACACCCAGCACTTATTGACCCTCAGAAAGTACATCTTCCACCACTTCACATTAAACTTGGCCTTATGAAAAATTTCGTGAAGGGTATGGATCATCAAGGTAGTGGTTTCCAATATTTAAAGGATAAATTCAAAGGAATATTGACAGATGCTAAGCTAGAAGCTGGAGTTTTCACTGGACCACAGATCCGCAGTGTCATCCACGACTTATCGTTTCCATGTAACCTAAATGAGAATGAACTAGGAGCATGGACATCTTTCGTTGTTGTCAAAAATTTTCTTGGAAACCACAAAGCTGAAAACCACCGTAAACTCGTAGAAAACATGCTTAAATCTTATGAAATAATGGGATGCAGAATGTCTTTGAAAATTCATTTTTTACATTCTCATCTTGACTTCTTCCCGGCCAACCTTGGGGCTGTAAGTGACGAGCATGGTGAGCGCTTCCACCAACAGATCTCAGTTATGGAAAACAGATACCAAGGTAATTTCAACCCAAATATGATGGGAGATTATTGTTGGTTCCTGCAGAAGGAGAGCTCGTCATCCTACAAGCGACAAAGGAAGAGGACACACCAAAGTTTCACTTAAGAACAGGAATTTGCCTTTCAGTAGTAACAACAAAATACTAACGCGCTTTGGGTGGATGGTTGGGCGCAGGGGTGGTAACTCCGCCAGCGGAATTCCGCTGTCTCTCTTAAGCCAGAATAAAGGAGGAAAGACATCCCTGTTCACTAATTATTTAAGTATGCTTAACATAAAACGTGGCACGGAAAAGTAGCTTAGACGGCTTTCGTAATAGAAGCGGGTGAGAAAAAAAAATGAAAAATAGGGGTTTTCGGTTACACAAAATCTGGACGTGATAGAGAAATTTTGATATCAGATCTGAAATCAGCATCAGCGCTTTAGTAGGAATCAGTAGTTCACGTGTCTGTAACAAAAAAAAAGTTGAAATTTGTTGCCTAGTGTAATTCAAGGGACCCCGGAATTGGCGCTTTGGCCGATTTCAAGGCAGAAAATTTAAAGCTCCATGCGGCAATGCTTCCCAACATCCTAGGTCAAAATAGTTGTGATTTTCGGCTTTTTCAGGTCAAAAAGCATGGGAAAATGTACAGAAACCTATGAAAATAAGAAAAAGTTGATTTTTGAACAGGCCTAATGTAACAGCTTATGATGAGTATCCAGGATCAAAAGGCCCACAAAGTGCCCCCAGAAGGTAGCAAAATTGGATGTCTTTTCTCCTCTGGAAGCCCAGAAAACTGTAGTCTACCTCCTACTCTCAATAAATCCTGATCCAAAAACACATCCAAACCCTTGAGCGCAGAATGTGGTAGAACCTGTAATGGATGGCTGGTGAGCAATTCTCTCTCTTCACCAAATTTTTCCTTCTGCATATATACCACCCAGTATTTCCTGGCTTGCTGAATCTCATTACTGTTCAGAATTCCTTCCCTTCTTGTTTCTCCCTTAATGTTGTTGGTAAATCGATATACCCATGCTGTCACTCTTAACAATCTTTTCAGACTGCTAATGTCCTCAAGCCTCAATATGGGGTCCTGCTGCATAACTTGACAACTGTTCACAGCGCATTTTCTCACCTCACTCACCCATGCTTCTTCAGCCTGGCATTCTCCTACAATAGGCTGATTAGAAGGCCAGTTTTCACTTCCAAGTTTTAGCCACTCCGGCCCATTCCACCACAAACTTGACTGTGCAAGATCTTTCACTGAAATTCCGTGTTGGTAAATCAGAGGGGTTTTGGGTGCCTGGACAATGCTTCCATTGCTTGGGATCTGTGTGCGCTTGAATTTCCTCCACCCTATTGGCAACAAATGGTTTCCATTTCCTTGCCTGGCTTCTTAACCAGTGCCAAACTATAGTGGAGTCTGTCCAATAATAGCTTGGAATTTCAGAGAGGGCCAAAGACTTTTGCACTATAACTGCAAGCCGACTAGCAATAACTGCACCCATCAATTCCAACCTTGGAACAGAAAGCCTTTTCAAAGGTGCTACTCTGCTCTTTGCAGCAACCAACCTGCAACTTACTTCCTCTTGCAATGCGCCTCTTATATAAATACAAGTTGCATAGGCTTCCTCACTTGCATCACAAAAGATGTGCAGCTCCAAATTGTCTGGACTATTGTTCAACTCTCCAAAGTACCATATTGGGATTTCAATGTCTCCAAGATGTGCCAATTCTTTGAACCAATATTTCCACCTTACCACCATATGATCAGGTAACTCTTGGTCCCAACCAAGTCCAATTTCCCAGAGGCTCTGAAACCAAATTTTTGACTTTATCACAAATGGAGCCAGGAATCCAAGAGGATCAAAGACCTTTGAAGCCAAACTAAGAGCTGTACGTTTTGTCCACCTTGTCTCATTCTCAGCCAGCTCTACTAAAGATTTCCCATTGAAGGTAAACAAATCATCATCTTGCTGCCAAACAATGCCTAGCACCTTTGCGTCTATTGCCCACAACTCCTTAATACCAGAATCCTCAATACTTTCTGCTGCATCAGGTACTACACAGGAATGACTCATAAACTCTTGTAATTGCGAATGATTGGTCTGCCATTTTCTAAGCTCCATGCCAGCCTCCCTCATTATAGCTCTAGCCTCCATGAATATCTGTTTAGCCATTTCTGTATTATTCACGGAACACAGCAAATCATCAACATAAAAATTTTTCCTTATGTGTTCAATAGTGTTAGGATAGACTTCAGAATATTTCTTGAAATGGTACTGCATAGTAGCTGCCAACAGAAATGGACTAGAGCTGAGGCCAAACAACACTGACTTCATTCTATATGCTTGAACCTTAGGTTCATTTTCCAACAAGTCTTTCGTATCCACCCACAGATACCTTACTGCATCTCTGTCCTCTGGTTTTAACTTTATCCGCAAAAAGGCTTGCTTCACATCTGCAGTCAATGCTACTCTACCAAACCTGAATCTCAGTAACAAGGAAAATAAATCTGCATTTAAATTTGGCCCAGCATCCAAACAGTCATTCAAGGACACACCACCTTTGTCCTTGGCTGAGCCATCAAAAACTACCCTCAGTTTGGTGGTAGTTTTGTCTCGCCGTACCACTGCATGGTGTGGCAGATAATGTGCCTCCTGGCTCACCAGCTCACCTTGCACCCTTTCAGCATAGCCCTCCCCTTACATAACTTAGGATGGCCTCATTGTATTCAATTAACAACTCCTCATTTTTTCTTAGCCTGTACAATGAAGTCTCCAACCTCCAATTAGCTAGCTGAAGGTTTGAACCGGGTTTGCAAGAATCCTTCCATGGTAGGCCAACTTCATAGCAACCATCTCTAAACCCAATCCCTTTTTCAAATTGCTCTAAAACATCATCGTTCACTGTACTTGCCTGTTTGTCCTTTATGCCAATAGATTCAAGTTCCCAAAACGCTTTCAAATGCCTTTCCAGACCATGGCTGTTCTCCTCAATCTTAACAAAAAGAGCCTTAACTTCCATTTCATTGCAATAACTACCATATAGCATCCAGCCTAGCTTACTTTCAATAGCTACCGGGCCTCGAGATGTGCGGACAATATTACCAGTGATGAAGTCCCAATAATAGTCAGCTCCAATCAAAAGACTAATATCTTCTGTTCCTTCAAACTTATTATTGCCCAAATTAATTCCTTTAACTTGCAATTCTTGGACACATGCCATATCTAAACAAGCAGTGACTGGAGCACAAAGTTCCTCAATCTCTACAGCTTGGACCTTGATTGTGGGACTTTGCGGTAACAACCCTTTAACCAGAACTTCTACCTTCTTAAATTTGGTTCGGTTTTGAACGGAACCCCCAAACCCAGAAATTCTTAAATTTTCCCTCTTAAGTTCTTTAAACTTCAATTTTCTGGAAATTCTGGTCTTAATAAAACTACACTGGCTACCACTATCAAACAACACTCTTACAGTAGCTTCTCCCTCATTCCCAATTAATAAGGCTGCAGTTGTTTGCAATAATCCCCCTTTACTTTTACTCCCTTGCATAGCAGTGGCATGTGCCACTGATGTCTCTACTTCTTGGGTAGGCCTACTAGGAGTGTGTTCACACAATAATGGCTGATGCCTACCATGACATTTTTTGCACAAAATTTTAAACTTACAAAACCTTGCTCTGTGACCTTTCAAAAAACATTTAAAACATGCTGTGGACTTAGCTACCCTGTCCTTTCTCTCCCCAAAGGTTAATGTCTCAGCCACCTCACATTTATATGACTTGTGGTTGCCTTCGCAAAATATGCATTCCTTGATTCCCTTTAATTTATTCTCAGAGGATGCATGTAGAGCTGACACTGTACCTGGGTTTTTCCTTTTTGTGGAAACTTTGGTGCTGTGCCTGCCTTTGTCCCCTTGTTTACCATCCCACTGTGCAAACTCAATTCCCTCTCGTCTTGCTAATTCTGTGCCTAAAAGACTTAACATCTGCTGAAGGGGGATGTACACATGTTCTGTAGTGTGTCCCCTACTTAATTCAAGCAAAATTGAGCTAGGCAATTTAGACTCCAGTGTAGGAACCAACATTATACCATACCTTTCCATTCCTACACCCAAGTTATCCAGGGACCTAGTTCTAATTTCAAATTCATCATATAACTGCCGTAACTCCTTGACACTATTAGGATTATTAACAGGAGGTATAGCTAAAAGTGCACGGAGGTGGCTTTTAATTAAGATCTCTGGCTTACCAAACCGTTTCTTTAATATATCCCAAGCCACATTATAATTAGCCTCTGTAATGCTAATCCTGCTATAGTCTTTGCTGCCTCCCCTTCCAAGAGGGACTGCAAATAATTAAACTTCTCCACGGCACTTAACACTTGACTAGAATGAACTGCTGATTGAAAACTGTCTGCCCATCCTTGCCATTCTGAATACTCCCAGAAAATGGTTGAGTACAAGCCTCGGTAATTGAACTACAGATCTGTTAACCTTAACTTCACAACATCATTTGTTGAGTGTTGTGTTTCATTATTAGACCTGGTCTCTAACTGTACTGAGCTGCTAAACTCTTTTGCTCGGAGGCCTACTTTAATTATATCATCAATAATCTCTTCAAAGTAAATTATGTTATTTCTATTTCATCCTCTTCTATAAGAGCCTCAATTTTAACATTTACCTCACTTAGAGCAACCTTTTTAGTTTCTAATATGGAAAGCTGCGCAGTCACTAAGCGTAAATCCTCTTGCTCTATGGCAGAATCTATAGTGGCAATGACTTTTGTAATTAGACCTTTGTAGGCGCTTTCCTTTTTATAAATTTGTTCAATTCAGATGCACTCATCTTCAATGCAAACAACAATTGGGCTCAATGCAAATGAGCTGAATTGGCAGAAATACTTAACCAAACTGATCAAACGCAAATTTTACTTTCAAATAAACTGAATTGCTGGGTGGGGTACTAACCAAAACACAGTATGGAATACCAAATTTTCCACCCCAGGACCTTAATTCAATAATAACCCAAAATTAACCAAACCGGTAAAATGTAGGCCAAAAACAACGACAGACGACTGGCCAAGTTTCGCAATTGGGCAACCAAACTTTCTACCCTGGGACCTTAATTCAATAATAACCCAAAATTAACCAAACCGGTAAAATGTAGGCCAAAACAACGGACAGACGACTGGCCAAGTTTCGCAATTGGCGACCAAACTTCTACCCTGGGACCTTAATTCAATAAAACCCAAAATTAACCAAACGGTAAAATGTAGGCCAAAAACGACGACAGACGACTGGCCAAGTTTAGCAATTGGGCGACCAACTTTCTACCCTGGGACCTTAATTCAATAATAACCAAAATTAACGAAACCGGTAAAAGTAGGCCAAAAACGACGACAGACGACTGGCCAAGTTTCGCAATTGGGCAACCAAACTTTCTACCCTGGGACCTTAATTCAATAATAACCCAAAATTAACCAAACCGGTAAAATGTATGCCAAAACAACGACAGACGACTGGCCAAGTTTCGCAATTGGGCGACCAAACTTTTACCCTGGGACCTTAATTCAATAATAACCCAAAATTAACCAAACCGGTAAAATGTAGGCCAAAAACAACGACAGACGACTGGCCAAGTTCGCAATTGGGCGACCAAACTTTTCTACCCGGACCTTAACTCAATAATACTCAACCCGTCTAGGCCTAACTTGGGCTACAATTTGCACAATCAGAACTTTGCCGAAAAATAGTCACTGACTCAGTCTTGGGGTAGAATCGGTCTGAAGGACTATGTTATTTTATTTATTTGTTGGGTTCAAAATCCAGCTGAGCCGTGAACGGCCAAATTCTAAAGGGCAGTTCTACCTACAGCCCAAGTTAAGCTAAAATTAAAACTTACGGATTTGAGATCCTATTAGTCCTACTCAGGGTTGCTGACTCGATGCGGGCCTACCTTAGACCTTAGTTACATGAATTTAGATAAAAACAAAAGGGGTATATTTATGGTCTTCTTTCTCAACCTTGCAACAACAACGCAACCTGGACTATTGCACGATGCAACAATCTTGTATCTAAACAACCAAACTGAATTGCATGAGAGCTCTCTATCAGACCACACCCTGTACGTACGAAATCCCACAAACGAGTAGAAAGGACGCGCAGCGCCCCAAAATGATGCCACCAGAGTCCCAACACTGATGCCACAAGAGCCCAAAAATGCTAGCTCTAAATTAGTGAATTTTTCACTAACCTTACAATTATGAGATGGATATATATATATACACCTTAACTTAATATATACAAGCAATGCTGCATCAATCAGCTTAGTCATCATATCGCCTTGGGACAACAATGGTTCTTCCTCTTCTAGATTTTCTAACAGTTACAGCGAACGCTTTAAACAGGGAGGATGTGCTTCTCTCTTCCCTAAAGTTCTGAGTGAATTCCTTATAATAAACTTAATACATAAAATAAGGATAGGCCTATCCCCTAAAGTGTTTATATTGTGACTGCCTATATTTATTACAAGAAGTTAACTCATTGAGTAACTCCATCGTGGCGGCCCTACACCGAAAATGATCGTAACGCCCTACATCGAAACAAACTAAGACCCAGCAAAAAAATAAGGCGAGGCAATTTCATTTTCATTCTAATGTAGGCGTCTAAAATCCCGACGCTAAAAATTACCGTAATCATATAAATATAAAGAGGTCCTTTTAACAATCTACATATTCATAACTCTCTAACGAAAAAAACATAGGCTTTTGTCGGTAACCCTCCACTGAAGTCTGCTGGAAATTTCCAACGGATGAGGGCACAGGCAATCAACCCATAGCCCTATATAGTTTTTTCAAAGCAACCCTGACTGAGAGTTTGCATATTACTTGGATCAGGCGCATGCGTATGAATATTCACTCTTCCAACAATTTCATTATCTTTCACTTTAAGCCTAGCTTTGCATTGCGCATTGGCACGACGCTGTACACACTCATAAGCTACAACATGATTTGCTAAGTCCTTTTGCTTAACATAGACGTAGCCTTCAAAACACAATTTAAATCCCCCTTTATTTGACTTTACAAACTCCATGATGGGTAAAGTTTAACTGAAATAAAAATTTAGATAGTAGAAGAAATGTAACCTACGTAGAAATTTACTTGTCTTGTAACGGTGACGGTGACGGTGACTAATAATAATAATAATAATAATAATAATAATGTAACCAACAAACAAACTTACTTATTAATTACTAAAACTATGAATTAACTATTTTCTGTGAGCGAAATATTTTATATTCCATTTAAATATTTCATAATAAAAACTTAACCAACTTTAAGCAAATTTATATTGATTTTAATATATAATTTATAATTAATTTCGTATTTCTAGAAGATTCTGACTGCGTCGTTTAGGGGCAATGTTTAACTGAAATAAAAATTGAGATAGGGGATGGGGAATTTAGATGGGGGATTTTTTCCTCGGGGGATGCTTTACTCGGGTTTTTTTTTCCGCCGGGGGATTTTTTCCGGGGGGATTTTTTCCGCCGGGGGCTTTTTTCCGGATACCGTTTTCTGTACTGCGTGATGTCTGTGAGGTGTGGTATGGAATGGAGTATTTGGTTATAATATCTTTCTGGTGTTACCTTAATGGTGCGAGGTGTCGGTGCATGATTGTACATGTAGTGGCAAGGGTGTTGTGGGTTAGTTGTCGCTGCTGCCATGAATTGTGTTCCCCTCATGTCTAAATGTTCCCTAACTTTCAGTATTTTTGTTTGTGTGCAGATGTTCTATTGGTGTTGTTTGAGTACATCCTGTAATGATACGAAGTGCGTTGTTTTGTATTGTCTGTAAAGTGTTTATGTGTGGTTTGAGATAATGGGTGCCCAGCATGGGCTAGCATAATCCATAACTGAGCGAATATATTGTTTGTATATGAGTGATGTTGTTTCGTGCTGGTGTCCAAAGTTGTGCCTGTTAGTACCTAAGCGCTTAAGTCTTGCGTACATTTGTTTCTAATGTCCTGAATGTGGTTTGCAAAAGATAATGTGTTGTATGTGACCCCAAGTATTTTGGTCCTGTGATTGTGTGGAATGTTGGTGTTGTTTAGTGTAAGCTGTGGAGTATCTGGTGTTCTTTTGGTTGCTTGTAAGCAAGGTGATGGTGATTTTGTGGGCGCTACTTTGAGTCTATTGTGTGTGACCATCTAGGACGTTTTGGCGCCGCCGTTAATTAGTATTAAGTAGTAATACTTGGTATTAACCTGAAGTGCTGTCTGTCTTTTCAGATAAGTTGTGTTGTTGCCCTTAATAGCATAAATGTCTGAAAATACATCAAGTAAGAAAGGGAAACAGAAGTTTTCACATAATGGATATTTGTATGTGTTTGATAAATGTAGCAGCGCGACCCTTCGTTACTTTTTTGGCGGTGCGAGCAAAAGAGTCAGTGTATTATAAGGTGTATATATAATATGGGTACTTTTCCGTTATCTGCCCCCTTGACGATTGGTTAGGTTAAGTCGTGATATTTTTGTTAAAAGTAACAAAAATATCACGACTTAACCTAACCAATCGTCAAGGGCGTACAGTTGATCTAACCGGGCAGTGACGATTGTTACTTTGGAAGGTGTGCATAGTAAAGTAATGGGTCTATAGGAAGCTGGTTTGGTTGGATTTTTGTTTGGTTTGAGCAGTGTAATAATTTTACCTTGTTTCCATATGTCAGGAATAATACAGTGTTGGTATGAATATGTGCTGATATTTGTGAGTGCTACTATTCCCTGTGGGCCCAAGTGTTTAAGGTGTATGTTACCGTCACCGTTTAATTTAATTTAAATAAATAATAATAATAATAATAATGTTAGATATGTTGTCTGGTCCAGTAGCCTTCGAATTCTTAAAGTTTTTGATGATCTTGGTGGTCTGGTCTGTATTGAAGGGTGTAATAGTCGTGTAGAGTCTCTAGGTTTTCTTGTCTGGCTGTTTGTCTCTCTGCGTGTTTCTGGTTGTTGTCTCTGTTTAAGGGACTTATCTTTGCGTAGTGATTAACTAGAATGTTAGCTTGTTGTGTATATGTTCGGATATTATTTTGGCTGCGACAGATAGCCGCGTGTGAGGTGTGAATGCCGCTGTTAGATGTTAGAGTGGATAATGCTGTTCATAGTCTTGTATAGCCTGGATGTATCTGTGGAGTGGTTTAGTGTTGTTATGAATTCCCTAAATGTTTGTTTCTTTTTCTTTGAGTTTGTTGTTTATTTCTGTGTTGAGCTGTTGTATCTGCTGTTTTATGGCTTCTGTGTGTTATGTTTGAAGTTGTTACGTTGCCTTATGAGGTCGGCTATTTCTCTAGTGTAATTTGGGTTGTATTTCCTAATGTTGCCCTTGGGTATGTATTTGTTTGCATTATTGATGATCTGATTAAATGTCTTGAGTGTTGTATTGATGTTTATGATGGGTTTGCTGTTTAATGTGGTGAATTGTTCCTCAGTCTGTATTTTGAACTGTTCCCAATCAGCTTTCTTGTAAGTTCTGTAAGTGTGCAAAGGCTGTTGGGGCAGAGTGTAGAACGTGTTGTAATGATGATTGGCAGGCGGTCTGATGACAGTTGTTTTTCTGTTCTCCAGTGTGTATGTGTTGCTAGTGAGGGGGAACAGAACGCTAGTTGGTAGTTGGTTGTTTAGGTATGGTTGAGTTGTTAGTTACGGACAAGAAGTAGTGTCCATTCACAAAAGCATATTTCGGGCCAGTTTGTATTTGAGAAGTTGTCAGTTAAGAAGTAAGCTTTTGTTGTGAATTAATAAATACTAGCTAAAGTGGGCCTTACGATGGTGCTGGGGCCCTCGGCCTCAGTAATTGGAATTACTGCGGAGTCAATAGTTTTCGGTCAATAAAACTATAGAAAAGAACGCAGCCATGAAAATCTTAAGCTTCAAAAATCTTGATATAATGGGTTCGGATGTGAAGCTTTAGATTTTCGTTGCTGCGTTCTTTCCTATAGTTTTATTCACGGAATAATTGAACCCTCAGTAATTATGGGGTCAATTATTCGATCAATAAAACTATAGAAAAGAAACGCAGCAATGAAAATCTTAATGCACTAGTGACTAGGCTATAAACGAATGTTTTCCTTCGTAGCACCCCTAAGTTCTTTCCAGTTAGTAACAACAAGCGGTAGCTCGCTATCGCTCGCGACCGTTGTACAACTTGGCCCTCCGGGCAGGTAGCACTGTAACATATACTGCTATATACGCCATTACCCCCCCACACAAAAATAAAAAACGCCATAACCCCACCCCTCCCCGACTACCCCTGGGCAGGTAGCACTGTGACATATACTGCTACCCGCCCTCCGTGCGGGTAGCAGTATATGTCACAGTATATGTGAAGCTCAAGATTTTCACGGCTGCGTTCTTTCTGTAGTTTTATCGCGGTGCTGGGCCTTCGGACCCAGTAATTGTGACCTAGGACCGGGAAACTTGACAGAGCACATCGGCAGCTCATGAGCTATCAGTTGGTGGTGGTTGCAGAATTTTCCGATGTGCCGTTTATGCTGTGCACGGTTCCGAAGAAAGCGGACAGACACACAAACACATTTAGCTCAATAGTATATAGGATTTTGACAAAATTAAAACTAACGAAAATATCACGACTTAACCTAACCAATCGTCAAGGGCGTACAGTTGACCTAACCGGGCATTCAATTAACTCGACCAGTTGATTAATTTTTACATTCACGTCTCAAGTCTCATTCTAAAGTTGTAGGGCGGGATACTTTATACGCGCACGAAGGGAATGTTTTCGGATCTTTTCCTCTCCTTGACGAGTGGTTAGGTTAAGTCGTGATATTTTCGTAGTTTTAATTTTGTCAAAATTGTTACCAACTGAAAAGAAGAAATTGGGGGTGCTATAAAGGAAAAGATCTGTAAAAAGTTGAAACAAAGCAAAGCGCATTTATTTCTATGTTCAGAATCGTTTAATAGTAAACGGTGTCTAACAGACGGACCGACGGACAGAGAAGACAGGCCTTTTATTGTTGTTGTTGTTGTTGTTGTTGTTTAGCCGATCAGCCCACCCTGATCGAGCAAGCCGGCGGCACGCAGGTAACCGATCGCCCTCTCCGGAGTGGACCAGAGGTTCAGCGCACTCGTGATGTTGTGTTGTGTTCGTTGTTGTGCTAGAGTGGTACAGTCCGTCATAATGTGTTCAATTGTTTGTGGTGTGTCTTGGCACAGGTGGCAGGTGTCGTCTATGGAGTTGTCTAGTCTGTGTTTATATGTCCGTAAGTTGGGGTGATGTCCACATCGGAATCGTGCTAAGTTAACTCGATCCGATCTGCTCAGGCTGATCTCTGACCTGTTAATGGGCGGCGGCTTCGCACTAGGACCGCATTCGGACCGAGTCGTGTCAGTGCTTTGTGGGTTAGGTGTGTGTGTATGTGTTTTCTGTACTGTGCGATGTCTGTGGGGCGTGGTATGGAATGGAGTATTTGGTTATAATGTCTCTCTGGTGTTACCTTAATGGTGCGAGGTGTTGGTGCATGATTGTACATGTAGTGGCAAGGGTGTTGTGGGTTAGTTGTCGCTGCTGCCATGAATTGTGTTCCCCTCATGTCTAAATGTTCCCTAACTTTTAGTATTTTTGTTTCTGTGTGCAGGTGTTCTATTGGTGTTGTTTGAGTGCATCCTGTAATGATACGAAGTGCGTTGTTTTGTATTGTTTGTAAGGTGTTTATGTGTGTGTTTGAGATAATGGGTGCCCAGCATGGGCTAGCATAGTCCATAACTGAGCGAATATATTGTTTGTAGATGAGTGATGTTGTTTCCTGCTGGTGTCCAAAGTTTGTGCCTGTTAGTACCCTAAGCGTGTTAAGTCTTGACGTACATTTGTTTTTAATGTCCTGAATGTGGTTTGCAAAAGATAATGATGTGTTGTATGTGACACCTAGTATTTTGGTTCTGTGAGTGTGTGGAATGTTGATGTTGTTTAGTGTAAGTTGTGGAATTACCTGGTGTTCTTTTGTGTTGCTTGTAAGCAAGGTGATGGTTGATTTTGTGGGCGCTACTTTGAGTCTATTGTGTGTGAGCCAGTCTTGTATACTGTTTATGTATGTATGTAGGTTATTTGTAGCGGTGTCGATGTTGTTGTGGGTGGATGTTAGAGTGATATCATCTGCATATGATGATAAGGTAAGCTTGTTATCTATGGGTGTTGGAATGTCATGCATGTATAAGTTGAAGAGTGTTGGTGAGAGAACAGAGCCTTGAGGGACCCCGTTCGGAAAAAGCTTGTTTTTGGATGACTTGCCATTAAATGTGACATGTGAGTATCTTCCTGAGAGATAGTTGCTCAGCCACCTTTTGGTGTTATTGTGCATGTTTGTGTTGAGTATTTTGTTTATGAGAGGGAAGCGTGGGATAGCATCAAATGCTTTACTAATGTCTATTGTTGCTAATAGTGTACGTTGAGCTGGTCTTCTAGATTTGATGCCATCCATGATGTGCTGCGTGAGGTTAGTGAGTAATGTCGTGGTTGAGTGGTGAGGTCTGAATCCATGTTGAGTAGGCGATAGTGGTATGTGTGGGTTGGTGATTTGTAAGATTAGTCTTTCTGTTACTTTGGAAGGTGTGCATAGTAAAGTAATGGGTCTATAGGAAGCTGGTTCTGTTGGATTTTTGTTTGGTTTGAGTAGTGTAATAATTTTACCTTGTTTCCATATGTCAGGAATAATACAGTGTTGGTATGAATATGTGCTGATATTTGTGAGAGCTAGTATTCCTTGTGGGCCCAAGTGTTTAAGGTGTATGTTAGATATGTTGTCTGGTCCAGTAGCCTTCGAATTTTTAATGTTTTTGATGATCTTGGTGGTCTGGTCTGTATTGAAGGGTGTAATGGTCGTGTCGAGTCTGTAGGTTTTCTTGTGTCTGGCTGTTTGTCTGTCTGCGTGTTTCTGGTTGTTGTCTCTGTTTAAGTGACTTATCTTTGCGTAGTGATTAACTAGAATGTTAGCTTGTTGTGTGTATGTTGGGATATTATTTTGGCTGCGACAGATAGCCGCGTGTGAGGTGTGAATGCCGCTGTTAGAGTGGGTACCACATCAAGCAGGATACTCAAACTCCTCCCCAGACATAACGTTCTGTTCCCCCTCACTAGCAACACATACACAATGGAGAACAGAAAAACAACTGTCATCAGACCACCTGCCCATCATCATTACAACACATTCTACACTCTGCCCCAACAGCCTTAGGCACACTTACAGAAATTACAAGAAAGCTGATTGGGAACAGTTCAAAATACAGACTGAGGAACAATTCACCACATTAAACAGCACACCCATCATAAACATCGATACAACACTCAAGACATTTAATCAGATTATCAATAATGCAAACAAATACATACCCAAGGGCAACATTAGGAAATACAACCCAAATTACACTAGAGAAATAGCACACCTCATAAGGCAACGTAACAACCTCAAACATAACACACAAACACCACACACAGAAGCCATAAAGCAGCAGATACAACAGCTCAACACAGAAATAAACAACAAACTCAAAGAAAAACAAACAGAAACATTCAGGGAATTCATAACAACACTAAACCACTCCACAGATACATACAGGCTATACAAGACTATAAACAGCCTTTTATAGTATCGATAAATAGTGTTGGAGCGTTGTTTTGCTGATATTTATCTTCATTGAGAATTTAATTTAATTTGCAGGTTTTTCAATTATCATGCATTCAGTTGGAATGAGAAAAGTTGTCAAAAGTTTAAACTGGTTAATAAATGTTTCGGATAGTGTATCATTTCTATAATATTTTGACTCATTAATCACACATGACTATGAACAGTGGTCTGAAGGTTTATATTATTGTAGCAGCCACTTAATTCACAAGTGTTTTGGTCCTATGATGTCATCAGTTGCCAGCAGCATCTCACATAGGCAGTTTGTGTTATGATTGCAGTCGAATAATTTTATACCAAATATGGAAGGAATTTATTTAGGTAAGCTTTTTCTGTAATATTTTGTTATTGAATATAATTAGAAGTTGCTTATGTAGCAACAGTTTGGGTAAATATGCAGTTTCACGGCTCCACGAATACCGATATTTTAGTCATAAAAACCATAAATATCTACATTTGGAGACTGTCTGAAGACCATGGCATCGGTAAACTTTTGTAAAACCCCGTAAAGTATTTTTTATTAATATTTTAAATACGAACTAATACTAGGCGAATCTGGCAACTTCGTAAGCATTGTCCAGGTTGGTGCCGTCTAGGATGGATGTGTGTACCAGTTGCTCCGTGAGTGAATTATCGCTAACGCGAGAAGATTGCGGTGAATTTAGCCAGAAACACAGATTATGTGGGTCGGTTAGTTAGGGTACGATGTAATAATGCACTTAGTAGGTTAGGTTAGGTTCGATCAATTTTTGGTTCATTTTCATAGCTCCATCTAAATTTCTTTCCCAAAGTCGCGGAAGAATACAAAACACTCGTCTGCAAAGTAAACAATAGTATTTTGTACTCCGCGACTGCGGGAAAAAATTTAGATGGAGCCGTGAAACTGCATCTTTACCACAGTTTGGTTTCGTGCTATATTATTTTGTCTAGATTTTTACATTCGAGTCACCGATGATTATGCATAGCTATTTCAAAAAGATATGTTGGTAAATATTAAGTTTAAAGGCGTAAATTAAACTCGAAAAAGTTTAGGGGCGTAAATTATTGTCGTCTATAACAGCTGTCCAATTGTTTTAAACCATTACTTAGGTCAACTGAATGCCCGGTTAGGTCAACTGTACGCCCTTGACGACTGGTTTGGTTAAGTTGATATTTTCGTTAGTTTTAATTAATGAAAATATCACGACTTAACCTAACCGTCAAGGGCGTACAGTTGACCTTACCGGGCATTCAATTTGGCCACAGGAAAATTGAATACATTTTTTTTTTTTTTTTTTGTCAAAACTGTTACTAACTGAAAAAAAAAGAAAATGGGGGTGCTATAAAGGAAAAGATCCTATATAACCGTGGTTTAACCCTTTAAGCCCTGAATTGTTTGGAAGGTTAAGTTATGAATGCTTGTATTTGAAACGTTAGCAATTTGTACCTTCAGTCCTTAAGGGGTTAACGTTGTTTTGCTTCCGCCCGAATTGTTCATTCTGACGAAGGTAAAGCTTGTCACTCCACCTTAGACCTACAGTTTAACATGGAATCCGAACCACGCCCCATCAGCATCCCAGCGTCTTAACCACTAGGCTACCCAAGGTAGCTGACTAATGTTCGTATACAATGAGAGAATCGAGACTCAGTGATTCTCAATACAATAATATACTGCAAATGAAAAGATGTTATCTGGTAACCGGTCACGAAATTTTTTTAAACTATACGCACGCGCGCATAATGCATATGCCTAGTTACGCCACTGGTTTTAATTTTGTTTAACTGAGCTTGGGTATGAGTTAGGATTAAGGTTCTGCTTACTATCGTCAATATAACTTCAGCGGCATAATCTATAAAATATTCTGTTTAAATACGTTAACAGTAACGGTATGACCTATTAAAACTAATACAACAAATAATAATTATACCAAATCTTTGTGACGAAGTTCACAAATCTTGACAAGTTTTACTAAATTCATAATCGTGCTCAAAATACATCAGCGATGTTATAGGTAATTTCTATACCTCCCTCATTCCGAAGTTTTAAGGTGTTTCAACTCTTAAACACAGCTGTATTGCTCTTGCATACAAACGCCACAAAACCTATTAGATGATAAAATCGTTATTAAAAGTAAACCGTTCAGGATAAGTTTAATTCCTTTTTTCTTTTTTAAAGAAATATAAAGTAGGTTGTCTCTGTAAAGAACGTAAGTATACAAGTTTTATCATTTTAAATAAATATCAGCTAATGCGAATTTAGATTCCTTACAAACGTAGGAACTGTAAAGCAAGCAACTGCTACCACATTCTAAAGTTGGTTTTACGTAAAAACCATCAAAAGCGGCGAGTTGACTTAATTTGAGTATAAAGGTTTTAAATTACAATTAAATGTTTCTCCCAACTATACACACCAGCGCCCGTAGCTCAATGGGTAACACAGATTCCCTATAAGTCAAATGAAGACATTAGGATCACGAGTTCGACTCCCGATGGTGCTGGTAATAATAATCTGGAAGCGAGCGTAATGGGCCGCGTCCTTCTGGCCTGAAGGTTGTTCCAGTTTCTGACCTTCCTCACTAATTCACCAACTACAAATATTAGAATAGTCATTTTCTGACATACTTCACTCTTGAGCATTGCAAAAAACACACCAAAAAAGTTCCAAAATCGCGCATAATGGCACTTCCGTAAAATGTAAACAGGATACGATTTGAAAATCACACATTTACCCTTGACCCCTCCAACACCACCCCCGACCCAAAGAAACGCCTTCCCTGGCCGACTCTTAAGAATTTAACATTTTTTCTTTGAACTGTGAAACTGTACGAACTTCCCTCTTTTGAGTCTAGACTCGCTCAGTTTGCTACTCAATTTAACACAAAAATGCTTATTTGGGCGATTTAACACAATTAATTAAATCAATACAAGATGTTTCATATCCATATATCACCCCGTCTCAACGTCACTCTTTACAGAGGTTAAATTAATTAAACCAAAGATGTAAATAACCTCAACACACTAAGACTAACCAGTCATCGTACCCGTGTTCATTCACTCGCCTTTTCTTATCTTGCTATCGACAAAAAATATTTTCGAGAAAAAAAACTCGAAATCTTGGAAAGAGAAATGCAATGAGTGGATAAAATAGGTGTGTGGTTTCAGTTAGCGGTCGTCCTTGTGATGCAACCCGATATCCTGGCACTGGTCCAGAATCCAGATATGTTTATTTTGCCATTTAAGTCACAAACTGTGTCACAAACGTATTATTCGAACGTTATTCTTATAATTCAAATCGAGCAAGTAGTTTGGCGAAAATTCACACAATATACTTGCGAAGACTGAAAAATAACGGTCCAAAGGAGTGCAGTTGGCATCATTGACTCCAACACATCATGCCATCCACAATCCCCAAATAAAGATTCGTTCAGGTGAGGCTAATATTTATGAGGTTTTACCATGCTCCGTTCATTTCTTTTGTCTTTATAGAACAAATGAACCCGTTTTGAATGTTATTACACTTAGAACTGTATTCATCTCAATCTTTTTCACAAATCCATTAAAATTTTTTTATGCAGGAAAGGGGGGACCAAAGGCGAATGCCTGCAAAAATGCCCCCCCCCCCCCCTACACAAGTAGTAATCAAGGTTCGAGGTTTTGGAGATGCCTGGACACTCTACGTTTGAAAGATTGGAAGTCATAGACACGGGGAAAGATGGACTGAGGAAGTTTGTTCCAGAGTTGGCCAGTTGAGAAGATAAAGATTGAAAACATCGATTAACCTTTGCGTTAGAGAGTTGGACAGAAAAGGAATAAGAATGTGTCAAAAGTCTGGTGCTGCGTGCTCCACTTAAAGGAGGCATGCAGTTAAAGAGTTCAGAAGAGCAGTGTCCGTTATAATAGCGATAGTAAAGAGGGAGAGAGGGATTAAAGACAATCAGTAAGAGGCGGGGAGTTGATGAGACGAAAAGCATTTGATTCCCCCGGTCAAGTAAGGCTGTGGGTTGAGCCACCCCACACATGAGAAGCGTACTCCATACAAGGGCGGACAACACCCCTGTACAGAGAGCAACTGAGCGGGAATGAAGAAACTGCGGAGCCAGTACAGCTCTTAGAAGCTGTTTCGGAAAGAATATAGGTGATCTTTCCTGGAAACGCCAAGAATGTGAAGAGGAAGGATTGAGTTGTATTTCTGAAGGTAAAGGGATAGTCGTGTGGAAGATTGTGAAGAGTGGACAGATGGAAGAACAGAGTTTTTGAGACATTGAAAGCCACTAGGTTTTCTCTTCCCTAGTCAGATACGGCAGAAAGATTAGAGATCAGGTGTACCATAGCCGTCCTACGTGAAGCATGAAGTGCCTATTGAGAGGGAAGCTTCGGGAAGCAGGTGAAGTGAAGAGTGGAATCGTTGGCATGGGGGTGGATAGGACAGGAAGTGCGACTTAATAGATCATTAATAAATAAAAGGAAAAGAGTGGGTGACAGGAAAGAACCCTGAGGAACACCACTGTTAATAACTTTAGGAGAAGAACAGTGGCCATCTCCATCCGCAGCTATAGATCGTCCAGAAAGGAAATTAGAGAGGAAGACACAGATAGAACGCTAGGAACAGGAGGAGGGCAGTTTGGAAATTAAAGATTTGTGCCAGACCCTATCAAAAACTTTTGATATGTCTAGCGCAATAGCAAACGTTTCACCAAAATCTCCAAAGGAGGATGACCAAGAGTCGGAGAGATGTGCAAGATCGCCAGTAGAGCGTCCCTTCCGGAATCCATACTGAAGATCTAAAAGAAGATTGTGAGAAGAGGTGTGTTTAAGAATCTTCCTATTGAGGACCGATTCAAAAACTTTAGAAAGGCAAGAAATCAAAGCAATTGGACGATAGTTGCAGGGTTGAGAAAGGTCACCCTTCTTTGGGACAGGCTGAATGAAAGCGAACTTCCAGCAGGAAGGAAAAGTACCAGATGAAAGACTAGTTTGCCTCGGCAGGGTGTCAGCACAGCACAGCACAGAAGCACAGTTCTTGAGAACAACAGGAGGAACACTATCAGGACCGTATGCCTTACTAGAGTTGAGTCCAGATTGGGCAGAAAGAACATATTTGGAAGAGATTCTAATTTCTGACAGTCAGAGGGAGTAGAAAATTGAGGAACAGCACTGGAATCGCTCAGGGTTGAAGTGGAGGCAAAAGTTAGCTCGAAGAGTTCAGTTTTGTCAGGAGACGCATCTGAGCCGTCGGAATGGAAAAGAGGAGGGAAAGAGGAGGAAGTAAAGTTGTTGAAGAGGTTCTTAGCTGGGTACCAGAAAGAGCGAGAAGAATTGGAATTAGATGGGTTTTTCACTTTTTTGTCTGACAAAGGAATTTTCGGCGAGTTGAACAGATTTTGAACGATTCCGGACAGAATCTGTTGCGGATACCATTAGAACAAGTAAAGTTAAACCAAGGTTTTTTGCATTAGTAGTAGGAATAGAATATGGAATTTACGCCTCCATGCCGAAGATAATCACCTCCGCGATGAGCTCAGCACATTCGGATGGGCCCCGGGGCGGCCGCGGAAGCAGTAATCATTCCATGGGAAATCAGAGAGGTATTGCCAAAGTGCCAAAGGGCCTCCCAATCAGCGGCGCAAAAGGCGGCACCTCCTGGGAGGACCTAAAAGCCGAATTGGAGCGATAGGATAGGAAACGGATGTAAGATTGTGGTTGGAGGAGCCCAATGGAGAAAAAGTTTGACAGAGTAAGAATAATAATAATAAGAGATGAAAAATAAATCCAGAAAGAACTGAAACACTTACGAGCTAATGACTAATCCAATTTGTTATCTTTCTCCATTGAATTCTGCGCAAGGGAACATCATGAACCGTTTGTACAATATCACAATCGATAATTTCAGTTTACTTGGAAAAAAACAGAACTAATTTTTATATATTTTCGGTTTATTTTTGACAAGCGCGCAATAGAAAAATATGCAGATTTACAATTCAAAGCAAATGATTTAACAAATAACTTGATTGGGTAATAAATTTTAAGCCGGGTTGAAACTATAATTTTTGTTTGATTTTAATTTATCAGAGTGACTAACAGTTGGCTTTTGATATAAAAATAAGATTCCTGAAAAAAATAATTGGTGGCCACCAACGTGTGTCCGGCCACCCCCGTTTTTGTAAAAACATCTAATGCCGCACTAGCAAAATCAGGAAAATGGCAATATCTCTTCTTCTGAACATGCTAGAGAGATGGTTTGCATACCAAAAGATGCAGAATTTGATTTAGAACAAATTATTAAGAATGGTATTTTTTCATAAAACCTTTAGTTTTTGAGTTATTTTAGAAAAACTAATTTTTGGGGCCCATAGACCCCCTTTCAACTGAATGTCAACACAATAAAACATTCTCAAGCTGCAAATTGACATGTATTAGTGGTTTTCAATCAGCAATCAAAATCAATCAAAATCAGCCATTTTAAATTCATTGAAAATGCTTTTTGACATTCCAAAACGCCAAACATTAAATTATACAATTAACAAATTGTCATTTTGTCATATTTTAGCATGATAAATAATAATCTAGAACTTAAAATATTTTTTAGAGACAAAATCTTTCATTAATTTACGTGATCTAATTTTGTTTCTAATAAGACCATCTCTACGCTCATGACCTACAACAGCCAAGGATGCTTCAGTGACAAGCTTGATGTGCCTTTCAACATTCTGACTGTGGCACTCGTGATCCAGTTTCAATGCGGTATTAATGATATCACGCAGTTCATCATTACCGAATTCTTTTAATACAGGTGGAACAGTTTCCCATTGGGACATAGCAGACAGCTTGTGGTATGCAGAAGCTTTGAAATTGATGATTGGCTTTCTAAAGACCCTAACATTCTCATCTATAGCAGGATATTCATCAGTACCACCTTCATGATCCTCTTCATTCTCATCATCACTTTCAATTATTCCACCTGCAAAATCATTGCTACTACCAGATTCATCATCAAAATCCTCTATAACTCCCCTCAGACACAGAACTTTATTGACAGCACACCTCCTCACCTCTTCATCTTCATCAGCCAGCATTCCAACTAAAATATTTTCACCATGAGCAAAATAGCTGTTATTGTTTAATACGTCATAACAAATTTCTCTAATTTTCCTGTCAGGGAATTTATTTACTCTTTGGATCATATTGAATAGGTTTCTTGACCCATCACTTAGCCTCTTATTAGCCTTGATATTGAACCAACTGTGAAAGTATACTTTGATGATGAATTCTACTATGATTTTGAGGTTCTTACTGGGTCTTTTTTGTGAAACATAAAAGCGAAGAATTCTACAGGCTAAGGTGAGCCATCGAGTGTGATTTAGCAGGCTAACTTCTAAGAGTGCAAGGTCTTCATCCACTTCACCAGTAATAATTGCCCAGCAGATGCAGTATCCATAGTATTGGTCCGTTGATAAATTATTGACTACCTCATTTGGTAGAAGCACAAATGCAGGATAAGGTATAGATATGAAGTCCACAACATTCCATTCTGACATCCCCATTGAGCTGAGAACCAATAGGGCCAGAAAATTTGTCTGGACTTTTTGTTGTCCCATCTAAAGTTATGAAGATGTGTAAGTGGCAATTCATTTAGATGCAGAAGACAAATATCCCACTGAAGAGGTTGCCCTAAAAACATTTCCAAATATCTGATTGACCCATGCATATGCAGTTGGAAACTTATAACAAAGGCACCTGAAAAAAAACCAAGTTTTCAATTTATTACATTTAAAAAAAGTTCATGAAGCAGCCCCACCCTCTATTCTTTAATCAAGCATAATGGATGCAAGATAACAAGGAAAAGTCATATCATGTGATCACTATGTCCATGTCAACATCCTTTTAGGGCAATGTTAGTAATGAAAAAGCCAAATCATGCTTATTTTAGAATTTCTTTTGTCACTAAGGTCCGTCGAAAGGGGGTCTATGGGCCCCAAAAATTAGTTTTTCTAAAATAACTCAACAACTAAAGGTTTATGAAAAAATACCACTCTTAATAATTTGTTCTAAATCAAATTCTGCATCTTTTGGTATGCAAACCATCTCTCTAGCATGTTCAGAAGAAGAGATATTGCCATTTTCCTGATTTTGCTAGTGCGGCATTAGATGTTTTTACAAAAACGGGGGTGACCGGACACACGTTGGTGGCCACCAATTATTTTTTTCAGGAATCTTATTTTTATATCAAAAGCCAACTGTTAATGACTCTGATTAATTCTATCTTGAGTTTCAGCCCGGCCCATTGGGTAACATATTTAAAAATTGGTATGTATTAAAAAAAAAAATCAGACCCACTAGAATGATGGACAAAAATAGTTCATATGATAAATCTTAAACAATACCATTTGCAAATAAAACCTAGTTTTAAAATCTTTGAGCTATATATTCAATAATGGATTGAAAATCAGGCCACACTCGTTAACGTTCACCTCGTACCGATTTCTAATAATAGACTTCAGAATAGACCCTCCTCTAACTAATTTTCCAAAGCAAAACTGCGATTTCTTACAAGGCCAATCCTCTAAGTAAATTCTAAAGTGAGTTCCTTTCGACGCGTCATTTCCTAACGATTCAAGGAACCCTTTCCTAATATAATCTACTTTACAAGCTCCTTTATTCAAATCCTTCTCTGACGCTTTAGAATCACGAGCGTTAACAGGGCCTATTATTACACTCTCTCCTTCTTTTCCGACGAGCTTATGGTCATAAAACTTTGAACTGATGTAGCATGATCCTTTTTTTGCCACACACATTTCCATGAACTGCGTTCCACGGTTGTTGTCTTTAAATACTTCAAATTCTAGCAATACAGTTCGCCCTTCATATTCAATGAGCATGAACGTTCCAGCCATGTATGGAAAAAGGGCCTGAATCTGAAAAATATACATACATTACTACAAAATAATGTCTCGTGGCTTGAACGGTTGAGGGGAAGCGTAAATAAACGCTTACGAAAATGGCTTGTTTTTTAAAGTTTCACGAATGTTTTCCCGCTTTTTGTGTCCAAGCACGTCCGTTTTAATTGTTACTATGTTTACTGATGACTACATTTGTCACGAACGTGTGACTTCCTGCCCAAAATGTGAGGTTTCCTGCTCATGCATAACCTTTTTTTTATATAACAAGAATGCTAAAATGATGAAAATAAAAAACTAATAAAATAAAGAGAAAGTAATAAAAACAAAATGAACACGACTCGTAAATGTGCGAGAGAGAGGTGGTGGTGGAGGTCTTGGTGGTGAGTGGTGTCGCATGGTGGAGGGGCATGACTTATTACTCCAAGTAGATCTTGAGTTACCAGAGCATTTATTTCACTTATACATTATTTATAGATGTTATTCTTCCTATATATATATATATATATATATATACAAAGGTGGGCACCCGGGCCTCAAGAAGGACCGACGGTCCCGGTCACGGTCCTTTCTGAAGATAGGACCTAGGAACGACTCGGTCCTCGGTCCTTATATATATAAGTGAAAAATTTGATTAAAATGAAATTAAAGACACCGGAAATCTTTAATTTTATTAACGTAAATTATAATTAATACAATACATAAATGATGAAAAAAAGTTAAGTTAAATGCTTGAGTTTCCCTTCAAGAAGACTAGCATTTCAAAATGGCTGTCACTGAGCCCTGACCTTTTCGGCTTGAGCACTGGTCGAACTGGTTCTGGACGTGAGGGTGGGGCCTGGAGACATGTCGCTCGAGGTTGTTTTGGCTCTTGTTGCTTGTCGAGAGGATGTTCTTGCTCGGCAGGCACAGCAAGCACTTGTACTCCAGGTTCTGCTCACCCTTGGGGCCCAGGTATTCAAAGTATTTGTCCAGGTACGGCCAGGGATTGCCGGGTTCAGTTCTTCCGCGAGGAGCTCCAGTGGCTTGACTTGAAATTGAAGCACTAACATCAGTAGATTCTTCGTCTCCTCCATGTGTTGAAACAAGTTTCAGTTCAGTCTCAGTCTCAGTCTCTTTCTGAGTCTTCTGGAGGAAACGATCCATCTTCTTTAGAACTCCAAATAATCACTAAACACACTCAAATCACTAAAAAAGACCGTCCGGACCGGACCGTCTGGAATTGCTTAAAAATGGACCGTCGCTCCTCATTTCGGTCCTCACTGAGAAAAGGACCGACTTTCCCGCTCACGGTCCTTAAAAAGGACCGAGTTCCTGGAATTCGGTCCTGCCCGCCTTTGTATATATATGTTATATGACTTCAAAGCCTACGAGACTTACCACCAATAAGTATTTATTTCTATGAATATACGGGGCTCCAATAAACTTTAGCCCCCCGCCCATGGCCTAAACCATTAGAGGTACAGTAAAACTAAACATACCTTACAAAAGAGAATTTAATCCTGCATTTAATGAGAAACCATTAAAACTTGTTCCCACCATTGGCTTCCAAGACAGCCTGAATTCGCTTTGGGTAGCTTGCCAAAAGTGACGTGAATAGATCTTGATCGTTACGCAAATTTGCTAAAACAGTTTCAATGTGTTGCGTCATTGTATCCTTCAAAAATAGATTTGCTGCAGGTTCTTGAAACGAGACACATTCAACCTTGTCCTTTATAACTGATCCAATGTGTTCACAGACGTTCGGGTCAGGAGAATTTCATGGCCATTCTTCATTTTCAAAGAAATCGATCTCATGGTTCCGCAACAACTGTTGAGTGGCTAATGCCTTAAAGCTGGGTGCCTTATCGTACAGAAGTGTGACCTGATCGACATCCATAATATTGTTTGGGTTTCTTAGAAAAGGAATGACATGCTGGGATAGAATAATATCACGAAAATACTGTCCATCCCAACTCTGACCATTTGGCTTCAGCACCCACATGAGCTTCTTTGCAGTGAACAAAACAACACACCAACACAGTCTGGACTTTTTAATAATTCGCGATAATGTTCATTGTCATCGATTTCATCTGGTGGTGTGGCCCACACTCGATCATTTTGGTAGTTAGGCCGACGTGTTACGTAAACAAAAAATTCATCGGAGACAGCTAAATGCGTGAAATCATCCACATCCCAATCTTCAAAATAATGGGCAAACCACATTCTGTCATCGATGTTAAGTTTTTCTTGGCTTTGGAAGTTCATGCCAAGGCTTTAAACCTCGCCTATTACGGTACAGTCGAATGATCTCACCACTAACGATCTTTCCTCTCAACACTTCGATCTCTCTAGAAAGTTTAGCACAGCTGTTTTTCCGCTTACGCGTACCGCTTTCAATAATGTCCTTTGTTTCCTGAGAGAGTGGCAAATTTGGGCGCCCAGATTTGGTTGTATCCATTTCACATTCATCCAAAGTTTTATTCCAATTTCTTTTGACGAAGTCCTCACTTCTTCGCAACTTTTTGACAACCCATGAACGTGTTATAAAGGTGGCTCCAGCATCACGAGCTTCCCGAAATGTTATTGCTCGTATGCGATCTATCACACGTTGCCTCTCCGAATCACCAATTAATTGAGAAGCCATTATATTATCACTTTATCAGCTAGAGTAATTTTAATACCTGCAATAAATAAAGAATTTTATATATTTTTATAATCACTAAAAACTATTTCGATATAAGTAAATATGTAAGCTGCAAATGGGGGGGGCTAAGGTTTTTTGGAACTCCTTACTTTATAAATCTATTCTTGTATAAATCGTATTACAAATCAATAAAATCAAGACTAATGGTATCGTACACTGCTGCCATTCATTACCGAGACCCGTTTCATTCACAATATTGAGAAATCAGCTGATAACATCACCTGTAACCATCGGTTCAACCATATTCTACCCTCCCCCCGCCCCACACCAACCCCCCACAGCGCAAAAATGCCTTACGGGTGCACGCGCGCCCGCGCGCCTCACGCCCATACTAATGCTTCGATTGAATTAATATTAGAGATTATGAAAATAGAAGAGTTTGGCTACATTTTGAGACCAAAATCATTTAATTTGGTGATGGTCGATTTTTTGGTGAAAACCACCGAACCGGGGAACTAGTCGACCCGGTTTATGACTCCCGTAGCGGAAGGGTAAAACATGGAGTAATAATTGTACTGAAAAAATAAGAGCTATAATAAGCATAGACCTACATTAACTGCACATCTCTGTTGTTGATACGCTGCTGATTGATGTAAACTTCGCATATAAATTTTTCTGTTTAAAGAAAAGCATGTACTCCCAAGCTCTCCATCATACTTAATATAAAAGTCTTCAGGAGCATCATAAACTGACTGCATTCCCTAATGAGAGAGAAGGAGAGAAAAAAATTAAGGCACTAACTAGTTCTTTGAATGTAATAAAATTACTATACAGGGTGTCCCAGAATTAACTATCTATTTCAATGAAATCGGACAAATTTTTTAAAAACACACTTTTATTTATGTTTATCATGTTTAATATGTGTTAAAAATGTATAAATTTCTAAATTTTTTTCATAATTTTATTTTCAGAATTTTTTCATTATCTGGTCCAATGAAAGACCGTCTTAAGTCATAGAATGGCAGAGAGACTCTCCAAAAGTTAACGTGTGGATTGGAATGACCAAATCCAAAATTTATGGCCCATTCTTCTTTGCGGAAGCAACTGTAACAGGTACCGTCTACCTTGATATGCTTCAGCAGTTTCTCGAACCACAGCTTCTTGATGATGGCATTCTTGATAATGTTGTGTTTCATTCCAAGCCACACGTTAACTTTTGGAGAGTGTCTTTGCCATTCTATGACTTCAGACGGTCTTTCATTGGACCAGATAATGAAAAAATTATGAAAATAAAATTATGAAAAAAATTTAGAAATTTATACATTTTTAACACACATTAAACATGATAAACATAAATAAAAGTGTGTTTTTAAAAAATTTGTCCGATTTCATTGAAATAGATAGTTAATTCTGGGACACCCTGTACATGCAGTCTATGCTTATCTGACATAAGACTTTTCAAAATTGTGAACAGGCTCAGAGAATATTGATTTCTAAATATTTAAAGTTAAGTCGCGCTATACAAACGTAATTGTTAGTTTCCCCCTTATTATGCAACAACTGAATAACTAACTATACAATGACCTAACTTGTTCTCATATTCCCCTACTCGAATCCTCCGAATTCTATACCCTCTGGCTATGGCTTACATGCCAATCTCAAACTAAATACATCTGTGCTATCTACCTTTCTCCTAATCCTACTGACTATCCAAAATTCTTTGATACCTCACTTCTAAAGTGGAATTACATTCTATCCCACTCTCCTTTTGCTGAAATCTCCATTTTAGGAGATTTCAATGTTTCACCACCACCACCTTTGGCTTTCCTCTCATTTCACAAACATCCCTGGTGAACTACTTTTCCACCCTAAATGACTTAGAACAGATTGTACAGCACTTTAATTGTATCCCTGATTGCCTTGGAGATAGGCCCAACATTCTGGATTTATTTCTCACCTATCATCCTTCTTACTCTGTCAAACTTTTTTCTCCATTGGGCTCCTCCAACCACAATCTTGTATCTGTTTCCTGTCCTATTGTTCCAATTTGGCCTTTGAATCCTCCCAAGAGGCAGCACATTTGGCACTTTGGTAGTACTTCTCTGATTTCCCATGGAATGATTACTGCTTCCGTGGCTGGGGCCCTTCTGAGTGTGCTGAGCACATCATGGAGGTGATTCTCTCAGGCACAAGGGCATCCATTCCATATTCTATTCCTAATGCAAAAAAAACTTGGTTCAATTTGTTCTAATGGTATCTGCAGCAGAGAGGAGGCTTTCAGAAGGTACCATTGCCATCCAACTCCTGACTCTCACTCAGCTTACATTTCTTCCCAGAATCAGGCAAAATCTGTTCTTCGACTTGCCAAAAATTCCTTCATCTGACAAATACTGTATGTGAAAACCTATTAAATTTTAATTCTTCTCACTCTTTCTGGCATCTGGCTAAGAACCTCTCCAACTTTAATTCCTCGTCTTTCCCTCCTCTTTTTCCATTCCAACAGCTCAACCATGGATGATTCTGGTGCTGTTCCTCCGTTTCCTACTCCCTCTGACTTCATTATGTCAGAAATTAGAATCTCTTCCAAACATGTTCTTTCTGCCCTATCTGGGCTCAACTCTAGGAAGGAATACAGTCCTGATGGTGTTCCTCCTGTTGTACTCAAGAACTGTGCTTCTATGCTGACACCCTGCCAAGGCAAACTCCATCTTTGTTTTTCATCTGGTACTTTTCCTTCCTGCTGGAAGTTCACTTTCATTCAGCCCGTTCCAAGGAAGGGAGACGGCTTTTAACCCTCCAACTATCATCCAATTGCTTTGATTTCTTGTCTTTCTGTAGTTTCTGAATCTAACCTTAATAAGAGGAGATTGTAGACACCAATCAACCAGGGAAGTACTCTTGGGGTAGATGTTAGGCAGGAGACAGTGCTGGAACCCATTTCTCCTGTCACTTTTCTCTTTAGCTGATCTTTTTCTGTCTTATCTACCTTATGAGCAATCTCAAACACACACTTAAAACACTATTCTTCCCTACACATACGTGCATTTTACACACTATACAATCTTTTCAGAATTTATTAAAATAAAATAAAAAAATAATGGCATTGTGGGCCTCAAAGACCTTGATTTTGACACTCCTTTTACTACATTCAAAACAAGGAAGATTCTTAAACACACTTCCCACAATCTTTTTTCAGATCATCAGTAAGAGTTCCACAAGGGAAGCTCTACTGGCAATCTTCTCGCATATCTCTGACTCTTGGTCATCCTCCTTTCAGGATTTTGTCAACTTTTGCTATTGCGCTAAACATATCAAAAGCTTCTGATAGGGTCTGCCACTAATCTTTAATTTCCAAACTGCCCTCCTTCAATTTCTATACTTCTGTCTGTGCCTTCCTCTCTAATTTCCTTTCTGACAATTTATAGTTGCGGTTGTAGATGGCCACTGTTCTCCTAAAGCTATTAACAATGATGTTCCTCAGGGTTCTGTCCTGTCACCCATTTTTTTTCCTTTTATTTATCAATGATCTAGTAAGTCGCACGTCCTGTCCTATCCACTCCCATGCCAATGATTCCACTCTTCACTTCACCCACTTTGCAAAGCATCCCTCTCAACAGTCAGTACATGATTTATGTAGGATGGCTATAGTATACATGACCTCTGATCTTTGTCATTTCTGATTGGGGCAGAGAAAACCTTGTGGCTTTCAATGCCTTAGAAACTCCATCCCTCCACCTGTCTACTCATCACAATCTTCCGCATGACTATCCTCTTGCCTTCAACAATACACAACTCAATCCTTCCTCTTCTCTTAATATTCTTGGCATTTCCTTTTCTTGTGTTCTTTCCTGGAAAGATCACAGATACTCTTTCCAAAACAGCTTCTAAGAGGTTAGGTGTGATGTTCTGCCTCCACAGTTTTTCATCCCTGCTCAATTGCTCTCTGTACAGGGGTGTTGTCCACCCTTGTATGGAGTATGCTTTTCAATCTTTCATCTACTCAACTTCCCCTTGTCTATGACCTCCAATCTTTCGAACTCAAAGCATTCAGGAATCTCCAAAATCCTGGATCTTGATTTTGGCTCTTCTTCTTCTATAGGGGGGGGCCGCTCTTGTGGGCATTTGCTCTTGGCCCCTCCTTCCTGCATAAAAAAAAGTGCATTATTTACTTTTTTTTAAGAGATGTCTGGAACAAGGTAAACCTTGTTGATTAAAAATAAACAAATAAGGGTTCTAAATCTTTAAAAGTTAATTACTTTTCAGTAAAAATTTTCCTCACAAACCTACTTTCCTAACCTTTTGTTTTAAAGTTATATTAATCAATAATTATATCTCTCTATTTTTAATAAATAGGTTGCATACCTATAAATTTTTGCCATACAGCTAAAAAATCTGACAAATTCACTTGACTCTTGGTCACCAAATCCCTTATAGCTACATTTAATTTAAATGCAAGTTATGGTACAGAGCCTAAGGCCTACTCTATAAAATCCTAGACCTATTAAAAGATTGTGCAAGAATAGGGACTACTTATCTACTGCAATGGCACAGCTGCCTTACTTTTTACTGTAGATAATGCTACTCTTAAGATTAAGAATGCTGAGAAATAATGGTCAAACTAAAGTCTAATACACTATAATGAGTTGCCTCATAAGCTGTTTTCATTCATAAAACTTCATACTAAATTAGCTCATAGTATCCCCTAGATGCACATTCAAAAGTAGTGAAAATATAATTCATGAGATTTCATCATATGGGACATATAACTAGCAGAACAGATCCTAGATGGAAAAATTTGAAGCTTAGTTATTGCTCTAAAACTGGTACCCATGAGGGGGATTCATGACATCATACAACTTTTAATGTATTAAAAGTTGCACCTATCCTCTATTCATTTACTTTTACTACTGTTATTGACAATTGAATGGAATTTTATTTGATTTTACTGAAGTAATTTTTATTCTCCCTATTTAGTAAACAGACATCCTGTCATCACAGCTGCCCCCTGCCCTCTTATACCTTAATGAAAAGATTACAAGTTTCCCATTTTCTGAACATTATAGTAATTTGTAGTATTTTCATTTAGGATCAAACCTGTTAAGACAAAGTGACGTTATATTAGATGATGGTCAAACCCCAGTACAGTACAATGAAAAATATTGCATTATGCCAAATACAGTAAGTCTTTCCAATAAATTTTAGATTTTGGGCTCATAGACCCCATATTTTTTACATTTCAAAGTCAAAAACATTAATCTGTACTTAACTGAATGCACTATGAAATTTGACATCAGCAAAATAGTAGGCAGACTGGAGCCTAACTCTTCAGTCTAATTTGTAATATGCTAGGAATTAAGATCTCAGATTAAAGCCTAGTATCAGAGCCTATTACATAATGCAGGATAGGTCACCATAAATTTTTCATTACCTAATTTGTTTTATGATGATTGCATTCCACAAGAACCAATATATTTAAATAAAGATCTGCAGGGATATGGCCTACCAGACTTTTGAAGTATAATAGCCAAAAACTTAGACTCTTAGAGTAGAGTACAGTATGTGGTAACAGCCTAATTCCATTTTATTGTATGTTACTTACTGAATGTAGCTATATCAAATGATTTCTTCTAACAAATAAAGTTGGTGAAAGGTAGACTTCCTGTATAATAAAAAAAGCATACTTACATCTATGTCATATCCCTTTTGCAGTCTATCATCAATAAGGGCATTTTTCTGTTGAACTTCTTTTATTTTGTCTAATGTAACTTTAATAATGTTCAAACTTTCATCCAAAGATTTTGACATTCCAAGTTCTGCATATTTCTTTTTTAGAGCTTCTTTAGTTTCTTTCATCTTTTTTATTTCAATGTCTAATTCATCAACCTTTTCAAAATTACTATGAACTCTAGATCTATATAATTCCTGAGTCTTGTTTAATGATTTCACCATCTTGTCAATCTTTGCATCCACTTCTTTAAACTCACTAAATTTGTTTCTTTTGTTTTCAAAGCTTCTATCAACCTCAGAACAGAGTAATTTGGCAATGAGTGAAAATTTCTGTGTGTGATCGATGTTCTACATTCTCCACACTTGCTATCACCATAATTAATCAGGTTAATGAAACACTGCCTACAGATTGTGTGTCCACATTTTAACATTTGAGGTATATTCTCTTTCTCGGAAAAACATGAAAAACATATTGGACAAGATAAATCAGAAAATTGATCAATATACTGATCCATAGTAGATTAACCTGTAAAACAAAAAGTTATCAAGTTAAAAATCTTCTAGATTGCAAAAATTAAAATTAATGGTCATACAATGTTGCCCTACAGTATCTACACACACACACAGTGTGTGTGTGTGTGTGTGTGTGTGTGTGTGTGTGTGTGTGTGTGTATATATATATATATCCCGCAAGGGGGTTCTAAGCTCGTGCTCATGAGTGCTCTTTGTGCTCGTTTGTACGTGCTTGTTCCTGGAGGTTTCATGTGCGCCCTCCCGGCCCTAGCACCTAAGGATGATGGGGCTCGACCCTGCAGTCTTTGTCATCCTTGGTCTTTTTCCACTGCGACTGTCCCCTCCACCCTTTCTTTTTCCTCTGTCTTTCCTCTCACTTTTTCTTTGTTTTTCCGCCGAGATATGCCCTTTTAAATAGAGGCGAATCGGTTCTTCCCGAACTTAAAAAAAAAAAAAAAAAAAAAAAAAAAAATTATATATATATACAGTGCCCGCGAAAAGTATCCGATCACTCAAGAAAATACAATATTTTCCCTTGATATTCAGAGACACGTAATTCTCTTTCTATTTGTTCTAGCGACATCTGGTAACTTTGAGGTTGCTCGCTGATATGAGAGCTATCCAACGCATTCTCAAATTAGTGTTCTGGTAGCCTTCGTTGCGGGTGGCTGTGTCTCAAATTTGTCAGATTTCACTGTTTGTGTAAATTTCTTGATTTTTTTTTTTTTTTACAGAAAGTGGTGTAAATAAAATTTATATATAATGTGTGCTAAAAACAACTTAAGAGTGATTGTCGAGGTGCTATTGTTGCTTTGCATGCATGTGGGAAATCACAGAGACAGATAGCTAAGGAATTAAACATATCCCAAAGTACCGTTAATTTATGGGTTTCACGGGATAAGAACAATGGTGGCCTAACCATGCAGTCCCTAAAAAACGATCTGGCAGACCGAGAAAAACAAATTCGCGAACAGACAAACTTATGAAACGTTTAGTATTGAAAAACCCAACAATAACTGCGAAAGAAATAAAATTTAATATGAATAATTTGTTATCTGGTGTTTCTGAACGAACTATCCAGGAGCGGCTCCAAAAAGAACTCGGATTACCATCTCGCCATGCTGCTAAGAAACCGTTCATTAATGAAAAAAATGCGTAAAAAACGTGTCGCATTTTGTAAAAAATACATTCATTGGACTGTTGATGACTGGAAGAAGGTTTTATTTAGCGATGAGTCGACATTTTTGACATTCAGAAGTTGTCCAAAAAAGGTTCGCCGGCCTATTGGCTCAAATAGGATGGACCCTAAATACACCCTAAAGACAATGAAACACCCTCCAAGTGTGATGGTTTGGGGTTGTTTCGGTTACTATGGGCGTGGAAACATATATTTTCTTCCGAAGAACACAACTATGAATGGTGCACGGTATTTAGCAATGCTACAGGATAAACTTCCAATGGCAATGGCAATCCAAAGGACAAAAACATACATGCATGATGGTGCACCATGTCACAGGGCCAAAATAGTGACAAAATGGATTACTGACAATAAATTTGATATTTTGGATTGGCCTGGTATTAGTCCAGATCTCAATCCGATAGAAAATCTGTGGCTAATAATAAAAAATAAGGTTGAATGCCACGACACTGGCTCAGTCGAAAAATTACAAGAGACCATCAAAAAGGTATGGTGCAAGGAAATATCAGTGGAAGTTTGTCAAAACTTGATTAAATCCATGCCAAAACGTCTAGAACAAGTCATCCAAACCAAAGGACAGATGACAAAATACTAATATAAGGTTAGTATACATTTAAACATTGTTTTTTATGTAAAAAATACAAATTTCAAGGGTGATCGGATACTTTTCGCGGGCACTGTATATATATGGGGCTCCAATAAACTTTAGCCCCCCAACCCATGGCCTAAACCATTAGAGGTAGGTACAGTAAAACTAAACATACCTTACAAAAGAGAATTTAATCCTGCATTTAATGAGAAACAATTAAAACTTGGTGTTCCCACCATTGGCTTCCAAGACAGCCTGAATTCACTTTGGGTAGCTTGCCAAAAGTGACGTGAATAGATCTTGATCGTTACGCAAGTTTGCTAAAACAGTTTCAGTGTGTTGCGTCATTGGATCCTTTGAAAACTGATTTGCTGCAGGTTTTTGAAACAAGACACATTCAACCTTGTCCTTTATAACTGATTCAATGTGTTCACAGATGTTCAGGTCAGGAGAATTTCCTGGCCATTCTTCATTTCCAAAGAAATTGATCTCATCATGGTTCCGCAACAACTGTCGAGTGGTTAATGCCTTAAAGCTGGGGGCCTTATCGTGCAGAAGTGTGACCTGATCGACATCCATAACATAGTTTGGGTTTCTTAGAAAAGGCATGACATGCTGGGATAGGATAATATCACAAAAATACTGTCCATCCCAACTCTGACCATTTGGCTTCAGCACCCACCTGAGCTTCTTTGCAGTGAGAACAAAACAAACACACCAGCACAGTCTGGACTTTTTAATAATTCGCGATAATGTTCATTGTCATCGATTTCATCTGGTGGTGTGGCCCACACTCGATCATTTTGGTAGTTAGGCCGACGTGTTACGTAAACAAAAAATTCATCTGAGACGGCTAAATGCGTGAAATCATCCACATCCCAATCTTCAAGATAATGGGCAAACCACATTCTGTCATCGATGTTAAGTTGAGTTTTTCTTGGCTTTGGAAGTTCATGCCAAGGCTTTAAACCTTGCCTATGATGGTACAGTCGAATGATCTCACCATTAACGATCTTTCCTCTCAACACTTCGATCTCTCTAGAAAGTTTAGCACAGCTGTTTTTCCGCTTACAATGATGTCCTTTGTTTCCTGAGAGAGTGGCAAATTTGGGCACCCAGATTTGGTTGTATCCATTTCACATTCATCCAAAGTTTTATTCCAATTTCTTTTGATGAAGTCCTCACTTCTTCGCAACTTTTTGGCAACCCATGAACGTGTTGTAAAGGTGGCTCGAGCATCACAAGCTTCCCGAAATGTTATTGCTTGTATGCAATCTATGACACATTGCCTCTCCAAATCACCAATTAATTGAGAAGCCATTATATTATCACTTTATCAGCTAGAGTAATTTTAATACCTGCAATAAATAAAGAACTTTATATATTTTTATAATCACTAAAAACTATTTCGATATAAGTAAACATGTAAGCTGCAAATGGGGGGCTAAGGTTTTTTTGGACCCCCTTACATATAGTACTGTGCAAAAGTCAGAGACCACTGTCACTCTGATAACTATTACATAATCTGTTGTATGAAAATTAGTTTTGATACTAAAATACATACCTATTAACTAGAACCTCTGGTTCATATTAACGTATAACTAAGTTATTACTTAAGTGTATAAAGTTGTATAAGCTGGATGACCCTCTAGTCTGCATAAATTGGACTTGAGGGTTGATTCATTACGGTATATTACTTATAAGGCATGTGTTTAAAGATCTAGTGAACTATTACTGATGGATCTGCAGTAAATCCTCCTAAGCTATTGTTATCTCAATATTTACAATTAAAAGTATTGACATATTCACTTAATTCTGCAAAAGAAATTTATCCAAAACGTTTCTCATTATAATCCTAATTCATGCCATTTTCTTTCTTTCACAGGCTTAAGAAATGACAAAAAGTACAATTTCTGATGATTAGATATAAAATAATACATTTGCATGGTGAGGGACTGAGTCAAGGAAAAATAAGTGAATCTACAGGCGTTTCCAAAACTGGTGTACAAAAAATCTTGGCTTGTCACATCAAATGGGACCCCAGCTGATTGTCCTAGATCAGGGAGGCCCTCTAAGCTTCCTCCATCTGATCTACAATATCTAAAGATTACTTCCCTTCGAGACAGGCACAAATCCAGCACTTCACTTGCAGCAGATCTTGAAAAAACAACAGGTGTCTCAGTTGATCCTTCTACTGTATGAAGGAAGCTTAATTCAGTCGGTCTCAGATGTCCAATACGTGTGTTCCAAAGCACATTTTTGTCTCTTCTCTATTTCCATTCCTTAAATGTGGCTTTTTTGGTGCAACATGTCTTTTAAGACCTACTGAGTTAAGTTTCCTTCATACAGTAAAGGGATCAACTGAGACACCTATTGTTTTTTCGAGATCTGCAAGTGAAGCGCTGGATTTGCATGTCTCGAAGGGAAGTAATCTTTAGATATTGTAGATCAGATGGAGAAAGTTACAGGGCCTCCCCTCCCTGATCTAGGGCGATCAGCTGGGGTTCCATTTGAGCTGTGACGAGCCAGATTTTTTGTACACCAGTTTTGGAAATGCCTGTAGATTCACTTATTTTCTTTGACTCAGTCCCTCACCATGCAAATGTATTATTTTATATCTAATCTCATCAGAAATTGTTCTTTCGCAGGCTTAAGAAATGACAAAAAGTAAGAAAACAGCATGAATTAGGATTATAATGAGAAATGTTTTGGATAAATTTGTTTTGTAGAATTTAAGTGAATATGTCAATACTTTTAATTGTAAATATTGATATAACAATAGCTTAGGAGCATTTACTGCAGATCCATCAGTAATAGTTTGCTAGATCTTTAAACACATGCCTTATAAGTAATATAATAAATCAACCCTCAAGTCCAATTTATGCAGACTAGAGGGTCATCCAGCTTATACAACTTTATACACTTAAGTAATAACTTAGTTGTACATTAATATGAACCAGAGGTTCTAGTTAATATATATTTTAGTATCAAAACCAATTTTCATACAACAGATTATCTAATAGTTATCAGATCACAGGGGTCTCTGACTTTTGCACAGTACTGTGTGTATGTATGTATGTATGTATGTATGTATATATACACATTATATATATATATATATGATGAATAAAACCACGAAGGGAAAATAAAATAAAGTGGTGCTCAAGCGCTTTTGTCTAATGACATCCTCAGGAACAGTGTTCCTGAGGATGTCATTAGACGAAAGCGCTTGAGCGCCACTTCGTGTTTCTTTTCCCTTCATGGTTTTATTCATCATAAATATTTTTCACGTGTCACTTTCGTGAAATAATTTTCACGCACACACACATATATATATATATATATATATATATATATATATATATATATATATTAGTGATATAGCAGTTGTCATTTTTCATAGCTCTGTGGTGACAGTTGCGGACCTTACAAATAGAGCTCCGTGTGGTTGTGGTTGCAGTTATGTACCCTATAACATCATAATATTACTGAAGAATAAATAACAATAAAATATTGCATTTTAGCCACACTTTTCAATCTACAATATAATGACTATAATCTAAACTGTAGAAAGTGTGTTTCCAGGATGTGGGATGAGCATCCAATGTGTTTTGCATCCCCCCAACCACCACCCATTTGAAAGTGGTGTATATAATTAAAATATAATTAAAATATTAAACACGTGAAATGAATGAATGCTGCAAACCCACAAGGAAAAAGAAAAATGATTCCAAGGCTTTTCGTGTATTCAGAGCTACACCTCGTCAGGTGTAGCTCTGAATACACGAAAGGCCTTGGAATCAGTTTTCTTTTTCTTTGTGGGTTTGCAGCATATATATATATATATTAGTGGTGGACCGGATGTCAGTTTTTCAACATCTGCGGATATGGACTTTTTATTTCAATATCTGCAGATGCGAATATTTAGTTAATCTATCAATATAATATAGAATTATGAATATATGACATAATTTTTCAATTTTCATATTACTATTATGGCAGGCAATGCATAAGAATTAAAATTAATATTAATGTTTTCATTATGATAAAAATAACTTTCTCAAGAGTTTCAGCCACAGAAAATTCAATGAAAAGTTTTATTTAATTTTCTGTGTTACCAGGTATTTATATTTTGAGGTTTATATATTTGTTTGTTCATTAATAAATAATTAATACTTTACATGAAATGTGCATGACTGGGCCTTATAAGCTACTTCATAAGCTAATTTACTTGTAAATGGTATAATTTATTAGAGAAGATATCCGCATAAAATCCGCAGTCAGAAGTGTGGATGTGGATGTTAAAAATGATGCAAATATCCGCAGATGTGGATGCAGATATCCAGTCCACCACTAATATATATATATACTATTTAATCCTTGTATTTAAAGTGAATTGCTGGGAGACTTTCAAAAATAAAAGTTTTTCAGCTTTGTCCCCCTTCAGCCTATTCCTTTTTTCATCATAGATGATCCCTGCTCCACTAAATAATTAATTGTTCATTAGGAAAGATAGTCAAGAAAAAGATTTTAGACCTTTACGAGAATTATTCCAACAAGGTAAAGGAAGAAAATTTTGTTAGAAACCTTGACTCCTATTTTTTTATTGCCCATAAAGATACTGAACACAGAGTTCAAACTGATTGGTTGAGGATGACAGAACAGAAAAAAAGAGGATATTGATTTCATAAATGCAATGAAAGAGGGTAGAAAAGTTCTTTTGGGATCCAAAGATAAAAAGTATTCAAAAAAGGTTCAAGCTAAAAGGAATAGGGAAGAGAATTTCACTTACAGAATGGAGACAGACATGCGAAGAGAGCTACAAGAGGCTTCAACTAGCGAACTTAACAATGAGATAGACATTGTTGATGAAGAATATTTAGAACTAGATGATAGTGACAATGCTGAAAATGTGATTTCAAATTCTGATAAAAAATCAAAAAGAAAGCATTCGAAAACTATCATACTAGAACTTCCACGAAATCCATTCAAAAGTAAAAAAATATCTGAAATGGCTGATCATTTATCTTCTAGCCAAAAGAAATGTATTTATGGCTGCCATCGCAACAGAGGGGGGGAGTTGATTTGGAGAATATCATGTTGTCTAAAACAAGTACGAGGACAGCAAGTAAAACAGTGCGGCAAAGAAAAAAGGCGAAGAAATCAAAAGTAATTTTGTATGCCCAAAATTTTGTAATCTTCATTGGGATGGAAAAATTTTGCATGAAGATGATGAAAGATTAGGAGTACTGATATCTGGTGCCCCAGGATATGAAGAGGGAAAGCTCCTTGGCATTCCAAAAATTGTTGATGGACTGGTAATACACAAGTGAATGCTACTCATTCTCTAGTAGCTGAATGGAAAGTCGAATCCAATATATATGGTCTTGTTTGTGACACTACAGCATCCAACTCCGGCTGGAAAAATGGAGCCTGTGTAAAATTAGAAGAATTATTCCAAAAAAACTTCACTTTTTTGCTTGTAGACACCACATACTGGAAAGAATCTTGCAAGCAGTTTGGTCAAAACTTTTTGGTGATACAAGTAGTCCAAATAATTTAGATTTTAAAAATTTTCAGAAGTTTTGGAATACCATCAACAAAGAAAATTTCAAAATTCTTGAATTTAAAGATTGATCCTTAAAATCTTCTTGTGAAGATGTTAAAAAATTTCTTCAAGAAATGTTGACCCAAAGTTCTGACAAAAAATCATTACCAAGAGATTACAAAGTGTGTGCTGAACTTATGCTTATTCTCTTGGGAGGGACTCCGCCTCGTGGTGTGCATTGGTTAAAGCCAGGAGCATATCACCATGCAAGGTGGATGGTGTACATTTTGTATGCGGCTAAAATGTTTGCTTTCAGTGGTCAACTTGGGTACGATTCTAAAAATATAAAAATCTTGAATGCTTTTGAACATTCACATCGCTTTTTTATATACAACCCTGGTTATCAGCTACCAATGCAGGTGATGCTGCAATAAATTACCTAAAATTGTGGTACGATTTAAATTCTTATCGTAAAATTGATTCAGATGTGGCCTCAGCAGCTATAAAAACCTTTGAAAGACATTTTTGGTATATGACAGAAGAATTAGCTTCATTTTCACTGTTTTCAAATAAAATTGAGATCTCTGAAAAGCGCCAAATAGCTAAAAAAATAAACAGTTTTAAAATGGGAGTTCCCACTTACCCTAAATTAAACTCTTCAATGAAATTAATTTCGCTGATTGGAGTAAACTCTGTTTCTTTTACAAACTCTGGGAATAGATATGGAATGGATGACAAAAGACCCAAGTGAGTGGAATGTAGATTCTGAATATAAAAAAGCATTTGAATATGTTAGAAGTGTCAAAGTAGTAAATGATCTTGTAGAAAGAGCTGTGAAGCTCATTCAAGATTACTCAAATAACATTACCAAGGACGAGCCCCAAAGACAGTACATGCTTCAGGTTGTAGAGCGCCACAGGAAACTAATTCCTGATTTCAAGAAAGGGACACTAAACCATCTTCTGTAAAATCAAAATAAGATAAAAACGGACTGTTTATAACTGCCAAAAGGAAGTGGCTCACTCCTGCTAAAACAAAAAAAACCTGATGGCTACAGTGATAAACAATTACACAGGAGTGACGGGGCATAAACCTCGGTAAAGGCCAATCTTCTTCTAATTTCCCTAGAAATAAGAATAAATACCAAATTTTAAGCTTGTCTTTTTTTTTTCTTTTTTTGCACATATACTTATACTATATCAATGCTTTGTATTTTTAAATCAATTCTAATTAACCCTAATTTATTTGTACGAGGTTCATGTAACTTAATCTTAAGTAATAATACCTACAAATCAGACCTAATTGCATAATTTGAAAATCACAAAACCTCAATTTTAAATGAGGCTGGTGGCAAGGCTTAATATGTTAGGATCGAGCTAAAAATTCCCAAAAGTATTCAGAAGCATGATAGCAATGAGAAAATAACTGGGGAGCAAATATTCAAAATCATTTTTTTTTTTTTTTGGAGCACCCTAGTGTAGATTTACTTTGGTTGAAGCTCAAAAATCTCTACCAAATTTATACAGTTTAACTCATTAACTAGTTCAGTCATTTCCATTTTTAAAGTCAGGAATTTCAGCTGCATTTTTAGTATACTTTGAGTCAAATTTCACCTTGAATCTTATTATAAAATGATCATTTGAACTAGTGATGGGACGATACCAAAATTTTTAACGATTCCGATACCACTAAAAAGTCTCGATTCCGATACGATTCTCGATTCTGATTCTCAATATTTTTAAATATAATTCTATACTTGTTTTTCTGGAAATTGTCATATTTTACTCTGGTAAGATTAACTATTTACATTATGAGTATGGTAATATAAATTATAAATAGATTGGTTTAAAAATAAAAATCAACTGTAAGTTGTAACAATTCATTTTAATCTTCTTGATTACACATCATGGATATACATGTTTTAATGTATAGCTACAATACAATAAAAATAAAATTTGTTATCCTCTTTCATTTAAATTTTAAAGTTTACATTGCAAAACTGGTTCAATTAAAAGTTAAAGAATCGTTTTAAGAATTGGAAATCATGGTACAATTCTCTCGATTCTTCCGATTAATCGTCCCATCACTAATTTGAACCCAGCATTTCAAAGACTGATATGTTATATATAGAATCAGCAATATTTGTTAATAATAAATCTAAAATTGCTTTCTCTCTGGTTGGTTCTTTAATTAATTGATTTGTACCATTTTCTACAGTACAATCAAGGAAGTTCTCATTACTTTCAGGTGCTTGTAATGTTACCCAATTTATATATCTATAGTTAAAATCTCCAACAATAATTACATCATTTGAACCTACCTTATTTAATTCCAGGGTTGGTACCCAAAAACCCAAACCCAGCAAAAACCCAACCTAAAAACCCACATCAATTTACTTCTCATAAACTTAATAACTTGGCATTTTTTATATGATCATGCAGTCTTATATATTAACAACTATAAACTATAATTAATGAGATAAGGCCAATATAAACTAAAATTTCCAGAAACTATTTATTTGACATTTCATTATGAACCTTATATCTAATACGGTATCTAATTTATCTCCAAAGGAGGTGTCGCGGCTCACGTCGACACCAGTGGGTGCACCAGGCACTCACGCCTTGTCAAAAGAATGTGTGTGGGTTCCACTGACCACTCTTACCTCAATTTGTTGTAAAGTTTCGGAAGATTACCTTCGAGTGCTTCCTGATTCCGTCTCTCAAAATCATTGGGGGAAAGTACGGTGGTTGTACCGAGTTTATGCGGTGAATGGAAACAACTAAATTTAATTTAACAGTCTTTTTATTAAATTCACTTGGAGTACAAAATTCTTTTGGTGTAAAAATTAAATTTGGCTACGTAAAAAATGAAGATTATATAGCTCTTAAGGTGAGATTTAATACACAAATAAATCGGGAACAAGTTAACTAAAGCACAATGTACAATTTGGGCTGCTGATTCTTCCTTAAAAGCAATCGGCAGCAAAGTTTATAAATTGGAGTTAAGTTCAATTATCAAATGGAAGCTAATTTGATCCGGAGGGGGTAGTGCCACTGCACATTAATCACAGAATTAAATCACAGAGCCTGCATGGTAAGAGGATAAGCAGAAGGCAAAGAACCTCGTTACCGACGCTCTCAGGGTTTTTAAAACCTCGGGGTAGGCGGAGACGAGGTAGACTAAGGGTCACCCTCTTACAGGCAGAGTCTAACAGCAAGCGCCTATAATAGTTTTTGATATTCAAATTTAGGCGGAGGTGAATTCAATTGACAGCTACGATTGGAAAATTATACTTCGGGAGAGTTCCGGGGGCGAACCAATCATGATCGAAATAGTTTCCGCGGAGTTTACAGTTTTCTTTTGATAATAAAGCATAATTGTAGGATCAAGAGGCGCCAGGGGGGGCGGCGTGAAAGGAAGGTCGAACCCGTACAAAAGGGAATCGATTGGGAAGGAAGTTATAGAGCAAATGAATCTCATGTTTGAGATAACCAATTTGCGTGTTTTTTTCGGAAAAGAGAAATAGGGGTCAGAGACAGCTGAAATTTGGTATGCGAGTAGGTTAAGCTAAGGGAAGTCAGGTGGTCTATAGGTTGACAATTATGCTTTATCTATGGGAATAGGTCAAGATTTTAGAAAAATTTAATAATAAAAAGTTAAAAGACTGATGTGTTTATAGACGCTTGCCTTGCATCGCGTGATGCTGACAATAATGGAGACGCAGAGGGATCGAAGAATTCATGCGATGAGCATATTTTCATATGCATCTCGCATCTAATGATTTAGGTTGGGATTACTGGGATTACATGGGGTTACTGCGGATTACATGGGGTTACTGCGGATTACATGGGGTTACTGCGGATTACATGGGGTTACTGTGGATTACATGGGGTTACTGCACGTATGAAAGATTGCACACACTGTGATGTCAGAACTAAGGAATTTTTGGGTTCAACATTAGAACGCAATTCGTCAGAGACAAACTCGTTTGTACCGTAAAGTTTTACACTACAGGACAGTACCTAATATTGATTACACTGTAACACTGATTCTGTTTATATAGAATTTTTTATGTTTTTATATGCATTTGTGGGTGCTGAATCCAAATCTGGCCTTGGTTTGTGTGTATCATCAATGGTTTGAGAGATAATCTATTTTTCATGTTTTACCAGTATAATGTTGTTATGGGCGCAGCAATATCAGAATAATCAGGAATTGTTGAGAACAGTCCGGACATTCGTTGACAGTTTCTTGCTCTAGAAATTGCCCAAAACTTCCACTGTGCTATATAAAGAAGAGCGCAGATTCTGAGAAGTCAGTAAGTGTAAGCACACAAAGAAAGCAGGTTGTTTGTCTGATGGTTACCAGCACTGAGGTACTGTGTTTCTGTGCTTCTCTGTGCTGATGATTTGAGTGTTATCAATCCTTTTTTATTGTGAACATTATTTCAGTATTGTGAATACATCTTTTTTCTGGAATCTGTAATCTGTTGCAGATTTAATAACTCTTCTCTCTATATCTGCAGGTTATGATTAATGTAGTACAATTTGGTAAAGAGAGTGGCAACTAGAGCTTGTAAATACTCACCGGATATATTCTGCTACGTTTGTGGGTATTACATAGGCCCCAAGCAAGTATCGCACAAGATTGTGAAAGGCACCAAGTTCTGGATCGCGTATCGGCTCTATTTTGGTATGCCTATGGGTGACCAAGATAAGCCCTGGCACCCCATGTGATCTGTGGAAGCTGCCACTCCACACTTGAAGGGTGGCTGTGGGGAGTATGCAAGGCAATGCCCTTTACGGTACCCAGAATATGGAGAGAACCAAAGAGCCACCACGACGATTGCTACTACTGCATGGTAGATGTTTCTAAGTACCGTACACGAAAGTTAAAGGAAGGCAGACTCTTCAGTATCCAAGCATAGTGTCATCCATAGCTCCTGTACCACATGGCGAAGGTCTTCCAATACCACGTCCACCAGAACAGGTATCTATCCATTACTTTACCTTCTGTATTTACAGACTGTGTGGGTCATTATGTGTCAATTTTTCTTAGTGCTGATGCTCTTCTACATATATAGCTATGCCTATATTTTGTTTCTTTGCTTTGCAGGTTGAAATGAGGATGCAGCTAGCTCATCTGAGATGTCGGCTGGTGAGGACAGTCATGATGATGAATATACAGTAACTTTCAGTACAAACCCTCACTTTCCAAATCAGGGGGAATTGGACAACTTAATTAGAGACTTGGGTCTGATGAAATCAGGGTCTGATCTTCTGACCTCCAGGCTCAAAGAGTGGAATTTGCTTGGAGAAGACTGCAAGAGCACTGTATACCGAAAGCGGCATGAAGAGTTTGCAAGGTTCTACGATGTCAATGGCTCTCTCTGTTATTGCAGCCAGGTTAATGGTCTATTCACAGCTATTGGGTTAACACATATAGCCTCAGAGTGGCACCTGTTTATTGACAGTTCAACTCGAGTTTAAAAGCTGTTCTACTCCACAATGGGAACAAATATCCATCTATACCATTTGTACATTCTGTTCAAATGAAAAAGGACTATGAAAATGTCAAACAACTGTCACTCAAATCAGGTATGAACAATATAACTGGGACGTGTGTGGTGATTTCAAAATGATTGGTTTCCTGTTAGGTTTACAAGGAGGGTTTACTAAATATTCATGTTTTCTTTGCCTGTGGGATAGCAGGGCTTCAACTGAGCACTATAAAACAGTTCAGTGGCCTCCATGTGAAGGACTGCAACCAGGAAAGTACAATGTACTCAGGGAACCTCTTGTGAAGCCTGACATAGTTCTGCTACCACCTCTCCATATTAAGTTGGGTCTAATTAAGCAGTTTGTAACTGCGTTAGATTTTGGAGGGGAAGTTTTCCAACAGATTCGGGTCATGTTCCCTAAACTTTGAGGCCAAAATCAAGGCTGGCATCTTTGTAGGGCCACAAGTCAAGGCGCTGTTGAATTCAAAGAACCTTGAAGCCAAGATAACTCTGATCAAAAAAGAGGCTTGGTGTGCTTTCCATGATGTGGTTTGTGGGTTTTTAGGCAACCAGAAAGCACCAAACTATAAGGAGTTAGTGTCAAACTTGATTAAGTGCTATGGCAAAACGGGGTGCTGTATGTCTTTAAAATTACACTATCTGCATTCATATCTAGACTTTTTTTGTGATAATCTGGGCGATGTGAGTGAAGAACATGGTGAAAGATTCCATCAAGATATTCAAATGACGGAGAAAAGGTACTGGGGCCATCGGGATGCATCACTGATCAGAAAGGATAAGAATGTTCATACGCGGAAGTTGCGTTCTTCAGTGCATTTTTAAGGAATGCACACTGCATAATGAGGCTTGTTATTCTCTTATCGGTTCTCCTCATGATATATATTATATCCTTTGCACCATTTTGGGTTTGTCAAACAATTTTGGCTCAATAAACATTAATTTCCAATAGTTTTTATTTTCAGAAAATATTTATTTTAGCCTTCTTTATATACTTCGCCATATGAAAAGTGTGATAACCTATATTTTTGAAATGGTTGATGATAGAGCAAAACCAATATCATTTTTGGAATCAGCACCCTGAAATCATTAAGAAACGACAGAAAAATCACAATAAACAGAAATTTTTCAAATTTTGTTACCCAGTGTTATTGATCAGTTTGTTCAGCATCTTTTGACCTTAGGTTAGGTAGATTTGAACCAACATTTCTGCCTTTTCTTTCCCTAACCTATTTCGTATTTCACTCCATACCAAGCCAAACGTTGAAAAAAATCTTTCCAATGATCTGGAACTGGCTGGACAACTAATAGATCTCATAAATTTAGCAAAATCTAATGGTAACCTGGTCTTTTTTTTTTTTTTTTTTTTCCCACCACCAATTACTAGCTGATGTAGAGCTCACTATACTATCTTTGAATAAATAAGGAGGAAAATTAGTGTCTTTTAAGTGGAATGCATAATATCCTGCCATGTATTCTGAATTTATTTCAATCAGCCATTCTTCAGCCTCTTCCTCTTGAACTCTATTCAGTTTTTGTCCTGAAAAATAATAGAACTGTGTGGAAACAAAAATAAAGCTAATATAGATTATATAATTTATGTTATGGTATCTAATTTATGCTAATTGTCATCTAATATGGCAATGCCAGATGATTTGATTCAGATTAGAGAAAACTCTTCTACCCATACAGTCGAGTTACCTATGTTTTATATATTGATAGTAGTTGAGCATTTAGGTCCTATTTACCTTCATACTTTGGGTCAGTTATATTTGCCAAAAGATGACATGGCTCCATAGCTTTTTTAAATCTCTTAATAATATCTTCTTTGTATGGAGCTAATTTTTCATCTTGGATTAAATTGAGCCAAATTTCAACAGCATCAGATAATGTTGTATTATCAGCCTGCAACTGTAACAAAAAAAATAAAAACTATAAAGTTATATATGGCTGAATGAAAACATCGGTAAACATTTAGAATTATGCATTGTTAGAATTTATTTTTTGGTGTTACAAGTTACAACACATATAAAATGAAGTGTATTTTAATTATTTATTAGTAGTGCTTTAGTACAGGATTCTATAAATAAAATGTGCACTATAAGTCTATAAAATATCTTTAAATTAATATTGGTATTTGAAGTTAAGTAATTTTAACTGCAAAATATAAACACACCTTATCTAGAGCATTTCCAACAAGTAAGAGTTGTGACTGTAAATTGAGTGCCTCTCTCTGTATAGATAAGTTATCTATCAATTTTCCAATGCTGTGATCAATGTCTTCAATATGCTCGCCTCTATATATAGAGAGTAATTTGACAAATAGGTTTTTATGCATTCTAACTGAGAATTCCATCTGGCTTCATTTGGTAGTTGCGTCATCATACCTCCTTTCTCCATTAACCAACCCTAAAATATAAATTTTTATTACAAATATTGCTGGATTTGACAGCATAAATAAATAGCCTACGCAACTTATTAATGTCGTGAATTAGGATTCACACTGGGGACAGTGCTAATGCTAACAGTGACAGTGCGAATGCATAAAAGTAAAGCTGACAGTAGCTAATTTATTGGATTTGATTTTAGCTTACATGAGGTTGGTGATGGTTTCAGAAATATTTGTTAATTTCTACAACATGCTTGAGAACTGATTTTGGGGAGAAATCTTTTTCTACCAAGTTTAGATGGTGTGCTGAACAGCCATAAGTAATAAGACTGTAGTTGTCCTCCTTAATAATTTCTCTCATTCTTATTTTGTTTTCGTTATCAGTGCATATAGCAAATACAGGTATACCTCAATTTATTGCGCTTCGCTTTATTGCACTTCGCAGATATTGCTCTTTTTTCAAATTATTGATGTTTATTATTTTCAGAACCTGACTTCTTCCAATGGTTTTTGGTGGCAACATTGCATCAATTCTGCAGCCCATGGATCAAGGAGTGATTTCGAGTTTTAAGTCTTATTATTTAAGACATACATTTCGTAAGGCTATAGCTGCCATAGATAGTGATTCCTCTGATGGGTCTGGGAAAAGTAAATTGAAAACCTTCTGGAAAGGATTCACCATTCTAGATGCCATTAAGAACATTCGTGATTCATGGGAGGTCAAAATATCAACATTAACAGGCGTTTGGAAGAAGTTGATTCCGACCCTCATGGATGACTTTGAAAGGTTCGAGACTTCAGTGGAGGAAGTGACTGCAAATGTGGTGGAAATAGCAAGAGAACTGGAATTAGAAGTGGAGCCTGAAGATGTGACTGAATTGCTGGTATCTCATGATAAAACTTTAATGGATGAGGAGTTGCTTCTTATGGATGAGCAAAGAAAGTCATTTCTTGAGATGGAATCTACTCCTGGCAAAGATCCCGTGAACATTGTTGAAATGACAACAAGGGATTTAGAATATTACATACACTTAGTTAATAAAGTAATGGCAGGCTTTGAGAGGATTGACCCCAATTTCGAAAGAAGTTCTACTATGGGTAAAATGCTATCAAACAGTATCGCATGCTACAGAGAAATCCTTCGCGAAAGGAAGCGTCAATCAATGCGGCAAACTTCATTGTTGTCTTATTTTCAAAAATTGCCACAGCCACCCCAACCTTCAGCAACCACCACCCTGATTAGTCAACAGCCATCAACATCGAGGCAAGACTCTCCACCAGCAAAAAGATTACGATTCGCTGAAGGCTCAGATGATGAAGATTAGCATTTTTTAGCAATAAAGTATTTTTAATTTACAGTAAAGTACAGTTTTTTCAGACCTAATGCTATTGCACACTTAATAGACTATAGTGTAAACATGATTTTAGGCTTTTATATGCACTGGGAAGCGAAAAAATAGGTGTGACTCGCTTTATTGCGGTGGTCTGGAACCGAACCCGCAATATCTCCGAGGTATGCCTGTACCTGAAAATAAAATGTCATAACTCATAAGGAACTGAACATTTGAGTATACCAAGGCGGAGAATTACATTCAGTTTATAACTAAAATAAAATGTACCTACAAAATAGTTATACTTACATCAATGCCATATATTTCTTTAGTTTTTGTTATTACTTCTCTAGCTAACTGTGCACAATATTCTGCTGTCTTTTTTGTACTTCCAGCATCTACTGCTGAAATCAGATATGGCTTTTTTCCATTATGAATACTGTGCGCAATAATAGGATCATTACCTACTGAACTCCAGCCATCTTGTATAAGGGTAAATGGTACAATCATCAAGATTAAGGTCATTCTTCATTTCTTCATTAACTTTTATTAACAGATCAGATGCCAACCTTTTCCTGTTTGGTGGTTCATATCCTGATCTTAGACCTTTGATTAATTTTATAAATTCTTTATTTTCTAAAACATTGAAGGGTATGTTAGCTGAAAAAAAGAACCTTGCAACTTGTAAATCTAATTCTTCCTTTTGGTCCACAGTCATTCTTACAACAAATGGTGTAATTGAGCTTTGCCTTTTATGCTTTATTGGTGTTGAATGACAGGATGTGGATGATGAAGAACCTGCACTGGTGTCACTTATTTCAGGCACATTTTCACTTATAATCTTTGGATCATCTTTGCCAGAAGCCAAAGTTAGAGGAAGTGAATCAGTTTCAACTGATGCTCCAAATTCGAGTCTCGGCATACCTCTTGCCTCATTTTCAAAACATTCCACTTTTTTTTACTGCATTTCTCTAGATGATGTTTCACTCTCTCAATTTTTCAAGTGATACTTTCTTTGCAATAATTGCATAGTACTCTAGTAGGCTGATCACTTAATAAAGTCACCTCATCCCATTCGCTAGCTTTAGATCTTCCACCTCTATAACTCTGAGTTTGGCATCTTAAAAATTTAAATTTGAGTTAGGTCTAAATAAAGCTGAAATCTGCTGTTAAGAAATGAAGGAAAGATCTAAAATTGAAATGGAGAAAATTCTAATATGTCATTATCTCTCATATCTGAACTTTGTGAAATAAAGATGTCTTTTTAATATATATTGTAGATTAAATAAATAAATTAATAAAATAATAGATATATTAAGCACTACATAATTATCAAACCTTTCTAAAAAAACTTCAACCCATCAAAAACCAAAAACCCAGTTGGGTTGGTTTTATGTGAAAAACCCAGGTTTTTTCCAACCCTGATTGGCAATGATAATTTCCTTCTCCTGTACCTCTCCTGCCAGTTCTACTTCAAGCTCTTAAAATTGCCTATCATAGTCATCACATTTTTTATGAGCACATTTAAAGCATGAGAATTTTTCTTTTTTAATTTTGAAGGATGAGGAGGAAATAAATAGGTAGTTCACTACAACTGTAATGTATCTATAGTCTGCATTCATCACATCTTAATGCATGTAGGTTGCAGTCCAATGCACATTTTATACACAGGTTTCCATTTTCTTCCTCTGCCATGTTAACTTGCACACTGGTTTTAGTGTGGAGAACAGTCACCACTGAGTCCATTTTTTGTAGATATTCATAGATATTGAAATATTGTTTGCAAAAATTTGTTTAATTTCAATTAAGTTTATTATTTATTAAGTTTATTATTACTTATGTTTGTAATTTTTTTGTAAATATATTTTGCGAATTTTTCATGAATATAGTTTGCTAATTAAGTTAACTGACTGCCTGGTTAAGTGAACTATACGCCCTTAATGATTGGTTAAGTTAAGTCTTGATATTTCCCTTAGTTTATCAATGGCGTACAGATGACCTAACTGGTTCATTGAATAATTTGGGATGCCAAAATAGGATATGCCATTAATTAAACTTACACTTCCTTTCCATCCCCTGAGATGCAAAGAAAACTCAATGTAACTGTACAAAGCATCTATTACACCATTTTTCACAGTACCCTAGTTCCAGTCACACTGTCTTAGGCCTAAGATAAGCTTATCATGGAAAACTTGGCCAAGTTTCCACTGTGGACAGAACCAAATTTCTCAATGTGGCCCCTAAAAGGTAAACCATGAGATGCCAGTGACCAGACCACTGCAACAACTCATTGTAAAACATTCCTCCAATACTTCTCAACAATTCTCTAGAGCTCTCTTCTTATACTCCAAGCCACTTAGACTTTTTCTCCCATCACTCATCTGAAAAAACAGATATGTCTGAAATTAATTAAAAATATAAACAATATACAGGGTGTACATAAAGTCAGGATCTATTTTTGTGAAGCACTCGGAAATCATATGGAATTCAATCATAAAATGATAAAGTGGTAACATTCATTAAATAATTAAGAGTAGGATTCGATGTGACGCCCATCAGTATCCCTGCACAGCTCAAATCGTTCCGCAGCATTTCTAAACACATTCTGGAGCATTTGCGGGGTTATGTTATCTGCAGCAGTTCGTATACGTAAGTTTTCAAGACTCGTAATCTTCGTCTGATAGACGTGCGATTTGATAAAGCCCTATGCAAAGAAATCTAAAGGGGTTAAATCTGGTAATCTCACTGGCCAAGGTCTGTTGCTTCCGCATCCAATCCAGCGATTTGGAAAACGTCCATTTAGATAATCCTGAACAATTTTGGCATAGTGACAAGGAGCACCATGTTGATAGACAATGGGGATAGGATTGTTAGTACCATCATCTATCAACATGATGGTGCTCCTTGTCACTATGCCAAAATTGTTCAGGATTATCTAAATGGACATTTTCCAAATAGCTGGATTGGACGCGGAAGCAACAGACCTTGGCCAGCAAGATCACCAGATTTAACCCCTTTAGATTTCTTTGCATGGGGCTTTATCAAATCGCACGTCTATCAGACGAAGATTACGAGTCTTGAAAACTTACATACACGTATACAAACTGCTGCAGATAACATAACCCCGCAAATGCTCCAGAATGTGTTTAGAAATGCTGCAGAATGATTTGAGCTGTGCAGGGATACTGATGGGTGTCACGTCAAATCCTACTCTTAATTATTTAATAAATGTTACCACTTTATCATTTAATTCCATATAATTTCCAAGTGCTTCACAAAAATAGATCCTGACTTTATGTACACCCTGTATTTTAAAATAGAAATATATTATTAATTAATAAAATATATAGTCTTTTTCTCCCATCACTCATCTGAAAAAATAAATACATCTGAAATTAATTAAAAATATAAATATATTTTAAAATAGAAATATATTATTAAAATTAATAAAGTATATTATAATTATATAGGTATTTAAAAAAAATAGTTTAACCAGGCTGAGTAGGTCTCTAATAGCACTAAAACTAGAGAGCTACACAATTGACAAAGTTATAAGACTAAGGGGGAAAACAAATTCAGGGATAAAAAGGCCAGTACTAGTAGAAATGAGAAGTGAGAGAGAGAAATGGATGGTGATTAAGAATGCAAAGTTGCTAAAAGATGAAAGGGATATAAGGAAGAAAAGAATAGGGATATCTTTAGATTTAACAAAGGAAGAGAGAAAAAATAAAAATCTAAGGGAGCAATTGAAAGAAAAGAGAGAGAGAGGCAAAAGAGGATGGTTTATAAGGGAGGGAAAACTAGTAAAAAGAGAAACTGACCTCTGAATGAAGGAGGGAAAAGTCATATGTAGATAAGAAAAGCAACACATTTAGGATAAAACTAATCAATATTGAAGGATTAACAAAAGTTAAGATGGTGGAAATGGAAAAATTACTAGATGAGGGAAGTGATATACTATGTCTTACAGAAACACAATTGAAGGTTGATAAAATAATGGAAAGCAAAGGACTATCAAAAATACAAAGTATGAGATCTGCTGAATACAAAAAAGGAGGACTAATGATATTGTATCATGATGTAGAATATATAAATATAAATCACTTGCCATTAGTAAATAAGGATATCTTGGTGTCTAAGTGACAAATAGAGACTTTTCAATTTATAATAATGCTTGTATATCTACCCACTGGAGGAGAGGAGGAGGAGAGGAGGAGGATAAGAGAAGAAAAGCAGCACTAAAAATAGAAATAGAGGACAATTTAGGAAAAATAGGTAATGAAAATATGGTAATACTGGGTGATTTCAATGACCATGTAGGCTTTCTAGGCTACCAAAAACTGGACAACATGGGGAATATGATTTTAATTAAAAATACTTCCTGATTATACATATCACTGGCCACTTATAACCTTTTAGAACATGTTCCACATTGGTAAGTGAACATTTGTAAAAAAAATTGAAAAAATTGGGGATGGTATTTATTTAATTTAAGGTCAAAGGTCAAAGGTCAAGGATATTTTTTTTTAATTTTCATTTTAGAGGCTTATGACAAGCTGTTTAAGAGCCTCAAAATGACACTAGAATCAGAACTCTAGCTTTATTAGTTATGTGGCTACAGCAATTTGAAATTTGACAGTAAGTAAAAAATCAGGTCAAAGGTCCAAATTTTGTGACCCCCGTATCTCAGCAACCAAAGGTCAGCCAGCTCTAAAATTTGGAAAATTTCAGTTTCACACATACCTACTAATATACCAAATATCATGAAAATCTGAGATGGTCATGTTCAAATTCACCTTTTTTCGGCTGAATTGACATGGAATGACCCTTCTTACACTTTGTCTGCTCAGTCATTTTAATCAACTAAGGGGTTGTATAACTTTCACTCATATAGCAGAAAAATAGCCACTGTTTGATCTGAGAAACCAATTTTAAAACACACTCACTCATTACTACACGCGGCCTGCAGGGTAGCTTGAGGGGTACTGGACACTGGTGAGTGGTGCATGGTGTTCACATCTTCCCAAAATCTCTTGATATTCTGGGTGTGAACTCTGCTTTCAGGGTCGATGAAGTTCTGCGAATGGTTTACCGTAAGATGAGTATAACCTTATTCTGATAGAGTACTGTATGCCCGCCAACAGTCACTATGCACAATAGATGCAGGTTTGATATATTTGTTGATTAATGGAATGAGGGTTTCTGCTGGCTGATCCTTCACTGGCACTATAAATTTTTTCTTCAAGACCCTCTCAATACCCGCAAAGACCCACACTCCCTTCACTAAATCCCGATTTATTTCATTTTACCAAATTTACTTTCGTTGATCTCGCAAACTATGCCTGGACCACCAAATTGGTTCTTGATTTACTAGCCAATTATTCGCAACCTCAGAACAAAAAGATTTCCAGTCCACTGCACTAAGAGACGCGAGTTCTAATTCATCTTCCACAAAAGATTGGCATAAATATTTAGTTAGAAACACATTTATGTAGAGAAGATTTTGCCATGGTCCCATGTGCACCTTGTCAAGCCATGTTCCTTTCCGAATGGTACAAAGTTACACCCAACAACATGCTTATATTTTGGATTTGTCTTTTGCCAGTTACAATAGAAAGCCTGATAATCTTTGCGATAGTAACAGGGTTTGGAACTCTTAGGACAGTTTCTAGACTTTGGTAGCACACCATGTAATTGAAAATATTTGATTAATTCACTATTATTATGGCCAAAACGTTCTATGGCATTTAAGAATGAAACCGCATGACCTTCACACATGGACATTTTAGGCAACTAAAACTTATGAAGGGGTATGTGAAATTACCAGTTCAGAAGATGCGATTCACTATAAAAATGTAACGTAATTTTTTCTATAATCTTGCATTTGCACAGGAAATGGATAATATATTAAGAAAGAGCGACTAAAAATACATTATATAAACTTAGTCTCCATTGCTGAGGCAGGCCATGTCACTTTATGCATTTTGACTGAATCCAATACTGGATGGAAGTTTTGCAAAGGCATGCTGAATGCAGTGCCAATGAGTGGCAAATGCACTTCATTTGCACACAATTGGGTGCTACCTCCTGTATTCTGGTCCAAACTGAATTTTTGCTCCCTACCATAGAGGCAGCTCCATCACTTGCAAATCCAATGGGTCATTCCAGCTCAATTGGTACAGGGGTGGTCGGGTGAGCATCTCCGATTTTCTTCAAATTTTCAGGGTTGATTCATACACCATTCAATAGCTTAAATTGAAAATTTTAGCTTCCTGTCAAAAACTTAATTTTATGGTCGCTTAAATGGCCCCCACCTTCGACAAAAAATGCCCATGTTGGGCTTGAGCGGCCAATGCCTTCATTTTGAGAGGCCTTGAAAAGTGTCTTTTAATAGGAGTAGAAGCTTCAAATTTGTCATGCCAATACAACTTCTGGTGGGCTTTTCAATTTTGCAAGCAAAAAGGCTGTGGAACAAATAGTTTCTAAGTTACAAGGGCTTAAATATGGCTCCATTTTGAAACTTGCATCAATTCCTCCCACTTTTATGACTCTACCATTTTCAAAAGTTTTAGTTCTACATCAATCACAGCTGTTTTAATACTCCTAATAGTCTATGGGTTGTAAATTTATGAGTGAAATAAAAAAATAACCAAAAAAGGATTTTTATTTTTAAAAATTTCCAAAAGTTGATATTTTCACAAAATTTTCAAAATTAACATCAACTTTGGGGCTTAATATAAAGGTGTCCGAAATTAGTCGTTGATACTTCTAGTAAAGAAAGATACATGTGTGTAAAAAACATATATTAAGGAATAGATCTCAACTCAACTCCTTCATATAGTTTTGGTGATTCAAAGAAAGTGCTTTTTGTGAAAAATCTCAAATTTTTGCAAAATTTGTAAATTTTTAAATTTCTATTTATGATATTGAATTGTAATTTTACTTCCATTTTATTACTTAAGTTGATTTACAATTGTAATAATATGTAAATAAGTCTAAAACATAGGTACCGTACAAGAAATTTAATATGTCTGTCAAAACAACCAGCGACTCGAAGGGCTCTGGGTAGCTCATTTTGCTTTGTATATTCTTATAAATGTAAAACATGATGGTTAATCATTAATGTCCAGGCCTATTTTATAGATCATGATCTTTTATTTTCAGAAAATTTAACTAGAGCAATTAACTTAATTTTACTGCCTGTAATAATGGCTTATTCTAATCAAGAATCAAAGTGCAGCTTTGGTATGTACTTGGATGATCCATGTCATGAACACAGACTCACCAGGAAGGTGGGTATGTATATCTTACATGAGCTGACAGATGAAACAAGGAAACTGCTATTGTGGAGAACAAAAGCAACTGTAATCAACCCAAATAGTGCTACTGTATGCTACCACCATGAAAAAATGTTTGGAATGCATTACCAACAAATGCAACGTAGCTGCCAAGATCCATGGAGAAATCATCAAAAGAAGATAACAAGTAAGTAAATAAATATAGGTACTAATATATTTATATTTCATAAAGAAGTTTATATTGTAAATTGTAACCTAAATTAGCTATTTGATTTTAATAGGGTAGGCTATATACTGTGCTACTGAATGCATATGTTTTGAATATTTTATACGAATAGCCTATAACCAAATGTTGAGGTTTTAAAATTATTTTCCAATGTGTTTAGAGTTTACATTACCCTACTTTATTTGCAGAATCACTACAAATTATTGACAAAGACATAGCAACTAGACTGAATCTGATACCAGGACAGAAACTTTGCTCAACATGCTTCTCTAGAGCCAAGACGATTGAAGATGAAAAAGACTCAGGTAGTGATGAATATGTTCCAGAAGAAATAGTTAAGGAGACATTTGACAAAACATTAGGTTCACTAGAATGCTCACCCATTAAGTATGTAAGAGCAAGAGATCGAAAGTTTTACGCGAAAAGGAAACTAAAGCAAATTGAAACATCAACAAAATCAAAGCTGTCAAAAGTACTTCATATGAAGCCTAGCATTTTGGATGAGGAAGCGGAGAAACCTATAGAGTAGGGTGCCACTTATTTGGGGTGTTTTTCATTTTTTGGGAATTTCTATCAGGACGGGCGCATTTCTGGTGTCATTCCGTCTAAAAACATTGTGTGTAAAATATTTTTGAAATAAAATAATAATTAGAACTGCCTCAACGAGGTCAAAGTTTATACTTTTTGTCGAAAAGTACTCATGGCGTTCTGTTATCATGTCAGTTTTCGTTTCGATAGCTGCTGTAGTTTCTGAGTTGAAAAATGATAACAGACAGACAGACGGACGGTCAGAGTCGTTGGTTTAGTCTTCCGCACTGGTGTACAGAAGACTAAAATGAGGTATTATACAGGGTGTAACACGAGTTTATCCAAATATTGATACAGGCGAAAGAACATGTTATTCTAAGTAGAAAATGGGTTGGGACGAGTTTTGCCAACACTAACAGTGTTTCATTCTCTTTTCAGTGAGTTCTGAAACGACATGATGGCTTCAGCAACAAGATCTAAAACAGCAATCTATCTCCTGGGGACCGTGGACCACAGCATCACAGGAAGCATGCTGCCTACGGGAAGGCAGGCGCTTCAGTACTTTTTCCACCTTCACCTTGACATCAAGAAGCCGATCAAGGAAGCAGCCGCTGAGACAGTGACCGCAGTCAAGGAATTGGGAGCGGTCCCGTATTCCTACGCAGAAAGACCAACGCGCAAGGGACAAGGTTCTCCGAATGTACGAGAAGTGGCGGGCTCTGAACAAGAACTCGAAATGGCGCACTGTGACCCAAATCAGGAACGAGGCCGAGTTCCTCTCATCCCTTGACCGCCTCTTCGACATCGCACACGAACAGGCGATGTCGATGATCACAATCGAAGAGGACAGGGAGTTCCTGACGGGACAAAGGGCCGAGGTGCGGCGCGGCCGCATCTCCTCCACACGACGCTGCACACTGAGGAGGAGCGTGCGAGGAGACAGGAAGCGGAAAGGAGCCGCCGGCAAGATGATGAAAGGGCGAACAGAGAGAGCCGAGAAGAACTCGTCGAACTGGCATCGAGCTCCAGCTCAGGTGCAAGCAGCCCGACTCGGTCACCGACACGAAGAGGAAGAGCTCTCTCTCCCGGGCCCGTCCACGTCGAATGCAGAAGCATCTACGACCCCTTTACCACCCAAGCGATTCCGCGCGTCGAAAAAGATGATCACCCCTGATCTCTCCGCAGCGATGGATCGGACGAAACTTACCGACCGAGGTGGTGTTTTTTGCTGTCGGCGGCTGCGAGGAGCTTGGGCCACGACCCTGAGGAGCTGGTCTTGAACCGCGAATCCTCCCGCCGCGACCGAGCAAAGTTCCGTGCTATGGCAGCAGCGGAAATGAAGGCAGCCTTCCATCCTACTGTGCCGCTGACCGTTCACTGGGACGGGAAAATCATACCAGCGGCTGACGGAGGCCCTGCTGAAGATCGCCTTCCAGTTCTGGTGTCTGGGGAGAACGTCGACAAGCTTCTGGCTGTGCCCAGCCTCCCCGACGGCACCGGCCGCGCCATGGCGGAAGCCGTCCTCTCTGCCCTCGAGGATTGGGACATCAAGGGACGGATCTGTGCCCTCTCTTTTGACACCACCGCCTCAAACACAGGACTCTCAGGAGGAGCTTGCTATATCATTGAGCAGAAACTCGAGAAGACAGTGCTTCATTTGGCTTGCCGCCACCACATCCACGAACTGGTGTGCGAGAAGGCATTCACGGCGTGCCTCGGTCCCTCTACTGGTCCTGACATCCTCCTGTTCAAACGATTCGCCGCCTAGTGGGACTTCATCGATCAAACCAAAGCGAAGCCCTTCAAGGATGGAACCATGCCGCAGCACCTGAAGGACGCCCGCGACGACCTGCTGATCGAATTCAGCCGCCTCCTCGACGGTCAACATCCATGTGATGACTACAGGGAACTTCTGGAGCTCTCTGTAATTGTGCTGGCGGTCCGAACAAGCGGGGTGCCCGGTTCGCTCGTCCCGGCGCCTTCCATCGCGCGCGCTGGATGGCAAAAGTCATCTATGCCATCAAACTGTTCCTGTTCCGGGAACAGTTTCAGATGTCGTCAGGCGAAGCGGCTGGAATCCGGCGATTCACCATCTTCGCCGTGTCCATCTACGTGACGGCCTGGTACAAAGCGCCGCTCCCGGCAACGGCCCCAGCCGCGGACCTCGCGCTGCTCAAGGCCCTCGTCTATTATCCGGACTCAGCGGTGGCCAAGGCGACGGCGACAGTCTTCGCCAGGCACCTATGGTACTTGAGCAAGCGCCTCGTCACCCTGGCCATCTTCGACGAGGGTATCGACTTGGCGACAAAGCGGGAGATGATTAAAGCGATGGAAGAAGAGGAAGGATCGGAGGATCCCCCGCGGCGTATCAATGTGGACCTGTCCACCGCCTCAATCGCCAACAATACATTGGCCAAGTTCACAACGACTACATCAAAGGAGTTCTTCAAGGTTCTGGACATCAGCACCGCCTTCCTGCTCAAGGATCCGGAGGAGTGGCGGATGGACCCAGCCTTCATCGCCGCATCCCGCCGAGTCCAGGCCCTTCAAGTTGTCAATGAGTTCGCGGAGCGGGGTGGCGTTGATGCAGTCTTTCAACCTGGCCCTTACCAAGAGTGAAGACCAAAGGCAGTTCCTCTTACAAGTGGTCGAGAAGCACCGCTGTGACTTCCCAACCGCCCGCAAGTCCACCATGACCTCTGCAAAGTAGGCAACAATGAGAGGGAGATGGGCGCCCATGATACCCCCCCCCCCTTGAGGGGCTAATACTCGAATGAGGGGACCTAGAGTTGAAAGTATGAAGTCCAGTTATATGTTTTAGGTCAAGATTAGTAGCTTGAACAAACTAGAAGTGATATTTTATTTGCTAGAGGCATAGAACATCATGATCTAAAATTTCTACTTTTCGAGAAAATATACAAACTTTGACCGTATTGAGGCAGTTCTAAATATTGTTTTATTTCAAAAATATTTTACACACGATATTTTTTGACAAAATGGAACCAGAAACGCGCCCGTCCCGATAAAAATTCAAACTTTCGAAAATAAGTGTCACCCTAATAGAGAGTGAGGAAGAAAAGTGTTATCAGCATATGATAGAGGAACAAAGAAAAGTGTAAAACTAGTACCAGACAAGAAAAGATACAAATTCTAACACACCTTCCAATTGGTAAAACCTGGTCCAGAGAAAGAATTATGAAAGAATTTGAAGTGTCAGCCAGAATGGTTAATGCTGTGAGGGCCTTAAAGAGAAAAGAAGGTATCCTTCCTATAATGAGAAATAAAAGAGTAGCAAGGGTATAAGCGATGAAATAAAGGAAAGAGTGATAGAATTTTTCCAAAACAATGAATATACTAGAGAATGCCCTGGTAAAAAGACTACAAATCAATAAAAATACCACAAGCAGAAAATACTGTTGTTGACAAATCAGAGAATTATATACACTTTACAAAAATAAATATCCAAATGACAAAATCTCCAAATCAAAGTTTTTTGAATTGAGACCAAAATGGTGTATGGGTGTGAGGAGTAAAGGATCACACAATGTATGCATTTGTGAAATACACCAGAACTTTAAAACTTTTATGTGAATCACTCCCCGTCAAAGTAGAATTAAGAGAGTTACTAGGGAAAATAGTCTGCAACACTGAAACCAGAAACTGCATGATTAATAACTGCAAAACATGTCCTGGTTTAAATGAATTATGGGATTGGCTTCTTACCATTTTTGAAAAACAATGATTATGACATGGATGATGAGGTTTCCTTTAAGCAGTGGCTTCATACAGACCATACCCAACTGGTCACAATGACAAAAAGTGTTTCGAATGTAGTAGAAGACATATGTGAAAGTGCAAAAAAGTTGAAAGTACACCATTTCATAGCAAAAGCCCAATCAAAATATTTGTCTGACTGTAAAGAAAACCTCAATGATTCTACAGCATTAGTGCTTGTTGACTCTCTGAAAACTATAGTTTTATAATTCAGGATGCCATAGTGCCATACAAGGGCATCACTGGGACAAAACCCAGGCTACCTTGCATCCGGTAGTCTGCTATCAAAAGTTGATGGTGAACTAAAAGTTACAAATTTTTGTGTAATATCAGATTCACTTACTTACAACACAACTGCAGTTCATTTTTTTTATGTGAAGCCTTGAAATTACTTAAAAGTCAGAATCCTAAACTAAAACATATTTGTTACTTTAGCGATGGTGCAGCAAGTCAATAAAAACTATAAAAACATCATTAATTCAGTGTTACATGAAAAAGATTTCCAACTACTAACATGCGAATGGAACTTTTTTGCCACCTCTCACGGAAAGAGCCCCTGTGATGGTGTTGGTGGCACGTCAAAAGGTTAGTTGCCCGGGCAAGTCTACAAGCAAAGGTCACATCACCAATCCAAAAGAGATGTTCGATTGGTGCAAATCTAATATTAATGGTATACAATTTCTGTACATTGATTCAGCTAAAATTGAGGAAAATGCTAATTTATTTGAGTTAGAAAAAAGGTATTCCTTAATTAAGACAATCCCAGGAACCCGTTCATATCACTGCTTTAGACCTTCATCAACAGGCATTAAACTGTACAAAATTTCTAATGATGAAAATTTCTTTTAATGTACAACTTTCCTTCCTCAATGCGACACAAGAAAATGTGGCTTACCAATGTGGAGTAGGGAAATAGGAGAGTTTATAAACGAGCGTAATAGAGTGTATAGACTTAGTAAGCGTAATGGCCAGGTAGCTAACTTTAATAGATATATCGAGCTTAGACGTCAGGTTAAAAGATCAGTTAGGAATGCCAAGCGTAATTTAGAGATACTTATAGCTGCGGATAGTAAACATAATCCAAAAAAGTTTTTTGAATACGTTAATAATCTTAAGCCGGTAAAAAATAACATAGGCCCTCTAGTGGATATTAATGGCGCTTTGGCTTCTGACACTCAGGCGATGGCGGGTATTTTCAATAACTTTTTTGTGACAGTTTTTACCATAGAAGACGTAAATAATGTCCCCAACGTGGATGATATCGTTCCATTTAGTAGCGAGACTATTTTGGATGAAATAACTGTTTACGAGGCTGAGATTGCGCATTATATCGATAGGCTAAAAGTTCGCAAGGCTCCAGGCCCTGACGCTTTTTATCCCAGACATTTGAAAGATTTGAAGAAGTTATCGTAGGCCCCTTAACGAAGATCTTTAATCAGTCACTCGAAACGGGGATTATTCCTGAAGACTTTAAATTAGCTAACATCACGCCTATTTTTAAAAAAGGCGACCGCGCGGTAGCTAGCAATTATAGGCCCATTAGCTTAACGTCAATTGTAGGTAAACTTTTGGAATCCGTAGTTAGGGATCGTATTATCGATCACTTAGAAAGTAGAGATTTGATTAATAGTAGTCAGCATGGGTTTCGACGCCATAGGTCTTGTTTAACTAATTTGTTAGAATTTTATAACGAAATAGTGCGTGAATACGATAGGCATAGAGCAGCTGACGTTATTTATTTAGATTTTAAAAAGGCATTCGATACAGTTCCGCATAGGAGACTAATTGCGAAGGTTAAAGCGCACGGTATACGCGGTCAGGTAGCTAACTGGTTAGAAGAATGGCTTCGTGCTAGGAGACAGAGGGTCGTAGTTAATGGTAGTGAATCAGGGTGGTTAGATGTAGGTAGCGGTGTCCCACAGGGTTCAGTGTTAGGCCCATTGCTATTCGTAATTTACATTAATGACATAGATGTAGGATTGACTAGTAACGTGTTAAAATTCGCAGACGATTCTAAAATAGGCGGTAAGGTTGTTAACGAGGACGATAGAAATAGGATTCAAGACGATGTAAATAGGATTATGGAGTGGACAGATAAGTGGCAGATGCAATTTAACGTAGACAAATGTAAAGTTTTGCATATAGGTTCTCGCAACAATAATTACGCGTATACGATGGATGATAGGGAGTTAGCGAGCGTTGACGAGGAAGTAGATTTAGGCGTACGCGTATCTAAGGATTTAAAGGTTAGGAACCAGTGCCTAGAGTCTTGCGCAAAAGCTAATAAGATGTTAGGTTTCATAGCGCGTAATTTCGAATTTAAATCGAAGGATATTATATTGCCCCTTTACAAGTCCCTAGTCAGGCCTCATTTAGAATATGCCGTTCAGTTTTGGTGCCCGTACTTGCGTGAGGATATTGATAGGTTAGAAAGGGTCCAGCGTCGTGCCACGAAACTTATTCCGTCATTGCGCAATAAGCCTTATGAAGATAGGATTAATGAGTTAGACCTGTATTCACTCGAAACTAGGAGATTAAGGGGGGAGCTTATTGAAGTTTTCAAAATCATTAATAACATCGATAACGTAAATTTTGACAAATTGTTCACTTTTGATAATAGTAATACTCGCAATAACGGATTTAAGTTGCGTGGCAGGCGTTTTATTACTAATATCGCTAAAAACTTCTTTACGTTTAAAGTAATTGATAAATGGAATAATCTTCCCGCATCAGTCGTTCATTCTACCAGCGTTAATATGTTTAAGAACCGTCTTGACAGACATTTTAAAAATATTAACGTTGTATAAAATTAAAATAGAAAGTTAACAACAGGAGCTCTGGTGGTGGTGCTCGAGGATGAGTCTGTTGACGATGAATGCCAGCTTGTGACATGCCAGCGTGTGATGCCAGCAATAAAATTTTAAAAAATTTAAAATTAAAAAAAAAAAAAAAAATTAGACTAACACGAACGTAGATGTAGCTTGTAGCGTAAACTAACCCACTTTTTGTTTAACTGTACCTACTTTTTTTTTTTTTTTTTCCTCCTTTCTTGCATGTCTGTAACTCTTTACTTGCATGTTTGTAGTTTGCTTGGTATGACAGTGAGTTAAGACTGTGTTTGCATAGTTTGTAAGCGTTCTTATTTAACTTCTTTTCATCTTTCACCCCTCTCCTATTTTCTTCGACTATTTTTCTGACTTGTTGGCAGTGGCTGGCAGATGATGATGGTGAGACTTTTTTCCTCTTTTTCTGAATGAATGTTAACCCACGAATGATAGGTGTTGCTCCTTACTTAACCCCTTATTCTCTTCTCTTCTCTTAACCCCATACTCTTTCCTTTCTCTCGGGCTAGCCTTAGAGTGGATCTTAGGGTTTTTGTTAGCCTTAGCTTCTGTAGGTCCAAATTACAAATTTCTGAATTTTTTTGAAAATTGGTCAAGTTGGTCAAATTTTATGGCTTGACCAAATTTTGGTCAAATGAAAAAACCAATAATTTTCAAACGTAAATATCTCTGCTCCTAATTGTGGCAGTGTAGTAAGTCTTAAATGATAAAATATGTAAAATTAACTGTAGTTTCTAAATATGCATCATTTTTTTAGGGTAACAAAAATAAAATTATGATTTTTTGGAAAAACATTTTTTTTTTTTTTGTGATTTGGCAGCGAAGATATCATTTTTCGAAAAAAAGACCAGGAATAAAAAATGTTTATTTGATGTATGTACACCATAATAAGTAATAAAAAGTCAGCTTATCGACGATTATTATGAAAAAAAAATGACTACAAAAAAAAATCCTCCAAATTTTAACAATTTTTTGCTTTCTTTCCAGATTTTCAGTATATACCTAATTTTCTAGTATACCTGAGCCAGACATACTTAATGAATCTATGGAACGAAGCAGTAGCGATTCCACGAATCCACCACCATTGGAAGAATTTGTCATTCAAGACAAGCAATTCAATAAAGATTTGCTCAGCGACAATATTTTACCTTTATTTGATGAAAGCCCTATTAAAACAGGTAATAAAACAAGAGAGACTCCGTTCAGGACATTTGTTTCTTAATGCCAAATTCGTAGTTTTCTGTTTTTAAATATTAGCATCAGCTCTTGAATAAATATATACAAAATATTTGATATCTGATTATTTCACGCAACCTAAATTTATGAATTTGTTTTACAGCTGGATTGAAGCTGGGACAAAAACAGATAAAGGCTTCTACTAAGTTGTTGATGTAGAGCTTTCTTTGCAAAAACGTCTGAGTGAACCTATTACTTCTATCAAAGGTACTCAACAATTACATCGCTTCGTCCCAATTTCCAAGAATTCGTTGAAGGTTTATCCACTCTCTCAGAGTGCACAGTCAGTCGAAATAAGAGAGCTCATTAGAGTTTCTGCTTCGGTTCAAAACATAATACTGTCTCTCAACGCGAAATTGAAACAGGCTCTTTTGTGGGTTGTATGTATGAAAATAAACTATGGCTCGGATTAGTCCAGTCCTTTGACTGTGAATATGATGATTTTCTGATAAAATTTCTCCATCCTTCGGGCGTATGTCCCTCATACGTTTTTCCTGCACAAGATGATGTTTGTCACGTTCCAACAGAAAATATATTTGGGAGTATTGAAGCAAGTTTACAAGGAGGAACAAGAATACAATACATTTTTCAGCTTCAAGAATTAAATAACTTTTCAAAGATAAAATAAATTCTATCGAATGTATACTATTTAAGATTGTCTATATAATATTTCTAAAATTTTTATCTAAGATTTGTGTATCTACTTAATAGTTATAAAAATCTTTTCAAATTCTTTTTTCTTATTACCGGTATTATATTATTAGTGTCTAAAATTGGGATTCACTGGATGAGAATACGCTCTCTTAATTCATTCTCAAAGACTTGTGTACGTGTAGTATTAGGAAGAGTATTTTATACTCTGATAAGCGCTTTATAAATTAAACATTATTATTGTCAATATATTCTGTCCCTAAATATAAGAGAGGTTATGTATGTACATTGTACCATGACTCCAGATTTGAAAAAATTTACTGGAGCACAGCTCTGAATTTACTTTTTTTTCCCTTACACCACTAGATAGGTTAATGATAGTAAACTCTTGAATTGACGACATACCAATTACAAATTGTTTTAGCTAAACATAATACAATAATGTACAGTTTATAACTCACCTTAAGTTTATTTATTCATTGCAGCAGCAACAGTGGACGATGTTAGACCTTGCATGTAGGCATTTGTTGTGAATTTACCGCCATGTATGCTTGGCCACTGATCAATGGCTTTCTGTGTGATCATTACAGCAGATCTAGTGCCTGGAGCTGGACCCTCCTTCACAATTCTGCACAGCTTAGTCAAATGAGATGGCTTAATGGATCCTTTGTGTTCAACAATGTAACCAAGAATGGAGAATGTCCCTTCAGCTGGTGCTTCACTCCAGGCGCAGGCAGTTGATCCATCTTTATCAAAATGCTTTAATCTCTGTGATTCCTTTCCACAGCTGTTCTATATATTCTGTCAGCCAATTTATCACTGAGTCTTTTGTAAAACTACTTTCAGATCTGGTTCTGGATGGTCTAGCAACTTCAGCAACCTGGTAGTAATCAGAACGTTTCTTGATGTATTTGTAAACTTCATTTAGGATGTAATCCTCAGCTGTTAGTTCCTTTTGCTGCCCTGTGGTATCGTGCTTAAATTCAGAAACTACATCATTTGCATTTCCTCCATTAGCTAATTTGGAAATTGTTTCCATCACTCTTAACATAACAGTTTTCCCAACTTCTTTATAAAATATATTTTCTACAAATTCTGCACTAACTGTGGTTTTTTGAGCTACTTGCAACATAATCTTTGTTACATAGGAAATCAATACATAGAACTTGGCACTAATTTCTTTCTCTTGTGGATGATCAAAAAACACACAATTTTCCACAAATCTGTCAAATTGATCAAATTTGTAATTAACCATGCGAGTATCAGATTTGAGTTTTGGTCTCTAAAAACCAATGATATTGTCAAGAACCATATTGGTATAGTCAAGGCCTGATCTCAGATTTGAAGAGTGATTCTGAATAGTCTAAAAGCTCACTTAGTTTACAAATTTTCTTCAATGCATCAACGTGGGCTCTGTTCACAAGATGCATTAAGTCCCATCGAAATTTGAAATTTTCTCCAAACAACTTTTTCATTTCGTTTTTAAATGGCTCGTTGTCCTTACAAAAAGCCCCATCTCCAACCATTCCAGATACCTTGGATTTAATTGCTTCCTCAGATAGTTTCAAGTGATTAGGAGACTTCAACACATCAAAAATTTCATTGGCCAAAAAACTCCTGATTTGCTGCGTACTAAATTTATCTCAGCAAGTTTTACAGTCTTATCTTCTTCACTCATAACTAATACAACTAGCATGCTTAATCCCAAAATTGTTCCAATGTCAGCTGTTATTGTTACTGAAGTTTGTTCTTTAAGTTGATTATCTAATAGCTCACAAATTGTCTCGCACGCATGTGTGCTATGATTCAAATTTCCAACCTCACAACCTGACCTATGTAATACAGCTAGAAGTACTGGATATAGAGCCCATGCAGTGTTTGTTTTCATTATGTAGTATAAGATGTTGCCACATAAGTCTTCTATGCGTTTAGTAGTGTTCCGAGAAGATGTTTTCATCACTTCATAAACAGCAGCTCTTTGATGATGCTGAAGTTTAATTAAATGTCTCTTCAGGTGGGTTTTCAGATTTCTAAACCATCTCTCTTGATTTTCTCCTTGTTTGCATACATAGGTTAAATCTTTAACATTGAAGTAACCTTTTATGTTAGAATGTTTGTCTGAAGCACATGCTTTGGGGTCTGTGCAAGCTATGCAATATAATGTAAACATTTTATCATCAGAAGCATCATCAATATCTTCTTGATTATCATCATCTTCATCCTCAACAGCTATATCTACATCAGGCATATTAGTGTCACTATTTGCAATGTTTTCCATTATATCACTTGGTACTGAAAATGAATCATCAGCATGCCCTAGATCCTTCTTTTCCACCAATTTGAATGTAGATTTGATCAAATCATTGTTCAGGATTTCTTGTATTGATTTACACTTGCTTAAATGGGCTATGGAAATGTCAAATTTGTTGCTTTTTGCTTTATTAGATTTGGATGCAACACTTGAACTTGAAGGCATATTTTGACTCTTCTCTTTATTAACCACAACAGCTTGGTGAGTTTCTTTTGTTAGGCGCAAAATTGCATTCAATGTCTTCTGGATTTGGGAATTTTCAAATTCCTCTAAAGCAGTTTTGTTAGTCTGATGCACAGATTCCTCACTTACCTTTTGTTTCTTAGGTGGAGGAGAAGCACTTTCTTCAGTCTGTGAAACATCTAGTGAAAAAGTTTCATTTTCTAGATTAGCAGTTGATGAAGTTGGTTCATTTTTCTGAGGTCTAGCACTAGCACATTTTGTGAACAAACTAAATGACTGCTTTGCCGTATCTCTTTGCTGCACTTCATCCTGGTATTTCTTTACTGCAATATCTAAGCTGTGGGCCCAAACTCTGGGACCTCTTGTATTATAACAAATATTTTTTTGGAATTAAAATGTTCCTCCCAGTTTTGCTTCTTTGAATATTTGTTCTTGCATTGACCACAAAAGTAACCCCTTTTAACACCCTCACTTTTCTCTCCAACTTCATCAATATTAGGATCCATTATTGATTATTGACTACCTGAAAAAATACAAAATAAGTAAAAGTTAGTAATATAGTATGGTAAAAGTAAGTAAATATAGTACAATGAAAGTAAGTAAAAGTAAGTGCTTTAAACTTAGTAAAAGTAAGGAAGAGTAAGTAAAAGTAGGTAAGTAAAAGTAAGTTTAAACTTAACTAAACTTTTAATTCTAGAGTCATGGTGGATTACTTAAAACCGCACAAGTAATTATCTGCCAATTTATCAAACCTGGCCGAGATCAATGGAACATAGTCCAATCCTGATAATTTTATATTAAAAAAATATACGTTTTAATAAAATTTTAATTATCAAAACATTGAAGCTTAACAAAAAATAAAAATAATTGTTAATATGGAATTACCAACTAAACTTAAAATAACTAAATTTGTAATTTAAAAAATTGGTTTGTACAAGAACGTATACGCAAAAAATTGCATAACGTCTAGCGGATGAACAAAACCCAAACCCAAATTTACTTTTTCTCATGGTCAAATTTACTGGAGCAATGCTCCCAAGATCCCAGGAATCTGGAGTCATGCATTGTACATATATTTTAAAAGATTTTTTCTCCTTTGGTTTATCTACATGTATTTTTTATATGAATTGAAAATTGTCTTTTTTTGGACCAACAAGTCTGTAATAAATCTTCATTGTCTGAAAAAAAAATTTATTACACTTAATTTCAAACTCAGTTTTGAGCCGTATAATAAACTATAAGCTGACTTTTTATTACTTATTATGGTGTACATACATCAAATAAACATTTTTTATTCTTGGTCTTTTTTTCGAAAAATGATATATCTTCACTGCCAAATCGCAAAAAAAAAAAATTGACATTTTTTCCAAAAAATCATAATTTTATTTTTGTTACCCTAAAAAAATGATACATATTTAGAAACTAGTTAATTTTACATATTTTATCATTTAAGACTTATTACGCTACCACAATTAGCAGCTGAGATATTTACGTTTGAAAATTGTTGTTTTTTTCATTTGGCCAAAATTTGGTCAAGCCATAAAATTTGATCAACTTGACCAATTTTCAAAACAATTCAGATTTTTGTAATTTGGACCAAAACCAACCCTCACACCAAGTTTCATGAATTTTGGAGATGGTGGAGTGTACATTTGGCACTTTCATTTGTCTATTTGTCCTGGAATTACCTGTTTAAGCCCTTGTAACTCAGAAACTGTTTGTTCCACAGCCTTTTAGCTTGCAAAATTGAAAAGCCCACCAGAAGTTGTATTGGTATGACAAATTTGAAGCTTCTACTCCTATTAGAAGACACTTTTCAAGGCCTCTCAAAATGAAGGCATTGGCCGATCAAGCCCAACATGGGCATTTTTTGTCGAAGGAGGGGGCCATTTAAGCGACCATAAAATTAAAAGTTTTTGACTGAGGAAGCTAAAATTTTAGATTTAAGCTATAGAATGGTGTATGAATCAACCCTGAAAATTTGAAGAAAATCAGAGATGGTCACCCGACCAACTTTCTGAAATCTGTACCAGTTGAGCTGGAATGACTCCAATACAATTTTCAAGGTTCTGATCATATTTACTCAGCTGTCTTTAGTCTCATAAATAGACTGTGCAGTTGCCAAAAATATTGGAACTAATCCCAAAAACACAGTTCTTATGCCTTTATCCTAACTAAAAAACCCTACAACTATGCACTAGTGATGTAGGTCACATCTGCATCCGCGGAACATCCGCACATTTTCTCGCATCCGCATCCGCACTTTGGACTGCAGATGTCGTGCGGATGTGGACCATTGAGATAAAACGTCATTAATAAGCGGAAATTATCAAATTCTACTATATTAATAGAACTAGTTCATTGTGCGCAAAAGTGATGCAAGCGACAAGAAGAGAGGCTGTTCTTGTATGAAGTTACACTCTTGCAACCTACTTAGATCCACGTTACAAAGCTGTTATTTTCACCTAGTACATTAGAACGAGTTAAATCATCACTTGGCAAAGCAGTTGAAGAGCTTCAATCTCTTGAATCTGTCGCTTCGCCACCCACCAAAAGAATAAAAGTTTCAGTGACAGAACCAACACCTTCAGCAAGCAAATCTATCACAGAATCTGTCTCTCAGTTTCTTGAGTCAAGCAGCAATGACGAGACCTACGCGATGTCAAAAGATGTAGTAAAAATGATCGAGAGCTATCACCAAGAAAAATGCCTGGCTGCATGTGACAATCCTATTAGTTGGTGGAAAAATACGCAGAATATCTATCCGTACTTGAGTAAACTTGCAAGGAAACATTTAGCCTGTCCTCCAACAAACGTACCAAGCGAGAGATTATTTAGCAGTGCTGGATTAATATATGATGAAAAGAGAAACAGACTGGCAGCAGAAAAGGCAGAAAAATTAATGTTCCTTAAGCATAACCTTCCTATAATTAAGTTTGAACATTAAACGATGAACATCTTAGTTTACTTTATTTTAATTACTCATTTATAAATATGCCTAATAAAACTTTAAACTTAATATAAATAGTTATCAAGCTAATTAAAGATCTCTTTCTATAAGGGTGGAGGTTGGGGAAAGAGGTCGGTGGGGTGCATTTGAGTTGGGTTCACGTCCCGCATCCTGGTAACACAATTATGGTTTCTAATTGTGGCTGAAACTCAACAAAATATAACGAATTTATTTGCAGACGAATTCACTAATTGATTTCTATATTAGTTAGATGCTTGATATTATTTTATATGTTCAGAGAAAAGTACAGCAATTATTGTACAATTAATCAATTATACTACATTATAGCTACAGCTCTCTCTATATAATAACTTATTATATACGTTAAACACAACAAATCTCGAATATATCCTAAAAAATAACGAAAATGTAGACATCCACATCTGTGGATGCGAAAAAAATGACATCCGCTACATCACTAATATGCACACGTGTTTCTGAACAGCAATATCTGTTGCTTCATCAATGAAATAAAACAAACTTTTTGTCCTTAATTGCTGCTTTTAAATTGCCTTTCAGTGCATTTTCAACCACATTCTTTATTGAGTACATTTAGTACGATGTAGTTTTATATTTACAAGAGTGCTCCCCTCCCCATGTTTTTTTCATAAGTTCACTCCAGTGGTCAATGGCCATTATTGAACAGTGACAGGTCACAGCAACAGTAATCTCAATTTCAGCCCATTTGATACTTTCTTGTTTCGGACTTAGAAGTAGGCCTACGTGTAAATGAAGATAATAGAGTACCCTGATTCAATCCACTAACCTTACTTTTATGTTTCATTGAATTTTCATGTTGAGAAAAATTATATATTTTAGGTATTACGCTGCAGCGGCAAATGGTACACATGATGATTGTGATCAGGGTTGCCAAGTCTGACTGGAGCACCAATACCAAATTTCCTTTAATTTAGTACCAAATGAGGCAATTTATTATGAAATTATATATATATATATATATATATATATATATATATATATATACAGTGAGGCCTTGCATAACAAATGCCTTAAATAGCGAATTTTTGCTTAACGAATTACCTCCATCGGCTCCATTGATTTAAATAATGATTTTACCTTGTAGAACAAATTTGGTAACGAAAAATGTAATAACACATTTTCTGTTCAGTTAGAGGTTGGTAGCTGTCGTGAGCAGTTGTGTACAATTGCTATCAATTTTTTTTTTAATTTTGCTTTACAGTGATTTATCATTATATCATCATTAATTAATATAGTGAATAAATAGTAATTAATGCTTTTAAGCATTATTAGTGCTAAATAAAGTTAATTACAGTGCACACATAATAAAGATAAAAAGTGAATTACAGTGAACCAAGTAGGCTTACGATAACATGTGTTGTTACAATAATACAACACAATTGCTCACTATTAAATTTTAATTTATTAGCTTTATAAGTGTATAAAACGTGTAGTCATGGCCCCTAAAAGACCTTCATCATCTGCTAATGCTCCAAAGAAATCCAGGAAAACTATCAGTCTCCAGATGAAGCAAGACATTATTAAAAAAAAGTGAATCTGGAACGAGCACCAAAGATCTTGCTGCTGAATATGGATTGTCTGCCAGTACAGTTTCGACGATTTTTAAGAAGGAGGAAGAAATTATGAAAACTAAAGTAAGTGATGCTACAAGTAGACTTATTAAAGGAAGGGAAGCTATTGCTGAAATGGAGAGTTTTACTGATATGGATTAGAGAAAAGGAAATGAAGGGGGAATCCATTACTAAGACATTCATTAGTGACAAGGCAGTGCAAATATATGAACAAATTAAGGAATCCCTTCCAGTATCAGTTGAAAGATATGAATCATTCAATGCAAGTCATGGGTGGTTTGAAAATTTCAAGAGGTCAGGAATTAAGAATATCATAAGGCATGGTGAGGCTGCAAGTGCTGATACTGAGGGAGCAAAGGAATTTAAAATAGAATTTGCAGAACTTGAGGAGGATTATTTGCCTCAACAAGTTTTTAACGCCGATGAAACTGGCCTATTTCAGAAAAAGCTACCGAACAGGACCTACATTACTAGAGAAGAGTCCAAACTGCCTGGCCATAAACCAATGAAAGACCGGTTTACTTTACTTATGGCTGGGAATGCATCAGGGGACATGAAGATTAAGCCTATGCTTGTGTATCATTCCCAAAATCCCAGGATATTCAAGCAGGAGGAGGTGAACCCATCTACTCGGGGTGTTTTGGCGACAATAAAAAGGCATGGGTGGCAAGAACCCTATTTAATCAGTGGATTGTAAAAGTTTTTGGCCCTACAGTGCAAAAATACCTGGAGACCAATAAACTTCCTTTAAAGGTCTTATTGCTTCTTGACAATGCTAAGGCCCATGACCCAGATCTGGACAAAATTGTCAAGACAAGTTTCAGCTTCATTACTGCGAAATATCTGCCTCCAACATCACTGCTCCAACCTATGGACCAGCAGGTTATTTCAAACTTCAAGAAGCTATACACGAAGTTCATGTTTGCTCAGTGCCATAATGCAACCTCCAGTGAGGATTCTGTAACCTTAACACAGTTCTGGAAGCAGCATTACAACATTTTGGAGGCTGTCAAGAATGTTGTGAGAGCATGGAGAAGTCTCAACAATTTGCATGAACTCTGCCTGGAAGAAGTTGTGGCCATCTGCTGTGCGTGATTTTGAAGGTTTTCAAACAGATGAACCAAATGTAGAGGCTGAAATTGTCCAGTTGGGTCAAGATATGGGCCTTGAAGTCAATCAAGAGGACGTTGAAGAACTTCTTGCAGACCATGGAAAGGAGTTGACTGCACAAGATCTTCTGGAGTTGGCCAAGGAATCAGAGTCAGGGTCAGATGCTGGTGAGGAGGATGATGAAACAGAAGAGAAAATAATTTCTGCTGAAGTCAAAGAATTAATGTTACATTGGGGCAAGGTGAAGGCCATTGCAAGCAAGCACCCTAATGTTAAGTTACTGAGCTTGCTATCTGTCATTTCAAAGACAAAGTCCTGCCATATTTCAGGGAATTTGCAGAAAGTGAAAAGAAACGGAGAAAAATTGATAGCTACTTCAAGACTACAACAGCCCCCACTGCTTCAGCTTCAACATCTTCTGTGGATGTGGTTGATCCTGATGACCCTCAACCAGGTCCAACTGGCAATAGGACACCCAGGAGAGAATCATTTGACCTCCAGATGTCCTAATGGAAGGAGATTCTCCTTCCAGAAACCATTAATTCCCATCCTCCTCCAAGCCTCATCTCCAGCCCACTCAAGCTCATCACCTCCAAGACCAAGGTAAAAAAAATATTTTTATTTTTAACCGTGTTTAATTTATTTATTTAGCATGTTTATTTAAAATATATACATAGAATAACATTAATATAACAATAAGAACACATTACACTAAAAAACCTTTAAAAAATGGGTAAACAAGCGCAAAAAGGGTCAAAATTTGGGCTCTGGAATGAATTACTGAAAATCCATTGAACTAATGCATTGCATAACGAATTTTTCAGTTAACAAATAACCTTCTGGAACGAATTAAATTCGTTATGCAAGGCCTCACTCTATATATATATATATATATATATATATATATATATATCCCCGCAAGGGGGTTCTAAGCTCGTGCTCTTGAGTGCTCTTTGTGCTCGTTTGTACGTGCTTGTTCCTGGAGGTTTCACGTGCGCCCTCCCGGCCCTAGCACCCAAGGATGATGGGGCTCGACCCTGCAGTCCTTGGTCTTTTTCCACTTCGACTGTCCCTCCACCCTTTCTTTTTCCTCTGTCTTTCCTCTCTTTTTCTTTGTTTTTCCGCTGAGATATGCCCTTTAAATAGAGGCAAATCGGTTCTTCCCGAACTAAAAAAAAAAAAATATATATATATTATATATATATATAGTTGCTGCAAACAGGGCCTCACCAGTTGTTTCAGTGACCAGCACTAATCCTAAGAAAGCAGTTAAGATTCTCTTCACAGTATCATCATAGTATTGCACACAAACACACAAATTTTTGTCACAAGCTATATCAGTTGATTCATCAACAAGTAAACAATACTTTGTTGTTTTTAATTTATCTTGAAGTTCCTCCTCAAGAGAAGCTGATATCATATTTGTTATTAACATAGAACACTTAGTGTGATGAATTCGCAAATTTTCTAGTTTACTTCCTCCCCCGTTTCTTTTTATTATTTGGTAATTTTTTACTATCAGTCCAGTCTCTGGAAGCTAAAAATAAAATTTACCATAAGACTCTCTACATTTTTTAAACAACTTTTATTAAGTACAATATGAAGGCAAATGCCGATTAAAGCTATAAAATTAATGTTAAGAAATTATTTTTTTGAGCGATAAAATCGCGGATCATGGTTTTGGGAGTGCTAAAATGGCTGATCCCACAAAGGTTAGGAAGGTACCACTAACAAAATTGGGGGGTTTGACCTGAACTCAGAAGATTTTAGTGTCACGATGGCGTCAGTTGGCGATGGTTGTAATTATTCAGTGTTTAACTTCATGCAAATTTTTTGAAGAAGCTACATTTAATTTTTATGTAGAACATGGTGTATTGCTAAAAGAATTTATTTGCCCTAAGAAAAACAAGGAAGGTATTGTTTGTGGTAATAAGTGTGTGTTCGATAAAAACAGAAAAGTATTTCATTGCCATAGGTCGGTGCGTGATAAGAAATGGAGAAGGGGAACACGCATATATTGTGATTAGGTAGGTTAGGTTAGTATAGTTTTATGGTGTATATATAATATATACACTACAGTGTTCGTTTTACTACATATAGATAAATATATATATATATATACCATTTAGGTCACTCATGTTGGCTGTTTCTACAATTTCCATAATTTATATACAGTATCAATGGATTCATTTTTACATTGCGAATGCGCCCTAGATAGTCTCTACTGAAGGAATTACCCGCATTTTAGGGTATTTTTTCACACACACCCCAAAACAAACCATGTCCTAACTTAGTTTTGGGGCAGTTCCCTCACTTGAGACTATCCAAATCGCATTCCTGGTGTAATAACAAATCCAATGATCTATAAATTATGGGAATTGAAGAGACCGGAGTGATAATAAAAAATTAGGTTAATATTCGTTTTAATGCTTTGTTCATTTTCGATAGGAGACATTCTATGACAATTTAACATAGAAATTTGTATTCAGAACACCTTGAAACCTCAGGGAAACTGATAAAAATCAAGGAAATGTAATAATTATTTTTTATGGAAAAAAAAAAAATTTAGACATAAAAAGCAGCCATTTAGGCCATTGACCGAGTGTTTAGCTCTTAACGCTATTAAAATTTTACCGATCCTCGTCCTCTCCAGTTTTATGGGGAGACATCTCGTGGCAAAATTAGGAAACATAGGTCAAATCAGCCAATTAAATCTGGTTTTTGTTTCATGTTACCTTATCCGACCAATCAGAGACATGCATTTTGAATCTCCAATAATGTATACTCATTAGGGTGGTCCTTAAAATTCAAAGTTGGGAAGTTTCAGCTCCCACCCCTGGAAATCATTCGAATGGTTGAGAAACTCTCTAGTTGAATTTTTTATTAAATCGGATAACGTTTACCCCTCCCTCATCGACCTTGAACGTTTACCCCCGGAGTTGTTGCCCAGTTGCCGTTGTTGCCCGGTTAGCGATCCTGGGTCTGTAGGGTTCACTTCCGAGAGTCCGGAAACTGGCAGCGGTGGCGAGCGACGACTTGCAGGAGGAACTGGAGTTGCTCCTCGTCATGGGTCAGCGTCCGGTTGTACTCTTGGACGAGGGCAACTCCTCGCTCGGCATGGTCGTTGATTATGGCGAGCCCTCCCACACGTGCCGCCGCTGTCTTGAAGTCTTCCCGCTTCGGCCAGGTCTCCGGGTCGACCTCGAGGAAGCCGTCCTCCAGTCGAAGTTTCTCGAAGAAACCTCGTGTGTTGGACGACGCCAGGTCTTCCAACTGAAGCCCGGCGAGTACTCGGTTTGGCAGCGTGGGCCACTTCGCCGGGGACTCCTCACCGACCCGGTCGTGGAGAGAGGCGATGATCTTCCTCTTCTGATCGACGGCGATCCCCGGATCGAACAGCGCCAGCGCCACCAGCTCCTCTGACAGGTACCAGAGGTGGTTCTGGAACTTGGTCAGCGCCGCCTTGGCCACCGCAGGGTTGATGTCAGAGTAGGCCAGCAGGTCCTTGAGGAGGGCGAAGTCATTTCGGGGGGCAGTTGCGGCAATCGGAGCCTCCGTCCACGCCTTGGCGTAGACCCGACAGACGAAGATGCAGATGCTCCGGAGGCCACTCTCCTCCCTCGCCGTGAGTTTGAACTGCTGTCGGAACATCCAGACCTTCAAGGCGTAGATTGCCTTCGCCATCCAGCGGGCGTGGTGAATCGGCCCGGGAGCTCGGAAACGCACTCCTCGCGGGGGGACGTGACCGACGAAGAGGAGGGTGAGCTCGAGCAGCTCACGGTAATCGTCGCGCAGGTCCTTGCGCTCGACTATCGCCTTCTCAAACCACTCCGTGTCGACAGTGGTGAGCAGAGGAGCGACATCGGGGTGCGCAGCGCCGGACTCGTACTGGCTTCTGTCCAGGAAATCCCAGCGCTCCTGAAAACGCTTGAAGAGGGTCACGTCAGGACCGGACGTGGGGCCCATCACAGCCGTGAACGCCGCACCGAGGAGGAGCTCCAGCACATGATGGCGGCACGCGAAGTAGAGCAAGTCTTTCGCGAGGTGTTGCTCGATGAGGACGCACGCTCCGTTGTTCCGGCCGGTGTTCGAGGCGGTGGTATCGAATGACAAGCCACTCACTTGCTCAGTGAGCTCCCACTCCTCCAACGCGTTGAGGATGGCCTTGGCCATCTCAGAGCCCGTTCCACTCGGCAGCTTCGGGACGCCCAGGAGCTGCACCGCGCCGTTACCGGAGACCAAGATGGGAAGCCGATCGACTTGCTCCTTGCTCGTCAAGTCCTGCATGAGCTTGCCGTCCCAGTGAATGACAAGATTGCCGGCCCTCAGCTCTTCCTTGAGCGCCACGTTGAGCCTGGAGCAGTGCCTGCGCCAGTGTCAACGGATGGAGCTGCGGTTGATATTGAGCTCTGCGACGTCGTGCCCAAGCGACCGGGCAACCTCTGTCAGGATGTAGACAGCTCCTCGGTCGGTCACCTTCGTGCGATCCAGCGACGACGCCACAGCCGCCGAAACGATGTTCGTCGTGCCCCGCCTGGAGCGCTTCGGAGCCTGAGGGCTCCCTTCTTCTCCATGGTCGTCGCTCTCCGCTGCGCTTGCGGCACCACTGGAAGAGGACGAAGACCACTCGAGCTCCACTCGGGCCGTAGATGTCGTCGCTTCTTCCTCGGCTCGCTGCCTCCATCGGTCTTCTTCCCCTTGGCGTTGAGATGCGCGGGCATCGACAGCGGCTAGCGTCGAGTCGACAGACCCCAGCTTGCCGCGCCGACGGGGTTCGCGCTGAGCAAGGAGGAACGCCTTGTCCTCCTCGTTCTTGAGCAGCTCCATGGCGTTAGCGGCAGCGACGTCGAACAGGTTCATCATCTGCTCGCTGAACTCGTCCTCCCGCTTCGCTTGAGCGCCAGCTCGCCCCTTGTTCCTCTTCACATCGTTGAACTCCTTGTGGAGCTTCTCAATCTGGTGACGATGTGGTCCTTCCGGGGAGGGGGATTCGCGCCTTGGACCACACCTCGGTGACGAGCTCGACGACCTGGTTGGCGGCCTCTCGAAGTGACTTCTTCTGGACGTCGATCCTGTAGACCGTCAGGGCCAAGACCTCTTTTTGCGAAGGAAGTTGCGACCCGGCGATCGATTCCTGCGGGGCAATCAGGTAGCGCAGCTTCGCTGCCATGATCCAGGTTATCTACTTAAAGGTTGAAGGAGTTATTCACTATTCAGTTTAAATTATAATCATTAGAATTTACAGTTTTACACACATTAGTTATCCAACCACTTACAGGTAGCTTGACTTATGGTTAAAGGAGTTATTCAGTTTAAATTATAATCATTAGAATTTACAGTTTTACACACATTAGTTATCCAACCACTGATGGGTAGCTTGACTTATGGTTAAAGGAGTTATTCAGTTTAAATTATAATCATTAGAATTTACAGTTTTACACACATTAGTTATCCAACCACTGAAAATCTGGAAAGAATGAAAAAAACAAACATTACAAATTATGTAACATTTACTTGAAAGTCAAAAAATTAGCTTAATGGTAATGCTCAATGAGGGAGGGGTAAACGTTGTCCGATTAAAAAAATAAATCACCTAGAGAGTTTTCTCGACCATTCGAACGATTTCCGCGGGGGAGAGCTGAAAAATGTTCAACTTGAAATTTCACCCCCTAAGCAAGGACCACCCTAATACTCATTCCAAAATCCTTATTCAGTTCGGTTTTTGCTGTGGTTTGTCTGGGGTGTGATTTGGATTACTTATAAAAAAGAAGACAGTGCTGAAGTTTTCTTTACCAGTCACGGTGTTTTATTTGTCCGCAGTGTGGTCATGAGTGTAATTATAAAGAAGTTGCTGACCAATATTATTGCAGAAGATTGACTAGGGACGAGCGTGGCAGGAAAAAAAAGTGTTCCTTTTACTTCGATGTCTGTGAGCATTGGCTAGGCCAACAAGTTCAAATTGGTGGGCCTAGCAAAATCATCTATTTATTCCTGTTAGTCGCCGCTGATTTGTACAAAACGGTAATTATGTTTTAAGTAACTCAGTCATTTTACACACCAAAATACATTTTTCTAGTAGTATTTGATGTGATTTGTTCAAATATGATCTCCATTTCCGTCGGAAATGAGATCCAACAAAGCTATAGTACTTTGAAGTTTGGCCCATTTTCAAGGGAAATGGAGGTCAAAATCTTAGCAAAACACCTCAAATATTACTAGGAAAATGTGTTTTGGTATTAATTAACCTAACCTAACCTAACCTTACCTAACATGAATATGTTATTACATTATCATTTGTATAATTTAGGTCTCGGGGGTATGGGGGCGGAGCCCCGTAAAATCACGCATCACAAATTGAACGACATTTTAGCGTCGGAAATTAAAAAAAAAAATATAAAACCCTATACCGATCAATTTGTGATGCGTGATCTTTACGGGGGCTCCACCCCCATACCCCCGAGACCTAAATTATACAAATGATAATGTAATAACATTCAATATTTCTATTGCTCGGAAGTCATTAGAATGCACTTCGTATATAAATCCTCAAAATAATATTCGCACCGTTCACATGTCATCGCCACAAACATCTATCAAAAACTAACAGAAGTAGACTAGCAACTTAAAAGGCCTAAGAACTTAAAAAGTCTAGCTCATATATCATGTTTTCATGACGTCACCAATCAAATATTGGAAGGGCGGGAAAAAAAAATGCAAAAATGTCAATATTCAAATGTACATAATTTGTTAAGTGGCATCTGCGAGCATAGTGACTTATATGAAAATGATGAGAAAATTATGCTTTAATATTTTATAATTATATTTGCTTTTGATATTCTGAGTACGATAAAACTCATATTAACCGCACAAACATCCCAACGCTGCTATTGAAGGTTAGAAATTGCGAAAAAATGCGGGTTAGGTTAGGTTGTTAGGTTAGGTTAGGTTAAGTCTGAACCAAAACACATTTTTCTGGTGTGATTTGTTCAAATCTGGGTTAATATTCATTTTAATGCTTTGTTCATTTTCGATAGGAGACATTCTATGACAATTTAACATATAAATTCGTATTCAGAACACCTTGAAACCTCAGGGAAACTGATAAAAATCAAGGAAATGTAATAATTATTTTTTATGGAAAAAAAAAAATTTAGACGTAAAAAGCAGCTATTATAGGCCATTGACCGAGTGTTTAGCTCTTAACGCTGTTAAAATTTAACCGATCGTCGTCCTCTCCAGTTTTATGGGGAGACATCTCGTGGCAAAATTAGGAAACATAGGTCAAATCAGCCAATTAAATCTGGCTTTTGTTTCACGTGACCTTATCCAACCAATCAGAGACGTACATTATTATTATTGCACAAGATTGACTAGGGACGAGCGCGGCAGAAAAAAAAAGTGTTCCTTCTCTGTTTCCCGTCGAAAAGGCACGTGGGTTGAAAAATCCCACCTCAAACTGTGGCAAAACTTATTGTACGTTGGGTTATTCTTGACAAAGCTAGATGCACAGCTCTATTTAGCGTTGGCTTCCGAAAGTGCAGTTAATTGGAGGAGTTTTTGCTTCGACGTCTGTGAGCATTGGCTAGGGCGGCCCAGGCCAACAAGTTCAAATTTGTGGGCCTGGCAAAATCGTCTATTTATTCCTGTTGGTCGCCGCTCATTTGTATAAACACCCCAATGCTGCTATTGAAGGTTAGAAATTGCGAAAAAATGTAGAAATTGCGAAAAAATGCGGGTTGGGTTGTTAAGTTAAGTTGTTAGGTGGTTAGGTTAAGTTAAGTTGTTAGGTGGTTAGGTTAAGTTAAGTTGTTAGGTGGTTAGGTTAAGTTAAGTTGTTAGGTGGTTAGGTTAAGTTAAGTTGTTAGGTGGTTAGGTTAAGTTAAGTTGTTAGGTGGTTAGGTTAAGTTGTTAGGTGGTTAGGTTAAGTTGTTAGGTGGTTAGGTGGTTAGGTTAAGTTGTTAGGTGGTTAGGTTAAGTTGTTAGGTGGTTAGGTTAAGTTAAGTTGTTAGGTGGTTAGGTTAAGTTAAGTTGTTAGGTGGTTAGGTTAAGTTGTTAGGTGGTTAGGTTAAGTTAAGTTGTTAGGTGGTTAGGTTAAGTTAAGTTGTTAGGTGGTTAGGTTAAGTTAAGTTGTTAGGTGGTTAGGTTAAGTTAAGTTGTTAGGTGGTTAGGTTAAGTTAAGTTGTTAGGTGGTTAGGTTAAGTTAAGTTGTTAGGTGGTTAGGTTAAGTTAAGTTGTTAGGTGGTTAGGTTAAGTTAAGTTGTTAGGTGGTTAGGTTAAGTTAAGTTGTTAGGTGGTTAGGTTGTTAAGTTGTTAGGTGGTTAGGTTAAGTTAAGTTGCTAGGTGGTTAGGTTAAGTTAAGTTGCTAGGTGGTTAGGTTAAGTTAAGTTGTTAGGTGGTTAGGTTAAGTTAAGTTGTTAGGTGGTTAGGTTAAGTTGTTAGGTGGTTAGGTTAAGTTGTTAGGTGGTTAGGTTAAGTTAAGTTGTTAGGTGGTTAGGTTGTTAAGTTGTTAGGTGGTTAGGTTAAGTTAAGTTGTTAGGTGGTTAGGTTAAGTTAAGTTGTTAGGTGGTTAGGTTAAGTTAAGTTGTTAGGTGGTTAGGTTAAGTTAAGTTGTTAGGTGGTTAGGTTAAGTTAAGTTGTTAGGTTAAGTTAAGGTTAGGTTAAGTTAAGTGGTTAGGTTAAGTTAAGTGGTTAGGTTAAGTTAAGTGGTTAGGTGGTTAGGTTAAGTGGTTAGGTGGTTAGGTTAAGTTGTTAGGTGGTTAAGTTAAGTTGTTAGGTGGTTAGGTTAAGTTAAGTTGTTAGGTGGTTAGGTTAAGTTAAGTTGTTAGGTGGTTAGGTTAAGTTAAGTTGTTAGGTGGTTAGGTTAAGTTGTTAGGTGGTTAGGTTAAGTTAAGTTGTTAGGTGGTTAGGTTAAGTTAAGTTGTTAGGTGGTTAGGTTAAGTTAAGTTGTTAGGTGGTTAGGTTAAGTTAAGTTGTTAGGTGGTTAGGTTAAGTTAAGTTGTTAGGTGGTTAGGTTAAGTTAAGTTGTTAGGTGGTTAGGTTGTTAAGTTGTTAGGTGGTTAGGTTAAGTTAAGTTGCTAGGTGGTTAGGTTAAGTTAAGTTGCTAGGTGGTTAGGTTAAGTTAAGTTGTTAGGTGGTTAGGTTAAGTTAAGTTGTTAGGTGGTTAGGTTAAGTTGTTAGGTGGTTAGGTTAAGTTGTTAGGTGGTTAGGTTAAGTTAAGTTGTTAGGTGGTTAGGTTGTTAAGTTGTTAGGTGGTTAGGTTAAGTTAAGTTGTTAGGTGGTTAGGTTAAGTTAAGTTGTTAGGTGGTTAGGTTAAGTTAAGTTGTTAGGTGGTTAGGTTAAGTTAAGTTGTTAGGTGGTTAGGTTAAGTTAAGTTGTTAGGTGGTTAGGTTAAGTTAAGTTGTTAGGTTAAGTTAAGTGGTTAGGTTAAGTTAAGTGGTTAGGTTAAGTTAAGTGGTTAGGTTAAGTTAAGTGGTTAGGTGGTTAGGTTAAGTGGTTAGGTGGTTAGGTTAAGTTGTTAGGTGGTTAAGTTAAGTTGTTAGGTGGTTAGGTTAAGTTAAGTTGTTAGGTGGTTAGGTTAAGTTAAGTTGTTAGGTGGTTAGGTTAAGTTAAGTTGTTAGGTGGTTAGGTTAAGTTGTTAGGTGGTTAGGTTAAGTTAAGTTGTTAGGTGGTTAGGTTAAGTTAAGTTGTTAGGTGGTTAGGTTAAGTTAAGTTGTTAGGTGGTTAGGTTAAGTTAAGTTGTTAGGTGGTTAGGTTAAGTTAAGTTGTTAGGTGGTTAGGTTAAGTTAAGTTGTTAGGTGGTTAGGTTAAGTTAAGTTGTTAGGTGGTTAGGTTAAGTTAAGTTGTTAGGTGGTTAGGTTAAGTTAAGTTGTTAGGTGGTTAGGTTAAGTTAAGTTGTTAGGTGGTTAGGTTAAGTTAAGTTGTTAGGTGGTTAGGTTAAGTTAAGTTGTTAGGTGGTTAGGTTAAGTTAAGTTGTTAGGTGGTTAGGTTAAGTTAAGTTGTTAGGTGGTTAGGTTAAGTTAAGTTGTTAGGTGGTTAGGTTAAGTTAAGTTGTTAGGTGGTTAGGTTAAGTTAAGTTGTTAGGTGGTTAGGTTAAGTTAAGTGTTAGGTGGTTAGGTTGTTAAGTTGTTAGGTGGTTAGGTTAAGTTAAGTTGTTAGGTGGTTAGGTTAAGTTAAGTTGTTAGGTGGTTAGGTTAAGTTAAGTTGTTAGGTGGTTAGGTTAAGTTAAGTTGTTAGGTGGTTAGGTTAAGTTAAGTTGTTAGGTGGTTAGGTTAAGTTAAGTTGTTAGGTGGTTAGGTTAAGTTAAGTTGTTAAGTTGTTAGGTGGTTAGGTTAAGTTAAGTTGTTAGGTGGTTAGGTTAAGTTAAGTTGTTAGGTGGTTAGGTTAGGTTAGGTTGTTAGGTTGTTAGAGTGTTAGGTTGTTAGGTTGTGTTAGGTTGTTAGAGTGTTAGGTTGTGTTAGGTTGTTAGAGTGTTAGGTTGTGTTAGGTTGTGTTAGAGTGTTAGGTTGTGTTAGGTTGTTAGAGTGTTAGGTTGTGTTAGGTTGTTAGAGTGTTAGGTTGTGTTAGGTTGTTAGAGTGTTAGGTTGTGTTAGGTTGTTAGAGTGTTAGGTTGTGTTAGGTTGTTAGGTTGTGTTAGGTTGTGTTAGGTTGTTAGGTTGTGTTAGGTTGTTAGAGTGTAGTGTTAGGTTGTGTTAGGTTGTGTTAGGTTGTTAGGTTGTTAGAGTGTTAGGTTGTGTTAGGTTGTGTTAGGTTGTTAGGTTGTGTTAGGTTGTTAGAGTGTTAGGTTGTGTTAGGTTGTTAGAGTGTTAGGTTGTGTTAGGTTGTTAGAGTGTTAGAGTGTTAGGTTGTGTTAGGTTGTTAGAGTGTTAGGTTGTGTTAGGTTGTTAGAGTGTTAGAGTGTTAGGTTGTGTTAGGTTGTTAGTGTGTTAGGTTGAGTGTTAGGTTGTGTTAGGTTGTTAGAGTGTTAGGTTGTGTTAGGTTGTTAGAGTGTTAGGTTGAGTGTTAGGTTGTGTTAGGTTGTTAGAGTGTTAGGTTGTGTTAGGTTGTTAGAGTGTTAGGTTGAGTGTTAGGTTGTGTTAGGTTGTTAGAGTGTTAGGTTGTGTTAGGTGTTAGAGTGTTAGGTTGTGTTAGGTTGTTAGAGTGTTAGGTTGTGTTAGGTTGTTAGTGTGTTAGGTTGTGTTAGGTTGTGTTAGGTTGTTAGAGTGTTAGGTTGTGTTAGGTTGTTAGAGTGTTAGGTTGAGTGTTAGGTTGTGTTAGGTTGTTAGAGTGTTAGGTTGTGTTAGGTTGTTAGAGTGTTAGGTTGTGTTAGGTTGTTAGGTTGTGTTAGGTTGTTAGAGTGTTAGGTTGTGTTAGGTTGTGTTAGGTTGTTAGGTTGTGTTAGGTTGTTAGAGTGTTAGGTTGTGTTAGGTTGTTAGAGTGTTAGGTTGTTAGAGTGTTAGAGTGTTAGGTTGTGTTAGGTTGTTTGTGTGTTAGGTTGAGTGTTAGGTTGTGTTAGGTTGTTAGAGTGTTAGGTTGTGTTAGGTTGTTAGAGTGTTAGGTTGAGTGTTAGGTGTGTTAGGTTGTTAGAGTGTTAGGTTGTGTTAGGTTGTTAGAGTGTTAGGTTGTGTTAGGTTGTTAGAGTGTTAGGTTGTGTTAGGTTGTTAGAGTGTTAGGTTGTGTTAGGTTGTTAGAGTGTTAGGTTGTGTTAGGTTGTTAGGTTGTGTTAGAGTGTTAGGTTAGAGTGTTAGGTTGTGTTAGGTTAAGTTAGGTTAGAGTGTTAGGTTGTGTTAGGTTAGAGTGTTAGGTTGTGTTAGGTTAGAGTGTTAGGTTGTGTTAGGTTAGAGTGTTAGGTTGTGTTAGAGTGTTAGGTTAGAGTGTTAGGTTGTGTTAGGTTAAGTTAGGTTGTGTTAGAGTGTTAGGTTAGAGTGTTAGGTTAGAGTGTTAGGTTGTGTTAGAGTGTGTTAGAGTGTTAGGTTGTGTTAGAGTGTGTTAGAGTGTTAGGTTGAGTGTTAGGTTGTGTTAGAGTGTTAGGTTGTGTTAGATTGTTAGGTTGTTAGATTGTGTTAGATTGTTAGGTTAAGTTAGGTTGTGTTAGATTGTTAGGTTAAGTTAGGTTGTGTTAGGTTAAGTTAGGTTGTGTTAGGTTAAGTTAGGTTGTGTTAGATTGTTAGGTTGTGTTAGATTGTTAGGTTAAGTTAGGTTGTGTTAGGTTAAGTTAGGTTGTGTTAGATTGTTAGGTTGTGTTAGATTGTTAGGTTGTGTTAGATTGTTAGGTTAAGTTAGGTGGTTAGGTTGTTAGGTTAGGTTGTTAGGTTAGGTTGTTAGGTCTGAACCAAAACACATTTTTCTGGTGTTTTTTGGTGTGATTTGGGTAATTATTCGTTTTAGTGCTTTTCCTCCTTTCTGAACCAAAACACATTTTCCTGGTGTTTTGTGGTGATTTGTTCAAATCTGAACTTCGTTTCTTTTGGAAATGAGCCGTTTTTGAGAAATTTTAAAATTGAAAATTTCTCAAAAATGGCTCATTTCCCAAAGAAACAAAGTTCAGATTTGAGCAAATCACACCAAAAAACACCAGAAAAATGTGTTTTGGTTCAGACCTAACCTAACCTAAACAGACCTAACCTAAACAGACCTGACCTAACCTAAACTGATTGGGTTTTGTTGCCAGACCGTAATATCCAGCTCTTCACGTCTTTCCAACAATGCTCAATATTTTGAATGTGAATGGTGTCTTCCACGAACCGCTGTGACTGGTTGACTGTCCGGTGAATGTAGCCTAGATTTCAAAGTTGAGAATACGCATGCCACTCGTCGGAATAGATTGTAGTCCCAGGCCTAATATGTTGCTGGATCAGGCGAACAAGAGTTGTTGCGTCTCTCTGAGGAACCGCAAACAACAGTAGTTTTTTGGAACTGCGTTCCAAGGTACCAAAAACCCAGGCAATCACAACCTCCGCAAACCATAATGAAAACCAGACTGAAAAAGCATTCTTGAATGAGTATGCATTATGAGAGATTCAAAATGTACGTCTCTGATTGGTCGGATAAGGTCACGTGAAACAAAAACGATTTTTAATTGGTTGTTTTGACCTATGTTTCCTAATTTTGCCACGAGATGTCTCCCGATAAAACTGGAGAGGGCGACGTTCGTTAAAAGCTAAATACTCGGTCAATTGCCTATAATGGCTGCTTTTTACGTCTAAATTTTTTTTTTTTCCATAAAAAATAAATATTACATTTCCTTGATTTTTATCAGTTTCCCTGAGGTTTCAAGGTGTCCTGAATACGAATTTATATGTTAAATTGTCATAGAATGTCTCCTATCGAAAACGAACAAAGCATTAAAACGAATATTAACCGTGATTTGTTCAAATCTGAACTTCGTTTCTTTGGGAAATGAGCCATTTTTGAGAAATTTGCAATTTTAAAATTTCTCAAAAACGGCTCATTTCTCAAAAACGGCTCATTTCCCAAAGAAACGAAGTTCAGATTTGAACAAATCACACCAAAAAACACCAGAAAAATGTGTTTTGGTTCAGAAAAGAGAAAAAGCACTAAAACGAATAATTACCAAAAATTACCTATTATTTCACTTAAGTGGTCTATGGCAGCAACAGAACTGTGACAACTTACAGCCACTGCAAACTGCAATTCTGCTACCTTCAGCTCTTCATTAAGTCCTTTTGATTGCTTAATGCAAAAACTTTGAAACCGGCCCGACTTTGCACCGCTAAGAGCTGAGGTTCGCTGTTTATGATCTTTTGAATCGGCATGAGCTTTCAGTGTAGCCTTTCTAGGCTGTAAAACTTTAGCACACACTTTACAAAAAGCCTGTTGAGATGAGCCAATTGCTCTTTTCACCCATGGATATTCTTTTTCCCATTCACTATGGTACAATCGCCCGGTTTCATAATCCGATTTCCACTTTGACATTGTTGCAATTAATAAGTTACATAGTTTAAGAAAAAACACACTTCAGTCAAACGTGAATCTCAATAAACTGACTGACGCATTAACACAACTAAGAACACGCCACCAATGAGCAATGACAAGCGAGAATTGCATGCATGCGAAATGTAGGCCGTAACTAATGCTGCCACATGATAAATTTTAAAACTGCAACAAGTTCGTAACATGTTCGTTCGCATTTTCTATAACAAAACAATTCAGAGTAAGCTCCAAAGTCAGTTAAACAGTAAATTTATAACTGCAATTTGCTTTAAGCATCAGTATCGTTTTAGCAAATTTGAATCAGCATGTATAAATACTCAGGACTGAATAATTAGTAAAATTGATCGGAACTTTTAACAGTGATTTGTTGTAACATGTTCATAACATGTTGTGGAATGCAATGTTTATGAAACTCAATTTTTCTCACATTCTTATTTATATATTACCAAATTCAGCTCATTTCATTACCAGAATACCAAATAAATTTTTAAAATACCAAATTGCTTTTTCATTACCAAATTTGCCCAGATTTGGTTATGAATAATACCAGATGGCAAACCTGATTGTGATGCAATGAAATGTCGGAGGCCTAAACCTTTTCAACAGTGCCTCCTGATGTCTTCATCCTCTGTGCTGTGCTCTAACCAGGGCCGTTTCTAGCCATTAGGGGGCCCAAAGCAGTATACCCATTTTAGGCCCCACCCCTCCACCCACCAACTCACGCCTTACTACATTACCTCAGCACACACATACAAAAAATGGCTGTGTTGATAAAAAACAATTATGAAACAATTTTAATGAAATATTTATGTCCAAAAAAACAAATGTACTTTAAGAAGACAAACAGAAAAAATACTCTTCATGAAATTCCTGAAAATTAGCTTATACATTATTTAGAATAAATGACACAGAACTATGTATAAAAAAATAATGCAATTATCAACTACCAAACAATTACTAACTCTACGATACAATCGTGTAATAGCTAACAGTTATACAGAACAATTTGTATTTTCAAAATTTTTGCCTCCTAGATTTTTTCTGGGCGAAATCATCAATAACATCATCATATAAAATCTCCCTGCCAACATCCTGGTTGATGCTTATGATGCCAAGGCCACTGAGGCGATCCTGCCCCATTGATGATCTGAGGTAGTTCTTGATTAGCTTCATCTTAGAGAAGCTTTTCTCGGCTGACGCTACTGTCACATGTAGAGTGCAGGCAATTCTTAGTGCAACCCAGAGATTGGGGTATAGTTCCTCAAGTTGCTTCTGATGAATAAAGGGGAGAATCTCCAATGCAGTCATGTTGTGTGAAGGTAAAGTCGGCAAGTTCTTAATTTCAAGGGCCAGTTCTCTTCCATCAATGTCAGAGCCAGCTCCAGAGCTCGGTATCTTAGAGAGCTTTTGCTTTTCACACTTGCAGGACAAGTCTTCCTTGTTCATTGTAGTGAAATTTAGGAGAACCCCAGATATGTCCCTCACATCATCTAATGTTTTGAATCTCTCATTTATTGACCCGATGCAGGGCCGTTTCCCGGCATAAGCAGCAGTGGCGGCTCGTCGGTAGACACTGCGGAACTGCAGCACCCCTAAATTTTTTATTTACAATTGAAATAATCAAGAACAATATAAGGATGAGATCACTGAATAACTTTTTCAATAACTTTTGAAACTTTTATTCATTGCTCAATGCTCATCCTTTTATTTCAGTAATTATTTCAACCCATTCTTAGAGACAGCACCCCTAGAATTTTTAGTCACGAGCCGCCACTGATAAGCAGACTAAGCAGCCGCTTACGGCCCCGCTGCTACTAGGGGGCCCCTAGACAGGCTCCCAGGTCATAGCTCAGTGGGCAAGAATAGAAATATAGCTGAAGTTATTATTAATATTATTATTGTTCTTATTATTATCATTATTATTATTGTCATATTAATTAAAGTTTTTGTATGAGACAAATGTGATAAAACGGAGACAAACAAAACATTTTGGTCATTATGTGTAAATAACTATTGTGAGATCTTATTTCTATATTATTTAACTTTATTCTTACTATATGTTTATACTTTCCTAAATGCTTAATTTTTCTAGTATTGTAAAACACTATTATCTGTTTGTCTTCTGAAAGTACATATTTGTTGTTTTGGACATAAATGTTTCATTGAAATTGTTTCATAATTATTTTTTATTAACAGCCATTTTTTGTAGTATGTGTTTGCTGAGGTGATGTAGTAAGGCGTGAGTTGGTGGATGGAAGGGTGGGGCCTCAAACGGGTATACTGCTAAGGGCCCCCTAATGGCTAGAAACGGCCCTGACCCAATGGCACAATCCACCACCACATTGAAAAATTTTACTTCCAGCCTCTTTAAGGCTTCTGTAAATGGTTCGTCAGGAGCTTCGTAAGCAAAGTGCTTTTCTGTGGATCTGAGCCTCTTCTCCTTCAGCACAGCCTCCACATTCATTTCCTCACATACGTCCCTAGCTACGACTTGTGCTGCAACAAAACCTGTGTTTCTGTAGCTGGTGAGTGAGTCTTTTTTTTTGTGAGGAGGTTGACTGCCACATCAAACTGTATCGTAGGAGACTGCAGAAGTTTGCTCCATGTCATACCATACTACTGTGCAAATCTGAAAGCGATAAGATCCTACCTCCTCTGCAAGTGCTTGTGCTTCAGTCCTGGCTATGGCATCTGTGGCATTGTTTCTGACTTCCAACAGGGCCTCTCTGATGTTGTGGCTCTGGTATCGCACAGCCTCAATGCTCTTAAGCCATCTCTCCCACCTGGTTTCACTCCAAGACTTGAGTGTTATGTTCACGTGCTTCTTTAGGATTGTCCATCTCTATGTAGCTGCTGCAAAAAGGTTGTACAATTTTTGTATGTTGCCAAAGAAGCTGATGGCATCTGTGGAAGCTTTAGCTGCATCAGCCACTACAAGATTCGGAGTGTGAGCCCCACATGGAACATAGCGTGCACGACAGTTGTTCTCTAATAACCTTGCCTGAACACCTTTGTTCTTGCCCTTCATGTTCGCTCCGTTGTTATATGACTGTCCTCTGCAGTCATCAAAGTGAATATTCAGTTCATCTAGTCTCTTCAGAATCAGAACTGATAAACCCAGGCCTGTACTTTCTGAAGCCTCAAGAAAGCCCAAGAAGTATTGTTTTATTTCTGGTACTTCACCGATTTTAACAGTTCTGATAACACAGGTCAACAAAAAAAAAAAAAATTTCGTTGCCAAGGAAATTCGTACGAATTTAGGGTATTTTGGGGTTGCTGAATTCCAAAATGAAAGTAGTTTTTCCGATTTGGCTCTAGTTCTTGAGATAATGAATACCCTCAATTAATAGGAAACGTAACCATAACGCGTGCATATGGGAAACTACCGGAACATTCTAGATGGTGAGACCGAATAAAATGCCATTATGTATTTCATGTGTTTACTTTTGTATGATTTGAGACAATTTCAATGCGATTTGTAAGTAGGCTCCGCCTGAACATTAAATTTTTTGCATTTTTACGTGTTTCAATAGGGTACCAATTATCTCATAAATTAGAGCTAATCTAGCAAAACCGATGTCATATTCGGAATCAGCACCACAAAGTTACCCCAAAATCACTCTAATATGATTGGCAATAAAATGAGTGTTGACCAGTGTAATGATAGACATCTGTTCTTGGTGACTTATGTCTGGAGTGCAGTCTAAAATGAGAGTAATATTTAGCTTTTATTATTTCTGCAACAATGGCATCCAAGATCTTCCCACTAATGGACCCAATGAGCTAATTTTGAATGATGTTTCCTAGGTAACTTGAATGACTATATTGGCCACTTTCGACTCTGCTGATGTGTTGTTTCATCACTGGATCAAATTTGGCAAGCAGCTCAACCTCCTTCAAGAAGTTGCCATTGTCTCGATTGTACAATGTAGAGGAAGACCCCCTGAAAGCAAGGTTTCTCTCTGCCAGTGATTGGATTATACTTGAAAGACGTGCGAGAACTTACCTCCATTAATGACATTTCAGTTTGGTCAATGGTCCTCCCAGTTTTTAGCCGTAGTTCCAGACCCTTCCACGTTGCCATATTATCTGCATGTTCCGAACTATTTTCATGGCCTTTCAGAAGCGAAATGGCACATCTCACCTGCGCTACTGGAAAGCTTCTCCTCTATTTTCTTTTTTTTCCGTTTTTCAGCTCCTGATGGATGATAATGTTTCATTTTCCAAGATGCACGAAGTCACATCTAGTTAACCACAACTAATCTGCTAAATAATAATAATCACGATAATAATGACGATGATAATAATAATTGTTATAATTGTAACATTAATCAAATACATTCAAATAATCAGACCATTTAGGTTTTTACCAACAAAATTCATATCTGAAAAAGATGTGAAAAGAATTAATAAACTTGAAAACATAACAAAAATAATCCTAGGTTTTAAAGTGTTACAAAATCTCTTAATAATTAGTAAATTAGTGAAATAATGTTTTACAATACTAGAAAAATTAAGCATTTAGGAAAGTATAAGCATATAGTAAGAATAAAGTTAAATAATATAGAAATAAGATCTCACAATAGTTATTTACACATAATGACCAAAACATTTCGTTTGTCTCCATTTTATCACATTTGTATCATATAAAAACTTTAATTAATACGGCAATAATAATAATAAGGATAATAATAACAATAATATTAATAATAACTTCAGGTATATTCCTATTCTTGCCCACTGAGCTATGACCTGGGAGCCTGTCTAGGGGCCCCCTAGTAGCAGCGGGGCCCTAAGCGGCCGCTTAGTCTGCTTATGCCAGGAAACGGCCCTGGCTCTAACCATTTGATATCGTATTTTCAAGAATTTATATATTATCTGTTTTTTGTGGTCTATATTTTCCTTCCCAAAGATAAACCCCCCAATAATCTCTTTGTCTGCCTTAAACGGCTGTTGTAATTCGATGGCTTTTACTCTCTCCTCCCTGTATGCACTACAGTCCAACAAGAAATGCTCCAGGTCTTCTTTTTCGTATGCACACATGGGGCATTTGGTGTCCCCTCCTATAAATCTATTTCTGTCATTGAGTTCTAAATTATTTGCTCTACATCTGTACAATATGGTTGAGGCTGGGGTGTTATCATATATATCCTCCGTGTCTCCAATGTTTCTTTTCCATTTCCTATATATTTTTAAACTTCCCTTTCCATCCATATCTTTCCTCCAGTGGTCCTCATCCGAGGTACGTAGTTTGTTTGCCAGTTCCTGTTTTTTGCAATCTTTTAGGTATTTTATATTTATTTTTAAGTCAATCATATATCCCTTAACCTCCTTCATCCACTCCCCCCTTGTTTCTTCTTTTACTTTTCTACATATTTCACCTACCAACCTGCCTGTGCTATTTTTCAAGATACTTTTTACATAGTTGAGCTTTCCTTTCATTATTCTTGTTCTCATCATTGATGCCCCTATTTCTCCCCTTAAACCACTCACAGCCACACTTCTTCCTTGACGGCCGTGTGGTCGAATCCTCGCCGGGATCTTGAAACTGTTTCTTTAATATTTATTTCCGTACAAATTTACTAAATTTGGATCAATTTTGGGTAGTCTGGAAATGTGCATAAAAAGGCCAAAAATTTGTGATCGGCCAAATACTTTTTTCATGGCCGAACATCTTCAGAAATGGCCAAAATTCTCAGATTTGGCCGAAAATCGGCCAAACTGGGAACCCTGGAGCAGACGAAACCAGCGACAAAGAGGGCTACCAATTTTTTAGATGAAGCCCACACAATTCAACTTATTGAATACCATCCAACAAATACAAAGCCAACTGACAAATACAGGGATCCGAGACCCGTACAGAAGGCATACAGAAAGACATTACATGCGACATCGGGGCAACAGTTATCGAAACGAATAAAGGGGAAAATTCTCGGAGGATCACAAGGCAACGAAACCGGCACCAGCATTGGAAAATGAATCGGAAACACAAATATGTAGAAACGAAAGGGAAAAAATAAAAATAACTAACCAACATTCAGGGCCTTAAATCAAACCATTCCCCGGACAAAATTTTATACCTGAAAGGACTCGTGCAAGAAACCGGAGCAGATTTTGCATGCCTCACAGAAACCCATATAAAGGACTGCTAAGTGAACTGTGAAAACTGAGTTCTGTAATGACAAAAAAGAAATACAAATTGACAACTATAACATCCTCTGAGCCAACAGAGCAGTGAGACGTAAAGGAAGATGTGCTATTTACATACGCAAAAGGCATATGTCAGGAAATGATTATAAGTACCTCAAACTACTACGTAGGATGTGAAGCAGCAAAAGTTGAAAAACTAAATATGGTACTAATTGTAATGTACAGACCGCCGAACACGCCAACCTCAAAATTCTCAGATTCCATTACAGAGGTAAGAAACTGGGTAAACGATCTACATTCTCCAACCCCAAATATTTTTCTCTGTGGTGATTTTAATTTTCCATTCATGAAATATAAGAGGATAGGAAAAAATATATGTATACACCAGGACAAGGAGGGCACACGGGAAGACCAGGAGCAGGTAAAGATGCTACTAGCTCTAGCTGATGAATTTATCTTAACACAAGAAATAACGGAAAACAAGAAAAAACAAATGCCTAGATTTGGTATTCACAAACAACAGCAACCTAATTGGTAATGTAGAAATATCCCCAACTATAATATCGGATCACAACATTAGTGAAATAACAACCAATATAAAAGCAACAGAAAAGGAAAGAACACGAACAACAGAAAGAAGAAAATTCGAAATTTTTAATTTTCACTCCAAAGCTACAAACTGGGAAAATGTTGCATCCAGCACGGAAGTAATAGATTGGAAAACCATCTTCGAGGCCAAGACAACGGAAGAGATGCTACTGATCTTAGAGAAGACGCTAGAAATTGTGAAAAGAAGAAAGAGAAGCTGGTTCGAGAGAAAAAAGAGGTCATTGTTCCGAAAGAGAAAAAGAGTGACTGCAAAATTAAATAACTGTAAAGATAACAACATCAGAAAAATATTAAATGATAAACTGCAGAGTATCGATTGTGTCATACAGGAACTAACTGAGAAGCATACAGAAAAAGAAAGCGCTATAGAAGCAATAAAGGTTAATTCAAAGTACTTCTATAATTTTGCAAAAAGGAAGTCGAAAAACCATGCGACTATCGGACCTTCGAAAAACGAAGACAGTGCTTTATCTGATGATCTAGCAGAAGTATCTGAAATATTAAGAGCTCAGTACGAATCATCTTTCAGTATTCCAAAAACTGACAAACTGATATGCGAGAGAAACGCGTTCTTTGAAAAACTACAAGGGAAAAGTATAACAGACTTCGACTTTACGACAGATATTACACAAGCTAGAGGGAAACTAAAAGCACACTCAGCGGTGGGACCGGACAAATGGAATGCCACACTGATCAAAAACTGCAAGAATGCAATCGCTGAGCCCCTATATTGGATATGGAGACGATCACTAGACACGTGAGAAATATAGGGCATCCTGAAGAGCGCAAACATAGCCCAATATATAAAGGAGGAGATCGATCCGAGGCCAAAAATTATCGGCCAGTGTCGCTAACATCTCCTCTCACTAAAATATTTGAAAGAATAGTTAGACAGAAAATCTATGACTTTTTGGAAACTCGGAAAAAATTCAATGATAACCAACATGAGTTTCGGTCAGACAGATCATGCCTATCACAACTAATGGAATACTACAACAACATTATTGATGCACTTGAAAGTAATGAAAACTATGGTGTAATATACTGTACACAGACTTTGCCAAAGCGTTCGACAAGTGTGACCATGGAATCATACAAACAAAACATCTTTATTACGGATCATTCACAGTCCATAGTCACTTAACCTAACTTATAAGTACAATCTTATGTATTATACACTGAAGTTAATACAAAAATAGGGCCAACATAGCCACTTAACCTGGCATACTGACATACTGTTTGACTAATTATCTGGCAATTTTATGTATATTGTTATTACACGAAACATCATTAACTGTAAAAAATCATTTGTATACGTCGAAAATAATTGTAGCTTAATGAAGAAATCAGAGAAATTATGGAAATAAAAGAGTTTAATAAAACTGCTGAGGAATTATGGGAAGCTGAGTTCGGATATGATTTTGTGGAAACTATATTTTAAATTATTAATTATACAGGGTGTCCATAAATGTTTACCCTGAAAACAGTATGCTCTCATGTTTTAATGACGAAACTTGCATCCGTTTTCTTTTTACAGGTGATCTCGTACACGCATAGAGGTTCTGTGCTGGTGTGTTTCGTCTACCGCATTCGCCGCTAGGAGCGCTGTAGTAGCTGTTCAGTGGTAGAGTCAACAGACACAATGTGCGTATTTGGGGATCGGAAAACCCACGTGCCGTAAGGGAGCATATTCGGGGCAGTCTGAAGATCAATGTCTGGTGTGGACTAATGCATGACCAGATAATTGGTCCTTTCTTCTTCGCTGAGAACACTGTTTCCGCAATTGTGTACCTGGATATGCTCACCAATTACGCCATCCCCCAGCTGCAGGACAGGCAGCCAACTGTCATCTTCCAACAAGATGGGGCACCCCCTCATTGGGCGCATGTTGTTCGTGAAACTCTCGACGCAACATTTCCAAATCGATGGATTGGCAGGGACGGGCCAATCCCATGGCCCCCAAGATCACCAGACATTACCCCGCTGGATTTCTTTCTCTGGGGTCATGTTAAAGACTTGGTTTATGCAACAGTTGTTCCAGATATCAGGACATTGCGAGAACGCATTACGGATGCAATTGCAACAGTTAACCCACAAATGTTGGAAAATGTGTGGCGTGAGTGTAAATACCGTTTAGACATTTTCCGTGCCACTAGGGGTGCACATGTGGAAGCTTATTAAGTTCATTAACTATGTATCAAAACTTTGTATGTTTATCTACTTATGATTAAAACTGTGTTTGAATACGAGTGTTTATTTAAAAGTTACAGCATGCTTTAATCAGGGTAATTATTTATGGACACCCTATACAACAAACAAAACATCTTTGTTGCGGATCATTCACAACCTATAGCCATTTAATCTAACATACAAGTACAATCTTACGCATTATACACTGAACGTAATACAAAAATAAGGTCAGCATAGCCATTTAACCCAAGTACCCAACATACAATATGTATATATAATCTTTGCTACATTACAAAAATAAGGTATTGTAAACCAGCAGTTGTCTGAACCAAGACTGCCATATAGGTGAGAGGTACACAGTATCTGAAGACAGGACATTGCACAATAACACATTGGAGCTGTTTTGGACTCTAGCAATGAATATATTCTTCTGGATTAGCATTTGCCTGGTAGGTAGGTAGGTAGGTTACGCGGAGTAAACATAAAACTGGCACTGCACCATTTTGGTTCCCTATATAGCATACGAAAAATATTATTATAAGCAACAGAGAGTTTATTCATAGCAGTTTTTGTATAGTTTCACCACAGATGGGATGTATACAATGCAGTACAGTAAGTTCTAAAAAGATAAGTTTTAACTGATTCTGAACACATACCAAATTTCCTTACTAGCATGTTACCCTGTACATACAGCTTTTTACGCTGCTCTCAGTATCAAGTTCATCTCGCAGCTCTTGAGTAATTACATGACTTAAGTATTTACATGTCTTTAACAGGTATTGTCTGATTATTCATTTCAAAACACCCACATGATACATAAGGCAATACATAAACTGAAATATATGGGAATAACAGGAAAAGTAGGGAAATGGATATATGATTTCCTTAGTGAGTGGCGACAAGTCATTACAGTACAAGGAGTATCTTCATCAGAATTAGAGGTTCTCAGCTTAGACCACAAGGAACAGTATTAGCTCAACTACTCTCCATAATCATGCTAACTGACATAGATGAGGACGTTACCAGAGACAGCACAGCAACATCCTTTGCCGATGACACAAAGATCAGTAGAAAAATAAGAAACCCAGAAGATATAGGATCTCTACAAACCGACATGAACAGAATCTACAAGTGGACGGAAGACAACAATATGAAGTTTAACACTGAGAAATTTCAGCTGTTACGGTATGGAAAAAGAGAAGACCTAACATCCATAGACCCCAAATGGACCGGAAATTCAGCGAAATTCTAAAGCGAAAGATTTAGGAGTTGTAATGACTGATAATGCGAAATTTGAAACCCAAAATAAGATAGCAGTAAACAGAGGAAAGAGAATAACCGGCAGATACTGAGAACCTTTAAACGAAGGGATAGGAATATAATGATTCCTCTACTGAAAACACTGATCATACCCAAATTGGAATATTGCTCGGTATTAACATGCCCATATAAAAAACAAGACATTAAGCAGCTAGAAGGGATTTCAGAGAAGCTTCACAGCCAAGATAAATGGGTGCAAAGAATTGAATTACTGGGAAAGGTTAACCGAATTAAACCTATATTTACTGGAAAGGAGAAGAGAGAGATGCACCATTATTTACCCTTGGAAAATAATGGAGAAACTAGCCCCTAATCTTACTCTGAACCCTGTAACTCCCCAAACAATAGTGGAAAGTAGAAAAGGAAGACTGTGTCGTGTTCCAAATTAAAGGCTAGACAGAGAACATCCTCAACCCTGAAAGAAAATATTGTTATGATAGGAACAAAACTGTTTAATCAGCATAAAGGACAGACAAACAAACAGACAGGCGAAAATATATTATATTATATCATATATATATATATATATATATATATATCAGTGGCGACTCGTGGTATAAATGTATGGGGGTGCGATTTCATAAAATTGTACGACAACACGACTCACAATAGGCTAGCGCGAATCCAATTGCCGCTCACAAGAGTACTTGTATTAACATATGCGGCTATGCCAGACGTACAATTCTAGTTAATTACAAATAAGTAATAATTTCAATAAAATACATATAAATGGTTCATATCATTATTACTGAAGTAACTATTAGTAAAAATAAAGTTGTTATTATAAAAAAAATTCGCGATTGTACTTATATTTTCATTACAACCGTAAAATATAATTTATATTTACTTGAGCGAAAAATCTATCGCTCCATTCGGCTGCAATATTATTTTGTATTCAAACAGGGTACGCTGTTTGAAGCTATGCTATAAGTTTAGAATATTATGTACTGTATGAAGGCTTACTCAAAATGCCTCATGAATCATGATATGCCACATGAATTTTTAAAATATATTTCAAGAATATTTATTTTAATATCTTAAAATTAATATATTTTTTATCTGTTAAATTAATATTTATCGTTTCAAGCAAGGGGGAGCGACCGCTCCATCGCTCCTATACGCCAGTCGCCACTGATATATATATATATATATATATATATACTGTATATATGAAAATTATTTCACGAAAGTAACACGTGAAAAATATTTATGATGAATAAAACCACGAAGGAAAGGAAACACAAAATGGTGCTCAAGCGCTTTCGTCTAATGACATCCTCAGGAACACTGAAGTACATAAAAGGTTAAGCCTATATATAGGTTACAGAAAGAAAAAAGAAAAAATAAATAACATACATACACACACACATACATATATATATATATATATATATATATATATATATACATACATATCTATATATACAAATACATACATACATACATACATACATACATATATATACAATAAACAGAGAAGTAAAAATAAAAAATAAAAAAATAAAACCTTAAAGGATTACCAGTGAGGCGTACAGATTTGTAAGGAAAAATATCGATTTTTAGCAAGATCAAATGGATTATAAAAATACAAATTTATACTGGAACTCTGCCCGGGTTTTAACACACTGCTGCCTATGGTCAGGTTTCGATATATATAAAAAATAAAATGCAAATTAAAAGTTAATAAAGTAGAAGACAAGTTTACCAAAGATTTAATGTTTTACCCTTCTTATCTAAATCTGTTTTAAAGGAATTCAAAATAACAGGATCGAGTTGAAAAAGACCTTTGCTTATGTTGAAGTTATTTGAAAGTTGGATAATGGCAGACTCAAGAATATTTCTATTAACAATGTTGCTTGAATGGAATAAAACTGAAGCATTATTCCAATCAATACAGTGGGCTAACTCTGACAAATGGACAAAAAGGGCACTGGACAACTGTCCTGTTCTAACGGAATATTGATGCTGTTTTATACGTGTGTGCAAATCCTTTCCCGTCTGACCTATGTAAAAGGAATCACATTGTTTACAACCAATTTTATAGATAATGCCTGAATTATTGGTAGGGCTATTTTTTACTATGATATTTTTCACAATATTGTTATATGAAAATACTACATTAATATCCAAGTTTAAGTACATTAGCAATGCCTAAAAAGCCCGGGAAAAATGGAAGTACTAAAATATTTTTTGACAAAGTACGAGTGTTAATATTGACACGATAGAAAGTTCGTTTTGCCTTGTTGAGACAAGATTCCATAAACGCGGATGGATAACACAAATCACTTCCAATACCGTTGATTTTTTCCAATTCGGCTTCGATGTATTCCGGACTGGCGATCCTAAGGGCGCGGAGAAACATTGATGAAAATATGACCTTCTTAGTGGGGGTATCATGTCCCGAGTAAAAGTGTACGTAGGACAAATTGTTTGTCGTTTTCCGATAGATACTAAACTTAAAACCTGGGCTTTCCCTATGTACACGCACATCCAAAAATGGGATTGAATTGTCTTGCTCAACTTCTAAAGTAAACTTAATGGAGGGGACTTGATCATTTAACTGAAGGAGGAAGCTATCCAGGTCACGATTCATGGGCCAGATACACAAAATATCGTCGACGTACCGCAACCAAGGGATGCCAACCCCCAGGATTCTCGGAATATAGGTAATTTCGAAAAACTCCATATAAATATTGGAGAGGAGGGGCGATAAGGGGTTGCCCATAGCCATCCCAAAAACTTGTTGATAATACTCGTTATTGAAAGTGAATTTACAGTCTTTGATGCAAAGCTTAATGAGTTCCAAAACAATGTGTGAAGGTAGTGGCAGGTCATACTTATGTAATTCTTGGGAGAGAAAGTCAAGCATATCGTTAATCGGCACTTTTGTAAACAATGAACAAACATCAAAACTGATCAATTTATCGTTAGTTTCAGTACGTGCATTATTCAATTTTTCCGTAAGATCCATGGAATTTTTTACATGTGAATCAGAGATAGTTCCGAGAATGGGGGACAAGACTTTGACAAGCCATTTGGAGAGTTTATAAGTAATAGAGCCCACCGAGCTAATAATAGGGCGCATAGGGTTACCAGGTTTGTGGGTTTTAATAAGACCGTAAAGGTAGGGCAGAGCAGGTGAAGTGGACATGAAAAGCGGAATTAAGTCCTTATGATCTTTGAGAAGGCGTTTCAAGCCACTATTAAATGATTTGATGACGTCATCCTGCGGATTCTTCCTTAGTTTGGTGTATGTGGCGGGGTCCTGGAGAAGCTCGTTCATCTTTCCGATGTAGTCCACTTTGTCCATAATAACTATGGTGTTAGCCTTGTCTGCTTTAGTAATATGGAGCTCCCCATCTTTTTTTAATTGTGAGAGGCTATGGATCTTACGGAAAAATTGAATAATGCACGTACTGAAACTAACGATAAATTGATCAGTTTTGATGTTTGTTCATTGTTTACAAAAGTGCCGATTGACGATATGCTTGACTTTCTCTCCCAAGAATTACATAAGTATGACCTGCCACTACCTTCACACATTGTTTTGGAACTCATTAAGCTTTGCATCAAAGACTGTAAATTCACTTTCAATAACGAGTATTATCAACAAGTTTTTGGGATGGCTATGGGCAACCCCTTATCGCCCCTCCTCTCCAATATTTATATGGAGTTTTTCGAAATTACCTATATTCCGAGAATCCTGGGGGTTGGCATCCCTTGGTTGCGGTACGTCGACGATATTTTGTGTATCTGGCCCATGAATCGTGACCTGGATAGCTTCCTCCTTCAGTTAAATGATCAAGTCCCCTCCATTAAGTTTACTTTAGAAGTTGAGCAAGACAATTCAATCCCATTTTTGGATGTGCGTGTACATAGGGAAAGCCCAGGTTTTAAGTTTAGTATCTATCGGAAAACGACAAACAATTTGTCCTACGTACACTTTTACTCGGGACATGATACCCCCACTAAGAAGGCCATATTTTCATCAATGTTTCTCCGCGCCCTTAGGATCGCCAGTCCAGAATACATCGATGCCGAATTGGAAAAAATCAACGGTATTGGAAGTGATTTGTGTTATCCATCCGCGTTTATGGAATCTTGTCTCAACAAGGCAAAACGAACTTTCTATCGTGTCAATATTAACACTCGTACTTTGTCAAAAATATTTTAGTACTTCCATTTTTCCCGGGCTTTTTAGGCATTGCTAATGTACTTAAACTTTTGGATATTAATGTAGTATTTTCATATAACAATATTGTGAAAAATATCATTGTAAAAAATAGCCCTACCAATAATTCAGGCATTATCTATAAAATTGGTTGTAAACAATGTGATTCCTTTTACATAGGTCAGACGGGAAAGGATTTGCACACGTATAAAACAGCATCAATATTCCGTTAGAACAGGACAGTTGTCCAGTGCCCTTTTTGTCCATTTGTCAGAGTTAGCCCACTGTATTGATTGGAATAATGCTTCAGTTTTATTCCATTCAAGCAACATTGTTAATAGAAATATTCTTGAGTCTGCCATTATCCAACTTTCAAATAACTTCAACATAAGCAAAGGTCTTTTTCAACTCGATCCTGTTATTTTGAATTCCTTTAAAACAGATTTAGATAAGAAGGGTAAAACATTAAATCTTTGGTAAACTTGTCTTCTACTTTATTAACTTTTAATTTGCATTTTATTTTTTTATATATATCGAAACCTGACCATAGGCAGCAGTGTGTTAAAACCCGGGCAGAGTTCCAGTATAAATTTGTATTTTTATAATCCATTTGATCTTGTGCTAAAAATCGATATTTTTCCTTACAAATCTGTACGCCTCACTGGTAATCCTTTAAGGTTTTAATTTTTAATTTTTTATTTTTACTTCTCTGTTTATTGTATACATATGTATGTATGTATGTATTTGTATATATAGATATGTATGTATATATATATATATATATATATATATATGTATGTGTGTGTGTATGTATGTTATTTATTTTTTCTTTTTTTCTTTCTGTAACCTATATATAGGCTTAACCTTTTTATGTACTTCAGTGTTCCTGAGGATGTCATTAGACGAAAGCGCTTGAGCACCATTTTGTGTTTCCTTTCCTTCGTGGTTTTATTCATCATATATATATATATATATATATATACACACTGCAAGACTGGTGTAGCTTGCTGCAAGCCGGCGTTTCAATCATGACTTCCAGATAGGTACAGGGTTGCCAGATTGGGCGACTTTTCGCAAATGGGGCTACTTCTGAGGACCTGTGCTATCAACATTTATGATTTTGCGATTTTGCGAATTTTGTGCTACTTCCCCCCACAACTTCGCGACATTGGGCTATTTTCAGAAATTTTATGTAAGTGTACAAATATTTGTTATACGATGAACCCTTTCTTTCTTAATGTGTAATTTTTTGAAGCGACAATGCAAAACCCCGAAATTATGAATAATAGACCACTAATATAATGTAGAAAACATTCTATTTTCACCTGAATTTAATATTAAACCTTATGCATTAGGACATAGAGTTCAAAATAACTGATCTCCGACTTTATTTTCTTTCGATTTTGGACCTTATGTAAGTAAAATCTTTCTTTGAATTCGTATTTGGATTACAGGAAAAATAAGGAGAGCCTGTTTTAAAAGACATTTCTGTATTCGCATTAAAGCTATACAGCTTGCCAATAAGCAATGCAACTGTGGAACGAGTATTTTCAAGAGTTACATCAACAAAAAACAAACTTAGGAATCTGAGGGTTTAGAACTTTTAGCTTCTGTACTTCGTATAAAAATGATGCTTGAAAAAAAAGCATTTGTTGTGTTAATTTTGAACCTTCGCCACCTATGCTTAAATATAATTCTGGCATTTACGAAAAGTCAGAAAAGACCTTTACAAGCCATGATGAAGGAGAAAAAGAAGACGACGAGCTATTGAATTCACTACAATTTTAAATAAAAACCGTAAGTAAATTTTATAGTATAATAAAATAATGAAATTGGGGTTGGGCTACTTTTTGCGACTTTTCGATACGTTCCTCGCTAATTTTGTTCAAAAGTATCTGGCAACTCTGGATAGGTATGTGAAATGAGGTCACTATGAAAAAACTATATAGGGCTATGAGTTGATTGGCTGATCCCCTCATCCGTTGGAAATTTCCAGCAGACTTCAGTGGAGAATTAACGACAAAAGCCCTATGTTTTTGAGTTACTTAAAACACGTAATTACCACACCTTTAAATGGGAGACCCAAAAATAGGTGCACACACATTTCTACATTACTGTACAGTCTTTACAGCCACACCTACACTTTTCCTCCTAAGTATATATATTGTAATGTATATGGATGTAAATTGTGACTTGGTCCGCAATTGATATGGACCGTGACTTAATTTTGGTTGGCACGGTACTGGTATGGATCTTTTCCGTTTGACTGCCGCCTGCTGCCAGCCTTCTTTACTTAGCCTTATAAGGCTAACTAACGAAAATATCACGACCTAACCTAACCAATCATTAGGTCAACTATACGACCTTGATGATTGGTTAGGTTAGGTCGTGATATTTGTTAGTTAGCCTTATAAAGCTAACTAAAGAAGGCTGGAGGCCCTGATCTTCAGGTGATCCCCTTATTTTTCTGAGTACACGATTAAAACTTAAAAATTAAGCATGGATCTTGAAAGTGATTAAAATTGTTTATAAGAAATAAAATTTGAAGGGGAAATTAAGAAAAGCTTTTTTATAAAGTAACTTATTTTGTATCAAGACATTTCAGTTAAATACAAAAATACAAAAAGTTTAATTATGTTTCAATGGCGGCAGTCAAACGGAAAAGATCCACTGGTATTGATGGCTACCATAAGAAATTGGATTCTTTGGATCTGATATATTTGCATGTCAGTTATAAATAGATACAGTGTGTAACATATTTGTGGATACGGTAGTAGCCTATTATGACTGATCCTCTGGATCCAGAGATTCTATCTTTAGTTTTAAATTGATAATTAATTAGTTTTAAATTGATTCTTAATTAGTTTTGTAAAAATTGGTTATTGCCAATGTACAGGCAGTTTTTACATAGTGGAGCCACCTCGATGGGCCGAAGTGGCCCCTAGTGTGCCCACTATAAAAATTTCTTATGTTCTTAACCACGAGAAACATTTATTATTTCACGTGATCTAAATTTTCCATTGCTAACTCACGAGATTACATCAAGGCAAGGGTCAACAACCTTTGCCAAATCAGCAATTTATACTAAAATACGAAGATTATATTATAGTGGCGCTGGCTCGAAGCTCTTTATGTTACGGCGAATGCTTTAAACAGGCATGGGCCGAAGTGGCCCCTAGTGTGCCCACTATAAAAATTTCTTATGTTCTTATGAAGATGTGTTTTTGTCTTTCCTAAAGTTCTGAGTGAATTCCTTATAATATAAAACCTAATAACTATAAAAAGGATAGGCCTATTCCTTCAGGTGCTTAAATAGTGACTGCCTATATTAGTTACATCGAGTGAACTCATTATATAACTCCATCGTAATGGCCCTACATCGAAACAAACTAACGCCCAGCAAAAATAAGGAGGGACACTTTAAGAACATAAGAAATTTTTATAGTGGGCATACTTGGGGCCACTTCGGCCCATCGAGGTGGCTCCACTATGTAAAAATTGCCTGTACATTGGCAATAACCAATTTTGGTAATTGTGTGTTTTAAGTAACTCAGTCATTTTACACACCAAAATACATTTTTCTAGTAGTATTTGATGTGATTTGTTCAAATATGACCTCCATTTCCGTCGGAAATGAGATCTAACAAAGCTATAGTACTTTGAAGTTTGGCCCATTTTCAAGGGAAATGGAGGTCAAAATCTAAGCAAAACACCTCAAATATTACTAGGAAAATGTATTTTGGTATTAATTAACCTAACCTAACCTTACCCAACATGAATATGTTATTACATTATCATTTGTATAATTTAGGTCTCGGGGGTATGGGGGTGGAGCCCCCGTAAAGATCACGCATCACAAATTGATCGATTGAACGATATTTTAACGTTGGAAATTCAAAAATAAAAATATAAAACCCTATACCGATCAATTTGTGATGCGTGATCTTTATGGGGGGCGGAGCCCCTGTACCCCAGAGACCTAAATTATACAAATGATAATGTAATAACATATTCAATATTTCTATTGCTCGGAAGTCATTAGAATGCACTTTGTATATTAAATCCTCAAAATAATATTCGCACCGTTCACATGTCATCGCACAAACATCTATCAAAAACTAACAGAAGTAGACTAGCAAGTAGCAACTTAAAAGGCCTAAGAACTTAAAAAGTGTAGCTCATATATCATATTCTCATGATGTCACCAATCAAATATTGGAAGGGCGGGAAAAAAATGCAAAAATGTCATAATATTCAAATGTACATAATTTGTTAAGTAAGCATCTGCGAGCATAGTGACTTATATGAAAATGATGAGTAAATTATGCTTTAATATTTTATAATTATATTTGCTTTTGATATTCTGAGTACGATAAAACTCATATTAACCAAAGGTGTTTGCGGGCCAAGTGAAGATCGTGAAGATCATGAGTTTTTCAATACCTCACAGTACTATGGGGGGCACCACTCGGCAGAGGAATCTCTTTAAATAGGGTGTGTAAGGACAGAGAGTATCCCCTAATCCAAGATGCTGCCTCCCTATATCCCACAACACCTGTGTTGAGCTGTGGGATCTATCACCCAAATGCACATAATATATATGAAATAAAGTAGTACCATTCATGCAATAAAAATGGGCTTAAACACCATCACCAGATGTCCCTTGCAGACATCAAACTATCCAACCTTCTTTTGAAAGAATCAAGTGTATCTGAAGTCACCACTTCTTCTGTCAGACTGTTCCAAAACTTAATTACTCTGTTTGTAAAACTATGTTTTCTTAAATTTGTTCTACATCTTGGCTTAAATAATTTCATACTATGACCTCTACTTCTCTAGTCTGATTATTGTGATCTTTAATGAAAAGAGACTCAAAATCTATCTTATCCAACCCTTTTATCATTTTATACACCTCTATCATATCACCCCTTAACCACCTCCTTTTTAATGAGAACATGCTTAGATACACCAGTCTTTCCTTATATGTCAATTGTCTTAGAGATGGGATCATTCTTGTTGCTCGTTTCTGTACTTTTTCCAGTTTTTCAGTATCTTGTATCAAATAGGGACTATTAAATTGAATGCAGTATTCGAGGAGGGGTCTCACATATGAAATGTAAAGTTGCTTTATAATATTGGGTGATTTGTATTCAATGTGTGTGTGTGCATGAGATTGAGTCTAGCATTTGCTTTATTTCTGATTACCATACAGTGATTTGAGGGTTTAAGTTCATTTGTCACAGTGACACCCAAGTCTTTCTCTTTATCATAATTTTTAATCCAAATTTCATTTATATTTTATTCAAATTCTGGATTTTTTGGCCCAATATGCATAACCTTGCACTTATCAACATTAAATTTCATCTCCTACTTATCTGCCCAGGCTGTTACTCTAAATCTTTTTGTATTGTCATTGCTCCTGCTACTGACTTAACATTATGGCCTAATTTTGTATCATCAGCAAATTTTGAGGTTTTACATGATAGGCCCTTCTCTAGATCATTTATATAGACAACAAAAAGCAGAGGTCCCAGAACAGACCCCTGTGGGACTCCGCTCAATACGGGTCTCCAAGTAGACTTATTTCCATTTAGATGAACTCTGTTTTCTATTTCTCAGCTATATGACCTCTTATACCATGGGCTCTAACTTTTACCAACAATCTTGCATGAGGAACAGTATCAAATGCCTTTGCAAAATCTAAGTATACTATATCTACTGGCTCTTTATTGTCCAAATGCAATAGGACTCCATCATAAAATTCAATCAAGTTGATTAGACAAGACCTTCCATTTCGAAAGCCATGCTGGCTATCATTTATAAGGTTGCACTCTTCAAGGAACTCAGTAACTTTACCTCTAATGATACTTTCGAGTTTGCAAATAATGGAGGTGAGGCTGATGGGTCTGTAGTTTTTTGCCAAGTTTCTATTTCCTTTTTTAAAGATTGGAGCCACATTTGCTTTCTTCCAATCCTCTGGAATTTCAGTACATATCAATGATTTATTAAAAATAATTTCTAGTGCCTGTGCTATATTCTTTTTGGCAGCTTTTATGACTATTGGATGCATTTCATCTGGCCCTGGAGATTTTTCCATTTTTAATTTATCTATTGCTTTTAGGATATCTAGTTTTGTTACCCTTAATTCATTTATTTCTCTATCTTGTCCTGGTAGTATAAGATCAGGAATATTATTTAAATTTTCATTTGTGAATACTGATGAGAAGTATTTGTTTAGTTCTTCAGTTATTTCAAGATCATCATCTATAGTTTTATCATCTATATGGAGGGGACCAATTTTCTTTTTCACTCTACTTTTCAAATTGAAGTGACTGAAAAACTTCTTAGATTGTTTTTTGAATTCTTGGCTAGGCTTTTTTCCAGGTCTCGTTTGCTATCTCTGATTACTTTCTTGCAAATGCATCTTTTACTTTTATATATTTCGGAGTCTGTGCCATTTTTAGTTCTTTTGAATTTATGAAATGCTTTTGTTTTTTCCAGGGTTTCGGAGCTGGAGTCGGAGCCGGAGTCGGTGGAGCCAGTGAATTTTGCTTACCTGGAGCCGGAGCCGGAGCCAGAAACCTTGAAAATATGGCTCCATGGTCTGGCTCCGGGCGATATATTGCTACCTAAATTGTTATTTGTTAAATATAGGTTTAGTTGCAAATTATAATTCTTGTAATATATTACGAAAAATGGTACCATAGGATTCTTGGATTTTATGGAGGTGTGGGAGTTGCAGGAATAATCTGCAAATTTCCATTTTTTAACCATTAAATATTTGGGAAGATTTGTCTTAACAACACTTAATTATATAGGTAAAATTTTTTATGGCGGTGGAGACCTTAGGTAGGTAGGTACTAACTATTTATCTAAGTAGGTAACTACCTAGATACATACCTAGTAAGGTTGGTCCTTCTGACTTGGATTGAACTATTTTTATTTTTAGGTCAATTATCTTGTATTGCTAAATTTCTTTTTTTCAGATTCTTTGTAATTTGTACTTGATTCTTTAATTATAATTATCAGTCTATGACCCTTCATAATGGATAGAGATTCAATAAAGAAGTCTGATATATTCAAGTATTTTACTGAAAGTTCAGATAAGAAACACTATGTTTGTATTTGTGAAGTTTCTGATGCTTCGGGAAATATTTCAACGTGTGGAACTAAAATTACCAAGCCTCAAAGCAAAAAGCCTGATGTCTCCTCAAGAGCATATAATTTGAAAAGACACACGAGTCGATTACATCCTGAAATATCAAAAATGATGGAAGAAAAGAAGCAAATGCTTGAGCTTTCAAGACCCAGTACTTCTGCCAGTTCAAAAACTAAAGCAAACCAGCAAAACATTACTAAATTTTTGATGTCTCAAAAAGTCACTATCTCAATGACTACAGATAATTTTAAAATAGCATAATTGAGTTAGCTGTTAAAGATTCTATGCCTCTATCTATGTTTGAAAAGCCAGCTATGCGCAGTCTACTAGAAGAAATGGCTCAGAAATTCAAGATTAGTTTAGATAAAGACAATATCTATCATTTGTGATAGAAAAATCAAAAGAAGAAAAATTTGCTCTCAAAGAGCAATTAAAAGGGCGCTTCATATATTTAAAAGTTGATGGTTGCACACGAATACGGACACATTATTTTGCCATCAATGTCCGATTTATTGATGATGATAATAAAATCCTCACCCGCACTATAGCAGTAAAAGATACACATGCTCAGCAAACTAGTGACTACCTGCATGATCTAATTATGAGAACTCTGGAAGAGTATGGCATACCGAAAGAATTTGTGCTCTGCATTGTCAGTGATAATGCATCAAATATGATTAAAACTGTTGAGAAGTTGAATGATAATCAAGAGGCAACTTCAGAAGATGATATACAAACATTTGGTGAACATGATGATGATTCAACAGACACTCAGGAAGTGGCATCTTGTGTAGAAGAAATTGACAGTATTGTATCTGAAATTTCACACTTCTCCAGAATCAACCACATGCGTTGTGGTGCACATACCTTGCAACTTGCTATTTGCGATGGATTGAGAGATAAACATGCTACCTCTCTCATAGGTAAGTTGAGACAGGTTGTAGTAGCAGCAAGAAACCCAAAAGTGGAAGAAATAATTAAAAGATGTGCAGGCAAGGTTGCTATTTTAGATCAACCTACTCGATGGGGCAGCACTTATTTAATGATAGAGCGCTTATTAGAATTAAAACCTGTACTCTTGGACATGGCAAATTCAAATGTGAATCTTTCAGAAATAATGTGGGAACAAGCAAGAAGATTGGAAAGAGTACTGTACCAGCCATATATAGTAACAAAAAAAATTCAAAGTGAAGATTTGACTCCCGGTCAATTTTTGAAAGAGTGGAAATCTTTGATGTATTTTCTTTCCAAGATAGAAGGCACCATAGCTGATGACATTAAAAGTTCCATGGAAAGGAGAGAAAATATTTTACTTGATAATGAAGTATTGCTTGCTGCTGTTTATATAGATCCTAGATATAGATGCTTATTAACATCTGAACAGGTAGTTAAAGCCAAGGATGCCCTATGCAATATAGCAATCAGAATGAAAAGTAACCTAGACCTTTCAAATAAAGTCTCTCTATTAAGAGAGGAATGTGGAACCGAGATTATTGCATCATCATCAAATTCATCATCATCTTCCACCACTTCTGATGTCAGCGAGTTTGATTTTGAAAAAATTATTGATATTCAACATGGTAAGAAATCAAAATGTCCTCGTTTAGAAAGTGAACTAATACCACCTCTCAGTCCAATGTGTACCCTCAAATTGCAAGTTGAGGAATCTTTTCCTGAGATTGAAAAATTTGACCGTTCGTCAAAACTGTCTTTTGAACAAGTAATAGAAAGGTATCCTAAAGTTATAAGAGATGTTGCAAATCTTCTAGTAGCTATGCCTTCAACACAAGTCAGTGTTGAACGGCTATTTTCAGCACTGAAAATTTTAAAATCTGATTTAAGGGCACGTATGAAAGAAGATATTGTTGAGGCTATGTTATTTTTAAGAACAAATGTTTATAAGTAAACTTAGATAAATAATTTTAATTCATAATTTTTTTTATGGAAACAGATTTACAAGGAGAATATCTTGATTTTATGTTTAAAAATTAGTTTCCTACCTTAGCTACATTAGTAAAAATTTCTGCAAAAGTTATTATTTTGCTTTCATTTTTAATACAAGGAGTATTATGATTTATGATACTGTAAATGTATCATTGAATTTGCAAACTTTTTAATTTTTTAATATGTAGTTTGAACTTTAAAGATAAAGTCTGATTTAAGGTTACACTTAAAAAAAATATAATTGAGGCCATCTTGTTTTAAAAAAAAAAATTATAAATAAACTTAGTAATTTTCATTTTCAATTATTTTAAGGAAACAGATTTACAAGAAGAATCTTGATTTTATGTTTAAAATTAGTTTGATTATACCTTAGCTAGAATAAAAAAATTTTTGCATTAGTTTTCATTTGTTAATCCAAGGAGTAGTATTGATTTTATAAGCGTAGGGTAAATGATTTTGTAAATTTTCTTTTATAATATGTATTAGTAGTTTGAACTTTTGACTTTTAGTTGAATTGCTTTTGTTAATTAAATTACAAAACTTTTTGACTAAAAGAAAATCTCTTTTTAAGTAAATAATATAACCTATTAAAAATTTAAAAACTGAATTTTTTGAAATATTCAGCTCTTTTTCAAGCCAAGTTGGCTTTCATGAAGCTTTCAAGTTTCAACACTTAAAAAAAGATGCATATATTATCTCAGAAAGTTTGATTGTTACTATTTTCCATACGAGAATTCTTAAGTTTGAACTTTGAACTAATTAGGAGGCAAGTTTCTCTAATTTATATAAGCTACCATTGTTAATAAATATTTAATATCATTTAGTTTTCATCATTTTCCTTTAGTTATTTAAATAACTTCATTCTATCATTATATTTGCTTAATTTAAAATCATAAGAAATTTAAATTTTGAGTATTAAAGTGATTTAATAATAAAATATTTTTGTGCAATATTTTAAATTGGACAATTAGTTATATAAATCTAGATATTTATTTTATAATTAACAGAATTTACTATAAAAGAGCCGGAGCCAGAGCTGGAGCCAGACTGTAAAAAATTTCTGCTCCGGAGCCAGAGTCGGAGCCAGAAGTTTTTTTACCGGCTCCGAAACCCTGGTTTTTTCTCTGATTGCTCTTTTTACATTGCAGTTTATCCAAGGTTGTTTTTTTTTTCCAGTTCTGATTTTACACTGTGGGATATGCTTCCTTTGTATGTTCATTATTATACTTTTAAATTTTTCCCACATACTAGTTACTGTCTGTTCAGGCTGTAGAATATCTGTCCAATTTATTAGACACAGATCATTTACTAGTCCATTTATATTTCCTCTTTTAAAATCTGGAACTTCTACTTTATTTTCACTAGGTCTTGAATTACAAACAATATTAAACTGAAGGATACAATGATCACCTGAACCTAGTGTTTCTGAAACCGAGATATCCTGGAAGGTATCTGGATTATTTGTTAGAATTAAATCTAGAATGGCATCGGCCGTGGTTGGCTCCTTTACTAACTGGGTTAAACCATTTTCAATTATAAGTTTATTTTCTACATACTTATTTTCTTTACTTTTGGGGATTCCTCCAACTGAACATCCCTCAGGTGGTCTATAAATACCCCCTATCCTGATTTTCCTGGCATTTTTATGCCCAATATCTATCCATACAGATTCAACTATTTCCTCTTTAACAGAGGTAACTTCAACTGGATTCAGATTTGTCTTGGCATAAATAAATACTCCGCCACCCTCTGAATATTTACGTTCATAATAAAAAAGTTCATAGCCATCAATTTCATCAGTAATGGTATTATCTCTCTCACTAAATAGACTATTTGGTATCGTACTGAATTTTGTCCAAGTTTCAGTGACAATCATAACATCAGGATTTTCAATACCTATGTATGCCTTGAATTCATTTATTTTATCTCGGATACTTCTTGCATTAACATAGAAAAATGACAAAGAACCCTTGGAATATTTTGCTTGTAATTTAGTCTGGTTCTTGTTCTGTGATGGTATATTATTTGCATCTTTTACTTTCTTTGTTGACCTTTTTCTTTGAGTTTTGATTATATTTTTTATTAGTTTGTTATCAAGAGTATTGGTATTTATACTAATTTGGCCTATTCCTTTAGTTTTTAGCCAATTATATGATACAATCTTTGATAGTAAATCAGTTCCTTTACTATTAAGGTGAATTCCATCTCTGTTCTAGAACTCTCTTTTTTTTTTGTAAAAATTTATTCCACAGTTCGATATATGTAATTTCCATGCTCTGACATAGTGTCTTAAGCCTACTATTTATATATAATGCTTGTGAGTACCACTTATTATTCTCATGTATCCTGGGAATTATACCTGTGATAGATGTTTTAAGGTTAGGTCTCCGTTCCTTTAACTTTGTTAATAGCTGTTTATATGACTCCATGATTTCTTCGGAGTGCTTACCCTTTATATTATTTCCACCTACATGTATAATCATATTCTTTGGTACAGTTAGGTCAATACCAGATCTTTTTTCTATAATTTTATTACTAATTCTATTTATCCCTGCACCTGGATAACAGTAAGCTATGCTACCTCTAGGTAATTTAGATCCTAGGCCCCTCACTTGAGAGACCTATAATGGATGCTGGTTCAAACACACCTATAGCTTTAGAGTGCCTGGGTTTATACGAGTCTGGATTATTATTGCTAACATTGTTTTATAGGCCTACTTTCTTCAGCTTTCTCATCTTGATCCTGGACCAGCGAGAAAGTATGAAACTGATTGGTTAGTTCTATAAGGACACTTTTCCTTGGCTCTTGAATTCTAGCTTTCCAGGTTTTCCTAGGTTTAGTCCACTCATCATTCTCAGGAATTGTCTGAGGATATCTAGGCCTAGGCTCACTATGAGGTATAGGGACATTTAAGTTTACTTGAACTGCTACTTCACTAGATTTAGGCTCAACTACAGTATATCTATAAGTTGGTCTGGCCTCTCCCTCACTAATAGACCCTCTGGACTTATTAAAATTTTTTATTGCAATACTACACTTGTCAACGATGTGGTTTTGTGACATTAAGCTTAGAAGCAGCATTTATACCTTTATATATATCATTTGTAAGGCCTTTGCAGCTTATGTGATACCAGTCATCACAGCTATCACATGCAATAGCTCTATCTTTACTCTTAACTTCCTTTTTACAAACTACAGTCACTGTCAAAACCCATTTTTGTAGGGTAGGCTATGTTCCTAAGTTAGGTCCTAGGCTTAAAAATTTTGTTGACTCACCAACTTTGATACTATCAAGTTATATCAAAATAGTTACTCAGGTTAGGTCAAGTGGGAGTCTTACCTTGTGGTTAGGCTAGGCTATCAGAATAAGCTAAGCTAGGCCTGTACAAACAAGTGCAGGTAACACCACAGTGATCTTATACTAGTCAAAAAAACAATTCCAAAATGCAGGATCAATCTCAACTGCAGCCCTGGAAAAAATTTTCAACACCTCACTTGTTACCAACAAGCAGGAAAGGTAATAATATTAATAAAGAAGCGCAAAAGTCAATTCGCTAGAGCACAGCCAACACGTCCGATCAGCACCAAACTATGCAAACAAGTTATAAATCTTTATACAAGATCCTTGCGTCCTCTCCACAATCGTTAACACAATTTTTAATTTTGTCAGCCCTTCAAAAAATTAGACATACAAATTTCAATAATAATAATGGTTAATTCCTAGTTTGGAGTGGTTCTCTTAATATGCAATGCATATGTATAAAAACACACTGAACGTCTGAGGCAGAAAACTATACAACACAAACTCACTACCGATGCACCATGCACCGATGCCTACATACGGGTTCTATGTATGTATGGCAATCATTTCATTCCCATTAGGCTATGTCGCCAAGCCCGAGGCAATTTTGTATTGATATTTAATTCAATTAATTAATAATTTATATTTAATTATGAAATAAAGGTATCACATACGGTACCATGTTGTAAGCACGTATAGTTTTTCCATATACTGGGGGGGGGGAGAAAAATTTGTATGTTATAGATCAAATTTTTCAAATTGTGTAAAACTACGTAAAATGGATTAAAAGGAATGAAATAGGAATTTAGGAAGAGAGAGGTTACTCAAGACCTATTTAAATATAAAAGTTCAAAAGGCCAACTTCTCAAGTTTAAAGTTATATCAATTAGTTGGATTCCCCTTAGGTATAGGAAATTTATGGAATTAAAGTAAAGTTATTAAGCACTTTAACTTTGCTCATTATCTGTGTAAATTTTATGTCACCAGTTTTTAAATGCTGGTTTACTGATGTGGTTTTGTAGTTTTGTCATGTTTTGTTTTGTTAACGATTTATGTTTTAAAATGACTTCTACGTTGGTGAGTTAATTGAAATGTACTGTACTTCCATGTTGTGTTGTTTGGTTAAAAGAGTTTGTACTGTATTCAAACCACCTACCACTTCAGACTAGTCAATACCCGTAGTTTTAGTGGAGTAAATGTTACTCCTCCACAGGTAGATCTGGAGGGCTTGGGGCTTTGAATCCTGTACTGTTTTTGTGTTGTTTGGTCTCTGGCCATGGGAGGCCATAAGACCGTTGTTTGGCCTATGGCCAAAGGAGGTCATATGACCGTTGTAATAGTAGTTTGGGCTATGGCCAAAGTAGCCATAAAGCCCTCTTGAATAGTTTGGGCTATGGCCAAGGGAGGCCATCAGCCCCTTGTTGAATCGGTTGGGCTATGGCCAAGGGAGGCCATCAGCCCCTTGTTGAATCGGTTAGGCTATGGCCAAGGGAGGCCATCAGCCCCTTGATGAATATGTTGGGCTATGGCCAAGGTAGGCTATCAACCCCTTGATGAATTTGTTGGGTTATAGCCAAGGTAGGCCAAGGCCCTTTGATCTGTTGAGCTATGGCCAAGGTAGGCCATCAACCCCTTGATGAATAATTTGGGCTATGGCCAAGGTAGGCCATCAGCCCCTTGAAATAGTAGTTTGGGCTATGGCCAAAGTAGCCATAAAACCCTTTAGAGTAGTTTGCTTGTATGTGCCACTGTCTAACCATATAATTTTTGGCACAAAATTATGTGCACAGAACCAGAGCACAGCAAGAAATGCTTTTACTCTCTGATCCTTGGTTATGTTCAGACAGGTTGTTGTGTTTGAGACACATGGAAAGAGTAGTGTGTGTGTGGCTCTGAATCCTGTTGGTCTTCATCCAGTTGGTCTTCAAAACTTTGATTCACCACTCCAGTGAAGTCAATACCCATAGTTATAATTGAGTAAATGTTGCATGTCCTACAGGTAGGTCTGGAAGGTTTGGGGCTTTGAAGGAATCCAGTCTATTTGCAAGGAATGTATGTGTCTGTTAATGAAATCTGTTGAGTGATTCTCCTTTAAAAGAAGAATTGGATGTTTGGAGTCGTATGTATATATTTATATACTGTACTGTACGTTATAGGGTTTTATTTTTGGGTTAGGTTAATCAATTTGGCTGAGTAAAGATCTTCAAATGTTGCAGTTGAGACGCTTATATCAAGCCTTGTCTGTTTTATGCCTATATGTGAAATAGGACTTAGAATAGGTCACGCCTAGTGATGCAAAAAAACCGTTTTTTTTTTTTTTTTTTTTTTTATAGATATTGCCAATTTAATTATAAGGTATACTTTTGCAATGATATATATTATAAAAATAAATAAATAAATAATAAAATAGGCCATATGGTACCAGTATAGAATGTCCTTTTCAGCCTATTTACAGAAAAAACTGGCCTCTTTCTTGCACTGAAAGTCTTGTATCTTGAGATCCATTAAACTTGCGAGAACACTGGCTGGGAGCTGACTGCCCATTGTCCAACCTTCCCAGGACTCTCCATCCATGCCTCGGATTTTGAATCTCCCACTTAACTATCCTTTAGACCCGCGATGACATATTCCCCCCCCCCCCCCATGAGACCATCCATATATATATACATACACATACACCCATATACATATATACCAATATATACATAAATACTTATATACACATTTATATCTATTGTATACCCCATACACATGCATACATCCAGAATTCCAGATACATACGCATGCATACTCACATATATACCTACACAAACTCATACACCTCTATTTCGCCCTTTCATTACCTCCGAGATCATTTAACACATACAGTAATATCCATACAGCCAAAAGAAACCAATTAAGCATAGACAGAGCAGCAAAGCTAGTATTTATATCCCAAAATGCAAAATTCCAAGAAAGTGAAGTAAAACATGGTGCTACATTGGCTTCGTCAACATCCAAATCTGCAATAAATACCAGTACCTGTGATATTGAAACTATTTGCTTTAATCAATCTAGTGATAATGATTCTTCAATGGAAATAGAATCAGATAATGAAAGTTAAACAGCATTAGGTTAACACAAAGGTTAAAGAAAGAGATGAATATTTTTATTTTTTTTATTTTTCTATTTGGAATATATTATATATATATATATATATATATATATATATATATATATATATATATAATATATACTGGTATTCTTGCCAATCACAATTATATCTATTGTTTTATACCAGTATTATGGATATTATACCAGTACCTGTGATATTGAAACTAGCATATATGCTCTACCCAATCTAGTGATGATTCTTCCAGGGAAATGTAGGTTAACAAAAAGGTTAAAAAAAGGTGAATATTTTCCTTTTCTATCTGGAATATATATACTGGTACTCTTGCCAATCACAATTATGTATATTGTTTGAAACGAGGAAGAATGTTTTATGTTCTAGTTAAAAAATATATATACATATAAAAAATGAGGGTTTGTTTTTCCTTTCTATTATATACTTTTTGCGTGATTCAATTTTTCTAAAAGATGACTATATATACTAGGTATAACCGTATAAGCATGGTAGTATAGTAAATTATAGGTAATACTAATATACTTATTAGATTAAAGGAAAAAAAATATGGAATAAGTTTAAAACAATAAAAAACAAAAAAAACAGACTACCTTCGTTTTAAACAAAAAAACGACAAAAAAAACAAAAAAAAATGACACAATAAAAAACGACTCACATCACTAGTCACGCCTAATAGGCACAACCTATTCTACCTGTGGCACTTTTACAGCAGAACTTTATGCCATTTTTCGAGCAGTTCAGTACATTTCTTGCAACATACTGCATCATTACAACTTCATCTGCTCTGATTCCTTCTCCACTCTGCAAGCCCTAGAAAGAAACTCTTCTCCACATTTCCTCATCCACCAAATTTTATGGTTGCTACATTTGCTTCCCAACTATATCTATAATCTTCCTCTGGATACCAAGCCATGTGGGTATCCCAGGAAATGAGGCTGCTGACGTTGCTGCTAGGAATGCAGTGATCTTTGTTCTCAAGTACGGCTCAAACTGTTTTCTCATGAGGCACAGGCCCTCCTCCAGCCTCATGTCCAGAGTTGGTGGCAGGAGGTTTGGAATTCACTTCCTGTCCCTTATTCTACAGCAGCCCCCTTCAATTCCTCTCCATTGGCCATCACCTAATTTATCCCAACGAGAACAGGTGATCCTGGCTAGGCTCCGCCTTCATACTTGTCACCTTACACCAGGGTTGGCAAAAACCCAAAACCCAAAGCCCATGGGTAGGTTTTGGGGTTTTTGGGTTTCATAATTTAAATTAAAGTTATAGCTATGATTTTTAGAATTTATATATTTTGTTTCAGTTTTAAGGTCACTTTCAACTGAAGAAGATAGCAGTGTGCTGTTAAAATATATTGTGTTTTCATTTAACATAGTGTGGCTTTTGTTCTATTTTGAATCAACACAGTAGTGTGTTTTTCTGAATTTTTATTGCAATTTGTTTACAGGCCTAGACAGTAGACATTATTCTTATTTTTGAACATCTTTTTCACAGAGATCAGTTTGTTAGTTAATATCTATTTAATAATGCCTAAAGTTAGACCTGCACATACTGGCAGACTTAAAGCTGCTAAATGGGATGAAGTAAAAATGTTGAGTGACCAACCAAATAGAGTTCAGTGCAAATACTGTGGATGTATACGGTATTTAAAAAAAAAAATAGAATGAGTGAAACATCACTTAAATCGATGCAATAAAAAATGGGTACAGGCTTGTGATGATGAAGCAGGTGAGACTTCATTCACTTCAACCACTTCTGAATCTTCTATACCATTTTTTTCATTCTACTCCAGCCAAGAAAATGCAAGGTCAGATAATGCCATATGTGGTTAGAACAACTGTAGATCAAAAAGAACAACTACATTTGCAAATGGCTAGATTTTTCTTTTTGGCAAATATTCCATTTTAGTTGGAGAATAAAGAATTTATTAAATGGGTCCAAAATTTAAGACCAGGCTATTCATTCGTAATTCATAAGCATTTAAGATCAAGTAATACTTGTGAATAATAAATATATATATATACACTTATTTAGCATTCATTAGTTTTACTGTACTTTATTTGTGTCTGTAGTCTGGACACCATTTAAAAGGCCAATAAAACTTTTCAATTTTTCCTAATCTTTATTTACACATTGCATAATTTAAGAATTGTTTTATAAATCAGCTTGCTTGAAATAATCAATATGCCAAAGCATTCTAATTGGCTACAATTGAACAATGTAGCAATCAGAAAAATTTCAATTATTTTAAAATAAACATCTTGGACCAAAAACGCAAAAACCCACTGAAAATTCAGTGGGTTTTGGGTTGGGTTTTTGGGTGCCAACCCTGCCTTACACACCAGCACTTCTTCACCAATAGCCCTCTGGCTTTTAGTCACTCTTGTCATGCCTCACTTACCCTCTCCCATGTACTCCTTGAGTGTCCAGCATATAATGCTGCCCATTTGCATATTTGGACTATGTGCTGAGATTAGTGATGTGAGTCGTTTTTTATTGTCGTTTTTTTTTGTTTTTTTTGTCATTTTTTTTGTTTAAAACGAAGATAGTCTGTTTTTTTTGTTTTTTATTGTTTTAAACTTATTCCATATTTTTCTTCCTTTAATCTAATAAGTATATTAGTATTACCTATAATTTACTATACTACCATGCTTATACGGTTATACCTAGTATATATAGTCATCTTTTAGAAAAACTGAATCACGCAAAACGTATATAATAGAAAGGAAAAACAAACCCTCATTTTTTATATGTATATATATATATATTTTAACTAGAACATAAAACATTCTTCCTCGTTTCAAACAATATACATAATTGTGATTGGCAAGAGTACCAGTATATATATTCCAGATAGAAAAGGAAAATATTCACCTTTTTTTGAACCTTTTTGTTAACCTAATGTTGTTTAACCTTCATTTCCATGGAAGAATCATCACTAGATTGGGTAGAGCATATATGCTAGTTTCAATATCACAGGTACTGGTATAATATACATATAAAAAATACATAATACTGGTATAAAACAATATATATAATTGTGATTGGCAAGAATACCAGTGTGTGTGTATATATATATTCCAAATAGAAAAATAAAAAAAAATAAAAATATTCATCTCTTTCTTTAACCTTTGTGTTAACCTAATGCTGTTTAACTTTCATTATCTGATTCTATTTCCATTGAAGAATCATTATCACTAGATTGATTAGAGCATATAGTTTCAATATCACAGGTACTGGTACTTATTGCAGATTTGGATGTTGACGAAGCCAATGTAGCACCATGTTTTACTTCACTTTCTTGGAATTTTGCATTTTGGGATATAAATACTAGCTTTGCTGCTCTGTCTGTGCTTAATCAGTTTCTTTTGGCTGTATGGATATTACTGTATGTGCTAAATGATCTCGGAGGTAATGAAAGGGCGAAACAGAGGTGTAGGAGTTTGTGTAGGTATATACAGGGCGTCCCAAAAAAATGTATACACACTTTAACAGCTGATAGCTCAATTGATGTTTCTTTCTTTCCAAGTTAAACCCATTAGAATTAATAATGGCAGTCAGACTAAGCTTTGAACAAAGGAAATTCATTCTAAAATGCTACTGGAAGTGTGAAAAAGCAGTTGAAGTGCAAAGACAGTTTAGGAGGGAGTTTCAAACAGATCCACCAACGCGACTTACCATCACTCGAATTAGAGATAAGTTTGAAGCCGATGGAACTGTTCAGAATGTCCACAAGAAGCGTTCCGGAAGACCACGGACATCGACAAGCCCCACAAAGCAAGAAAGAGTACTGGAAACGTATCACCAAAGTCCAAGAAAATCTGTGTGGCAAGCGAGTCGTGAGGTAGGAATTTCAGAATCGTCTGTCCAACGCATTTTGAAGCGCTGTCAATGGAAAAGTTACATTCCAAGATTAGTCCATGCTATTAATGAAGATGATCCGGACCGAAGAGTGGAGTATTGCGAGTGGTACTTGGCACGATGTGGATGTGGATTGGACGAAGGGGTTTCGTAGAATACCCTCCGCGTTCACCAGACCTCACACCACTAGACTTTTTTTATGGGGATACTTAAAAGACAAAGTCTACGCTATAAAACCTGCAACAGTCGCTGAATTGAGAGCAGCCATTGAACAGAATGCACACAAATACCAAATGAAATGTTTCGTGATGTTTGCGATTCCATTGCTTCGCGTTATCAGCAGTGCCTGGACCAGAACGGACGTCAGTTTGAAAACAGGCATTGACAAAACAATTAAATAATGTCTGTAGATTCTATTACATTTTGAAAATGAAATGTATTTTAATAAACACTGCCTTTATAAGTATTTAAAGTGTGTATACATTTTTTTGGGACGCCCTGTATGTGAGTATGCGTGCGTATGTATCTGGAATTCTGGATGTATGCATGTGTATGGGGTATATAATAGATATAAATATGTGTATATAAGTATTTATGTATATATTGGTATATATGTATATGGGTGTATGTGTATGTATATATATGGATGGTCTCGGGGGGAAAATATGTCATCGCGGGTCTAAAGGATAGTTAAGTGGGAGATTCAAAATCCGAGGCATGGATGGGAGAGTCCTGGAAAGGTTGGACAATGGGCAGTCAGCTCCCAGCCAGTGTTCTCGCAAGTTTAATGGATCTCAAGATACAAGACTTTCAGTGCAAGAAAGAGACCAGTTTTTTCTGTAAATAGGCTGAAAAGGACATTCTATACTGGTACCATATGGCCTATTTTATTATTTATCTATTTTTATAATATATATCATTGCAAAAGTATACCTTATAATTAAATTGGCAATATCTATATTAATTATTAAAAAAAACAAAAAAAATGACAAAAAATGACAAAAAACAAAAAAAATGACAAAAAAAAACAAAACAACATGGACATAAAAAAAACGTTTTTTTTACATCACTAGCTGAGATCTTGCACTACCCTTTCAACTAAGTTCCATTCTCAGCCCATACTTTCCTCCTCATCCTGTACTCAGCTTTTTGATGGCATCCCAATTGTATGCATTCATTTAATTTAATTTTTTTTTTTCACTTGTATATGTAGCTAGAGGCCCTCTTTTCAAGTGCCACAGAGTTGGCCTTGTGGCTGAAGAGGTAATGGGTCTCTTACTCTCCTGTCCTTTTTCCCCCATTTATTATGCCCTGAACACTTGTGATTAAATCTTAAACTCGCAGCATTTTCTGTGTCTATTCTGGTGTTAATAACCCATTGGGTTGGTGCACCATTAAACTTAATAAATCAATCAATCAAGGCAAATAAAATGTAGGGATGATCAGGAGTTTTGGATCTCTTCCATTATAGCACCCCAATTGCTTTTTTTCAGTTAATGAAAATATTCTGTCAAAATTGTTACTAACTAAGGACTTAACCTAACCAATCATAAAGAGTGTACAGTTGACCTAACCAGGCATTCACTTGACCTAACCATTTGGTAAGGTTAAGTTGTGATATTTTCATTAAACCTATTGGAAAATTATTGACTTCCTTGTTAGGTCAACTGTACACCCTTGATGATTGGTTAGGTTAAGTTGTGATATTTTCATTAGTGTCATAATTTATATCCCTAGACTTTTTAGTTTAATTTACACCTCTAAACTTAACATTTACTGAAGTTAATACTGTTAGGGTATTAATTGTTGGTATTTTTAATAATTATTTTTGCTCTGTTTTTACTGAAGGAAATTTAAATAACTTTGGAATTCAATGTTCAAAAATGCAGTTATGCATTTTGGTAAAAATAATAAACTTTAGTTATGAGATACAAGGGAACTGGTTAGAGGATGTTAGACATTACATTACATGGGGCCTATAAAGGTTATCCAAGTCATTAGCTATATTATATTTTATAATAATAATTAAATCTTATAAAACATCATTCTCAAGTTGGCTAATTAACACACAACTGTTTACTACAGAAGTATAATATTAACATATTACAGTACAACGTAGATGGCCTCACAAACAAAATCATGCAGCTTAGGGAATTCGTACACAAACAAAACATTCACATAGCACTTATACAAGAAACAAAACTAAAATGCACACACAAAACACCCACCATCCATGACTTCACAGCGATCCGTCAAGATCGACTGGGGGTAATGGGGGGACTCATCACTTACATACGTAAAAGCATTAGCTACACTGATGCTACCAAACATTACAAACACAATCCAAGCAGATAACACGATAGAAATACAGGCAGTTAACATTAAAACACCGCGCAAAACACAACACCACACTAATCAACATTTACATCCACCAGATAGTTCACCTCAGGTGCCAGCCAATTACAATCCACAGTTACACAATCTTGCCTCTCTCACTAATGTCATCTTAGGAGGAGACTTCAACGCCAAAGACACTAGTTGGTACCTGCACAACCAAAACAACACCAGAGGCGCCAACATAGCCACACAACTAAACAGCCTCTTCATTCTTAACAATACAGAAGAACATACACACATACCACATCAAGCAGGATACTCAAACTCCTCCCCAGACATAACGTTCTGATCCCCCTCACTAGCAACACATACACAATGGAGAACAGAAAAACAACTGTCATCAGACCACCTGCCCATCATCATTACAACACATTCTACACTGCCCCAACAGCCTTAGGCACACTTACAGAAATTACAAGAACGCTGATTGGGAACAGTTCAAAATACAGACTGAGGAACAATTCACCACACAGACTGAGGAACAATTCACCACATTAAACAGCACACCCATCATAAACATCGATACAACACTCAAGACATTTAATCAGATTATCAATAATGCAAACAAATACATACCCAAGGGCAACATTAGGAAATACAACCCAAATTACACTAGAGAAATAGCCCACCTCATAAGGCAACGTAACAACCTCAAACATAACACACAAACACCACACACAGAAGCCATAAAGCAGCAGATACAACAGCTCAACACAGAAATAAACAACAAACTCAAAGAAAACAAACAGAAACATTCAGGGAATTCATAACAACACTAAACCACTCCACAGATACATACAGGCTATACAAGACTATAAACAGCATTACCCACTCTAACAGCGGCATTCACACCTCACACGCGGCTATCTGTCGCAGCCAAAATAATATCCCAACATACACACAACAAGCTAACATTCTAGTTAATCACTACGCAAAGATAAGTCACTTAAACAGAGACAACAACCAGAAACACGCAGACAAACAAACAGCCAGACACAAGAAAACCTACAGACTCGACATGACCATTACACCCTTCAATACAGACCAGACCACCAAGATCATCAAAAACATTAAAAATTTGAAGGCTACTGGACCAGACAACATATCTAACATACACCTTAAACACTTGGGCCCACAAGGAATACTAGCTCTCACAAATATCAGCACATATTCATACCAACACTGTATTATTCCTGACATATGGAAACAAGGTAAAATTATTACACTACTCAAACCAAACAAAAATCCAACAGAACCAGCTTCCTATAGACCCATTACTTTACTATGCACACCTTCCAAAGTAACAGAAAGACTAATCTTACAAATCACCAACCCACACATACCACTATCGCCTACTCAACATGGATTCAGACCTCACCACTCAACCACGACATTACTCACTAACCTGACGCAGCACATCATGGATGGCATCAACTCTAGAAGACCAGCTCAACGTACACTATTAGCAACAATAGACATTAGTAAAGCATTTGATGCTATCCCACGCTTCCCTCTCATAAACAAAATACTCAACACAAACATGCACAATAACACCAAAAGGTGGCTGAGCAACTATCTCTCAGGAAGATACTCACATGTCACATTTAATGGCAAGTCATCCAAAAACAAGCTTTTTCCGAACGGGGTCCCTCAAGGCTCTGTTCTCTCACCAACACTCTTCAACTTATACATGCATGACATTCCAACACCCATAGATAACAAGCTTACCTTATCATCATATGCAGATGATATCACTCTAACATCCACCCACAACAACATCGACACCGCTACAAATAACCTACAAACATACATAAACAGTATACAAGACTGGCTCACACACAATAGACTCAAAGTAGCGCCCACAAAATCAACCATCACCTTGCTTACAAGCAACACAAAAGAACACCAGGTAATTCCACAACTTACACTAAACAACATCAACATTCCACACACTCACAGAACCAAAATACTAGGTGTCACATACAACACATCATTATCTTTTGCAAACCACATTCAGGACATTAAAAACAAATGTACGTCAAGACTTAACACGCTTAGGGTACTAACAGGCACAAACTTTGGACACCAGCAGGAAACAACATCACTCATCTACAAACAATATATTCGCTCAGTTATGGACTATGCTAGCCCATGCTGGGCACCCATTATCTCAAACACACACATAAACACCTTACAAACAATACAAAACAACGCACTTCGTATCATTACAGGATGCACTCAAACAACACCAATAGAACACCTGCACACAGAAACAAAAATACTAAAAGTTAGGGAACATTTAGACATGAGGGAACACAATTCATGGCAGCAGCGACAACTAACCCACAACACCCTTGCCACTACATGTACAATCATGCACCAACACCTCGCACCATTAAGGTAACACCAGAGAGACATTATAACCAAATACTCCATTCCATACCACGCCCCACAGACATCACACAGTACAGAAAACACATACACACACACCTAACCCACAAAGCACTGACATGACTCGGTCCGAATGTGGTCCTAGGTGCGAAGCCGCCGCCCATTAACAGGTCAGAGATCAGCCTGAGTAGATCGGATCGAGTTAACTTAGCACGATTCCGATGTGGACATCGCCCCAACTTATGGACATATAAACACAGACTAGACAACTCCATAGACGACACCTGCCACCTGTGCCAAGACACACCACAAACAATTGAACACATTATGACAGACTGTACCGCTCTAGCACAACAACGAACACAACACAACATCACGAGTGCGCTGAACCTCTGGTCCACTCCGGAGAGGGCGATCGGTTACCTGCGTGCCGCTGGCTTGCTCGATCAGGGTGGGCTGATCGGCTAAACAACAACAACAACAACTATTATGTAGATATATTTAGATTTATATTTACTACTATATAATTTACAGATGACTTCCTTACTCTTATAACTAATAGCTCTCTTAATAATACCTATTGTAGCATTTTATTTCTTATTTCTAACCACTGAGCACTATTTACAAAATTTTAGATCACAACTTTAATGCCAAGATATTTTTCTTGGTTTACATCCTCTAACCAGTTTCCTTTTATCTCATAACTAAGGTTTTCATTATGTTTACCAAAATGGATGACTTTGCATTTTAGAACATTGAATTCCATCTGCCATCAATTTACATTTCACAAACCCAAGCCACTAATCTATCAAGATCTTTTTGTAGTTTATAAGAATTTTCTGTACAGTACAGGTATACCCTGATTTACGAAGCTTAGGTTTATGAAACTTTGCAGTTACAAGAAAAAATTTCTGTACCAAACCTTGTTTTACAGAGCTTTCCCCGCAGTTACAAAAATTTTTTAAAAAAATTTCAAAAGTGAGGTGTATGTTGAAGTTGATATTAACCCTTGCTAATCACTTATGTAAAAATATATTACACATTTAATCACAATTTAATTTCTCACATAATTTCTGTTTATACATATTGTGTGGAGATTTTGATGGTTTATCTCATACAGCATCTTTTTGTAGCATCTCACCTGTTTTGCATATTGTTTCAAACATGTGAATACCTTATTCCCTTACACATGTTCTACTTAAAATGTATAATTTTATGTAATTAGTGTTATTTTATTACATTATGGGTGGGATTTTGGGGGGGGGGCTGGAATGTATCTTGGCTTTTATAATAGGAGTCAATGGGAAAATCCTCCACAATTTACAAAAGGTTTGGTAATTATTTGGCAAAGGACTGGATGCAGTTTGAACACCACAATACATTTTTCTGGTAGTATTTGATGTGCTTTGTTCAAATCTGGCCTTAATTTTTTTGTGCAAATGAACCAAAATAAAGTTATGAAACAATGAAGTTTTCATAAGTTGTATTCATTTGCTCAAGAAATAAAGGTGGGATTTGAATAAAGCACATCAACTACAATCAGAAAAATGTATTGTGGTGCTTATTATTATAAAACCTAACCTTACCTAACCTATTACTCAGCTACATACCTTATTTTGGAGGGTACAAATCGACAATTGTCTTGAGGAAATGGTGCAATCTTCAAGTTGGCACTGTGTAGAGAGAGAGAGAGAGAGGTAGTGTGCAAAATATTTTTGGTAATGGTACCATTTATTTCCAGCATGTAAAACCCATGATTTCATGTCTTTCCACAAGCATTCTATATTTTGTGTATGGATTCATTTATCCACAAGGGTCCACAAAATTTTTACTATGATTTACTCTCTTGTGCGTGTAACCTAGTTCACAGATGCGATTGTACGCATGACAGACCCAGGTTTAACAAACTGTTGAATTAATGGCAGAAGAGTGTCTGCCTTTCTATTAGCAACAGGAATAATAAATTTAGCCTTTGAAAGTCTCTCAATTACCCCAAACACCCAGAGACCCTGAATTGAATAACCTTTATTAATAATAAAATAAATACAGTAGTCTTTTTACAATTTACAATTTTTACAATGACATAAGGCCCTTAAGCTTTAGGCTTTACTGGGCTCTTATTAAAAATAAGCAGCTAGCTGTTATAAATTAATAATAATAAATAAATAAATAAGTAAATAAGTATTATTAATAGTTAAAACCTGTATTTCAATATTAAACAATATTAATGGACAATATTAAACATTATTAGTGGACATTAATCCAAGATTTTTGTTAGTATCCCATTATTAATCGGGATTTCAACTTGGTTTTAAACAAATTTACATTCGCAATATTTTTTATATCGGCATGCAAGTCATTCCATAGTTTCAATCCAATGAAAATGGGTAGTTTTTGAGATGAAGACAATCTAAATTGAGGTATAACAAGCTTTGATCTATTTCTGGTCTGATACGAGTGGATTTCTTGATGAGTTACAAAATATCTATTTACCCATTGCAAATTAATGATTTTGCTCTTACACTTGTAAATAAAAATTTGCCATCTGTGATTATACAGGGTGGGCCGTAAGTTTCCATACATAGGAAAATTTAAATTATGGTCTTCACGTGCGTCGGTATTTGGATCAGCAGTTTCCGGATGCTTGGATTGGTCGGCGTGGTCCTGTGGAGTGGCCTCCCAGATCCCCAGATCTCACCCCCCTTGATTTCTATCTTTGGGGGCACTTGAAGGCCATGGTGTATCAGGAAAAGATACGAGACATAAATCATCTAAAGGAACGTATCACCAACGCCATTACAAGCATAACGTCAACTGTGCTAATGCGTGTTCATCAACAGTGGGGAACACGTATTGAAATGTGTTTTCAAAACAATGGCAACCATGTAGAGCATATTATATAAATAAAAATGGTTGTCCATAAAAAAATGTTTATTTTTCCTATGTATGGAAACTTACGGCCCACCCTGTATTTAGCACAACCAAATAGAGATTCATCAATTTCAACAGACATTCCTTCTCCACCAATTGGTTTTTGATTGTCCATCCATTTTTCACAAACCTCACCACAGTAGGATTTCCAGTTAATGACACTTTCACTATTTAATTTCAAGTATTCTTGTGCATAACTTTGCGAAAAAAATTTCCGTAGGTAAACATTTATAAAGCACAGGTTAACATTAGCAGAAACTTTGCATTTCTCCAGCCACGTGCCTTGAAATAGTGAAACACTAATTATATTCCTGTTTATTCTTTGGGTTGTTTTTACGGCACTGCACAATATTCTTATCTGTCCTAATTAAACATTCGCTATTACACTTTGGGCAAGTGTAGGATGCAGGAAGTACACTGTGATTAATAAAGACACCCAATGCCTTTTGTTCATCAAAGCCAACAGAAAGGAGTTGGTTGTAAAACTTCTAAATTTGCAGATGATACAAAAGTTGTTGGTCCAGTTACAAATATAGGAAATTCTTATAAATGGCAAAAGGATCTTCATAGATTAGTTGCTTGGGCTAATAAATGGCAGATGGAATTGTGTCCAAACATGCAAAGTCATGCATTTTGGTAGAAATAATGAAAACTTTAGTTATGAAGATGCAAGGAACTGGTTGGAGGATGTTAGAAAGGAAAGGGATCTTGGCATTATAGTTGGTAGTGATCTCAAATTTTCTAAGCAGTGCTTGAGGGTAGAAATAAGGCAAATAAAATGTTGGGTATTATTAAGAGAAATGTTAGTTATAAGAGTAAGGAAGTCATCTGTAAATTGTATAATTCTTATGTTAGGCCTCACTTAGAATATTCCATTCAAGCTTGGTCCCCTCACCTTAGACATGATATTGATATGTTTGAAGGTGTGCAATGTAGGGCAACCAAGCTTATCCCTAACCTAAGAAGATTGGAATACAGGGATAGATTAAAGGGACTACGTACAGGGGGTCCTCGTTATCCAAGGATAATGGGAACCAAGAAATCACCACTAAGTGAATCCACTTAAAGCAGGGACCTAAAGCCCATAAGAAATAATGAGAATAATAAATGGTTTAATTGGGACCTTAACACAATAAATGACACTCAAAATTATCTAAATATCCTCAGGTAAGCTTAAAGCTTTCTCCTGGATGAGTGCTAAGCTTACAGGTGTGTGCTGGTGATACAGCTCTTCTATCCATGTTGCTAGTCATCTTCCCATAATCTCCATTACATCACTCCTGTGTGTGTTATTTTAATCTGAGTGCCTTATCATTGTTGTAGCTTTTGCTTCTAAATCAGCTGCATTCTTCAGTATGGTGTGAATGATAGTTTTGGGGATGTTAAGAGCATGCACAATGTTTATCACTCATTCACAATTTTTCTTGCACTTAATGACATCTAATTTCACATCCAACCCATAGCTGGTACACTTTCTTTTAGAGCCAGTAACTGCTTTACCACTAGCAGTACACTTTGAAGTCATGGCTGCAACAATAGCACAAAAACCCAACAAAATTGGAATGAAAACACTAGAAAACTGCAGATTGATTCAACACTGGCAACAGTTAGTGAGAGACTGAGAGTGCATGGCGTCAGGGTTGGGGTGGAGCATGGTGGTGGTGGTGGTGGTGGTGGAGTGTTGGAGGGTATGGGAAAGTGAGTGAGACAATGAGTCCAAGGGAAATTTAAATGGTTTTCTGTTGCACTTCCGTGTTCCATGTACATTATGGTGGCCCACTTTTCAATTTTTTTTTAAAAGTATAGGTTATCGTAGTTTTTCCCATTATTTGGCACTATACTAGCACTTTGGTACCATTTTTACAAAAATTGATCAATATTTAGGGGTCTCGCATCGACCTTGAAATTACGAGGTTTTTTTTTTAAATGCGTACTTTTTAACGTTTTACTGAATCAAGATAAATCATTAAGTAGGGATTTTCTGAATCCTCTTGATGAGAGAAGTCGTTTGGTGTGCCTTCCAATGTCATACGACTAACGGTTTAAAAGTTGTGCCTGTATACAGGTAATACCAATGTGCTAGTATAGTGCCAAATAATGGGAAAAACCACGATCACCTATACTTTTCAAAAAAATCAGCAAATAGCAGACAAATAAGGAAGAAGAAAAACAATAACTTAAACAATCACTTTTGCATTGTATTGACCACTATCACACGTCACTGGCTGCAACGTTGTCCCTCTGTGCTATGTCATCGTGGCGAGTGATGACTTCTTGAAGTCGCCGAGCTCTTTCCGGTTCTTTTCCACCACTTGCAGAAGATCCTGCAGCTGTGCCTCGTCCTTTGTGACGTGTGCATAGTCTTGTATCAGTTGGACTCCTCTTTCAGCGACGTCATTGGTGACCTGGAGATTAGAGATCACATCCTTCAGACGACAAAAGTCCTCATTCTCGTCCCACTTATCAGTTGGCAGGGTGAGCCACGAAGACCCATACATCTTCAGACCTGCAAATAAGAACCAGGAGGACTCGTCGATCAGGTGGGGAGTAGCGTCATCTCGTCGACTGAGACATTCTCGTATGTGAAGTCTTTGGGTACAGGGAGGTGGGACAGCTTCTCTGCCATCTGTTGCTTCACAGTGCCATCCACCTTGTTGCTGCATAGAGCGAAGATGACGGTCTGAGGCCTCAGATACCAGAAGTGCCACCTCATCACTGCCAGTGATGCTTCTGCCACCTCGCGGTCCACTGCCCTATACCTCAGAAAACGCTGGTATAGTACCAGGTCATTCAACGGCGCATCAGCTGCTACAGGGGCCGCCAACCAAGCTGGTACGTACAGAAGAGCGATGAACACCACGATCCTGTGCAGTTTGTCGACCAGCTCGGCGTCGAGCTCCAGCTGCCTACTGAACATCAGCAGTTTTGTGTAGTAGATGACCTGAAACGAATAGGCACCATTGTAAGTAAGACAGGTTTATTGTTACCAATTACTTTGTTTGCGTTATAATGAAATGTTTATCTTTGAATAACATTTAAACTTATCTCTAGATTATTTTTTTTGAAAATACTAACTTTAGCCATCCATCTTGTGTGGTGGTAGGCTCCTGGGCGCATGAGGTGAATGCCACGGCGTGGTTGTGTCCCGAGTACCAGGAGCGTGATCTCTGCCACTTCCCGGTAATCGTCTCTGACGAAACCAGAAGCTGTGCTCAGGAAGCTGACGCCGCGTCCCGGAGTTCTATTAGCCACGTACTCTCGCCAGATTCTCGACCTGCAGCTTGCAGTAGGTCGAGAGATCGAGCTCGTCCCATCTTAAAAATAATAAACAAGAAAATTGTGTGAGAAAACTCTGAAGTTCCGGTTTGGCTTGCTGTTTTATAAACTAGTGGAATATCATGTGTGTCCTAACTTTACCTTGCACAAAAAATGAACTAACTTCTCTTCAACTGCTGAAACAAAGGATCAGTTGGTGCCGTAGTCCTTCCGAGCAGGGTGACGGCTACTGCCCCCACGATAAGCTCTAGGACGTGATGACGGCATCCCAGCTGGAGTAGCGGTCGCCCGAGCATGTTTTCCAGCCGGACAACTGCACCCTGCACCCTCCCGTGTTGGTGGAAGTGGTGTCGAAGCAGAGTCCGATGACGCTCTCCTCACATCCCAATCTTAGAGCATGTATGGTTGCCCGCGCCTGCGACAGTCCGGTGCGTCAGCAACAGCTGGGACTGACAGCAACTTTCCTTCTGTGCAATGAGGAGCCCCGGAGATGAGAATTGCTTGGTGGTGCTCCGCCGTTCCAAGGAAGTTCTGAAACACATGCCATATATTTCAATTTCATGGTTGTAAAGTAACCTATTTTTGTTCACATTCAGTTCTCTTTTTAATTGACATTATGCTTCATGAATCTCATTACTAAATTGATAGCTATGAAAACTTAATCAACTGACCTTGACCATTTTGCCATCCCAGTGGACAACAGTGTGCCTCGGTGGTGTGAAGGAGTCCTTCACAGCCGTCGCCACTTCACGGCGATGTGACACTCTTCCCCGGCGAGCCGTTTCTTTCGAGATGCTGAACTGATTGAGGTCTGCTGGTGGATCCGCCGAACGTGTGATAGCAGCCACAATGCTTACTACCTATGTAGAGAATGGAAAGTGGAAAGGAAACTGTCAAGAATACATGTGGGTTACGGGACACTTTAAAACTGACGCTATCGATGAATACTATACACAATACGCACCTGATTATTGGACATGCGGAAACGATCAGCCACTTCCATGACAGCAGGTGCATTAAGGATGCGGCGAGGAAGATTGACAGACACACTTGGCTCTTTCGGCAGGGGGAACGCTAGTTCTGTCTCCGACTCTCCTGACATGCCAGTATCATCATTCTCCATGGCCTCATCTCCGGTTTCGTATGCACACTTTGAGGTTTGCGGCTCCTGGCGAGGACGTTTTCTTCCTTCCTGTAGCTTTCTTTTTACAGCGAAAACTTTATCGTTCCCGCTCATCGTTGCCACCCGAGGACCACGTTGATCGAGGTAGAAGTCAATGTCTTCTTTCTTGTCCTTGTCGGACAGCAGTCGATTCTTCTTTATATCTTTGACAGCGTCAGATGCTCCGATATCCACAGCTTGTCCACACTGTCCAAAAACTTCTGCCGTTTTCCTCCGGCGTCAGTTTCTCGTTTTCTGCTCTTTTGGAGTAAGTGCCACTCTTTCCACAATGCCTCTAGCTTCCGTTCGCAGTTGAGCTTTGTGATTGTTTTAATGCGGGCCATGTTCCAAAACTTTAAGACGTTGTTTACGGTTTCTTTGAATGCGTCTTTCCTGTTAGCAGTGTACTGGATAACACTGAAGAAGTATTGCAAAACCTGCCGTGTTGTTGGCAATTTGCTACCACTGATGGAGGACGACGGTTGGCCAACTAAAAAAATTTCGAGGCCGATCTTAGAGAAGGTAGCGATGTTATTTTCGCCTTTCCTTTTGATGACTCTATTTGTAGCTTCAAGAGTTCTTCCAGTTATGGTTGCCATCGATTTGTCCATGACAAAGGATGAGGAACTCAGACAGAATTTCAAAATGTTATGATCTGCAAAAAAAGAAATAGGTTAGGTACCTGGCACAGGCATAGTGCATTTTCTAATTACCTATATACATTCCGCCGGGTATGGTGACTCATTTTTTTGAAAAGTATAGGTGATCGTGGTTTTTCCCATTATTTGGCACTATACTAGCACATTGGTATTACCTGTATACAGGCACAACCTTTAAACCGTTAGTCGTATGACATTGGCAGGCACACCAAACGACTTCTCTCATTAAGAGGATTCAGAAAACATCCCTACTTAATGATTTATCTTGATTCAGTAAAAAGTTAAAAAGTACACATTTTTAAAAAAAAACTAGTAATTTCAAGGTCGATGCGAGACCCCTAAATATTGATCAATTTTTGTAAAAATGGTACCAATGTGCTAGTATAGTGCCAAATAATGGGAAAAACCACGATCACCTATACTTTTCAAAAAAAATTGAAAAGTGGGCCACCCTAATGTACATTATCTGTGGAAACCACTTAAGTGTGGGGAATTTATCCGTATGGTTCTATAATTATTTGGCCACATAAATGCAGGGACTCGGATAATGAATACACTTGTACCTCGCTTAACGCTCAGGATGCGTTCCTAGAAAATGGAGTGCTAACTGAATCAGCGCAAAACAGGGTCATTATAGCATGGTTATATAAAAGATAGGTGAACATATAAATGAAAGTAAAATAGTAATGACTCTTTTATTAACATAAATGAAAGTAAAATAGTAATAACTTTTATTAAGGAAATATTGTTTATTTAGTGAGCAAATATTATGGAAAATGCATACGATATTATTATTTACCATATTAATTGCACTTATATTTCAGAAGAAGGGCCGGCCTTTGGTTCTTCAATCCTTGGTTTTTTGGTCATGTAAGCATTTATTTGCCATTTTTTTAAGCTTTCTCTCACGAAGTATTTTTTGGTAGCAAGATATCATTTCAAGAACACCTCGCCTTGCCTTGGAACTCCGCTCATAATCTGAATCGTGTTCAACAAACTGATCCATGATTTCTGTGATTGTGATGATGCTGTTGCTGAGGAATTCTGTTGTTAATTTTTGTTGCCAAATTTAAAGAAGCACCCACTTCAACTTGACGCTCACCAGCTTCTAGACGACGTAACACTTGTAATTTCACATCCAGAGAAATACTTTTCCTTAGCATCTTTGATACACTAGAATCACTATCACACTTTCTTTCTGACATGATGGGTAAAGCACACTAAAAATATATGCCAAAATATACAAAAAGGCTTTCCGCCAGAAAGCGCTATAGCGAAACAGCGCAGAGCGGGGCAGCGTTAAGCGAGGTACTACTGTACTTGGATAATGAGGACCCCCTGTATATGTTTAGTTTTAAGAGATGCTGTGTTTAGGTTTGGACAATTTAGATGTATGTAACTCTTTCTCACTAGAGATAGATGGGATAACTTGCGAACATAATACGAAAATTAGAAAACAGCCTTATAGACTTGATCTAAGAAAATACTTTTTCAGAGTAGTAGATTTTTGGAATGACTTGCCATATGGTGATAAACAGTAGCTCATTAGTTAATTTTAAGAAAAATTTAATGTTTTCATGAATGAGAGGTTCGTAGATTGTAAATGCTGTATATTTTTAGGTTAAGTTTGTAGGCTACTTTGATAGTAGTAAATAATTGCACATTTAGTTAGCTGACTTGAGATTGCCATTTTGCAGGATTTTATTATATTAGCTCATGACGTGGATAACCTCAATAGGCCCCAGTGTCTTCTTTTTCCAAATGAAGACACTATTACAGGATTTTTCAAGTAATAGTAATAGATCATAATTTTTTGGCTGTAATAGTGATAGTAATAGAAGGCAAAGTAATAGATAGTAGTCTATTACTTTTCTATTACAATGGCAATGGACATACTATGTGAACAAAGCACTGAAAAATGAACTAAATCTACTCTAAACAAAAATAAACATGTATGTGAACTAATATTGTAGCAAATTTTTTCTTCAATAAAGTAAAATTTATCAGACCTACAGTCTCTGAAATTGTAATGATTTAGTTGAAACAAATATTTATTTGGCTGCCTCTCAGCCTCATCCTGGATCCATGAGTGCGCAGAGCCCTCTGCCTCTCAGCCTCGTCCTGGATCCATGAGTGCGCAGAGCCCTCTGCCTCTCAGCCTCGTCCTGGATCCATGAGTTCGCAGAGCCCTCTGCCTCTCAGCCTCGTCCTGGGGATCCATGAGTGCGCAGAGCCCTCTGCCTCTCAGCCTCGTCCTGGGGATCCATGAGTGCGCAGAGCCCTCTGCCTCTCAGCCTCGTCCTGGGGATCCATGAGTGCGCAGAGCCCTCTGCCTCTCAGCCTCGTCCTGGGGATCCATGAGTGCGCAGAGCCCTCTGCCTCTCTGCCTCATCCTGGATTCATGAGTGCGCAGAGCCCTCTGCCTCGTCCTGGATTCATGAGTGCGCAGAGCCCTCTGCCTCGTCCTGGATTCATGAGTGCGCAGAGCCCTCTGCCTCATCCTGGATTCATGAGTGCGCAGAGCCCTCTGCCTCATCCTGGATTCATGAGTGCGCAGAGCCCTCTGCCTCATCCTGGATTCATGAGTGCGCAGAGCCCTCTGCCTCATCCTGGATTCATGAGTGCGCAGAGCCCTCTGCCTCATCCTGGATTCATGAGTGCGCAGAGCCTTCTGCCTCTCAGCCTCATCCTGGATTCATGAGTGCGCAGAGCCCTCTGCCTCTCAGCCTCATCCTGGATTCATGAGTGCGCAAAGCCCTCTGCCTCTCAGCCTCGTCCTGGATCCATGAGTGCGCAGAGCCCTCTGCCTCATCCTGGATCCCTGAATCCAGACACTGCTACAGTGCTACATTGCCAGCTCAATACCATCTTGATACAATCTCACAAAGGGTACACCCCAAGGGGCCTTGGTGAATCAGGATGCTGGGAATGGAGTCATGAGGAGGAGGAGGCATCTTGGATAATGGTGATAAGGAGGGGCTGGAAGCGAGTGACCCCTCTGAGAACTGCAACCACTGCAGTAGCTAATGGTGGTTGTCCCTCAAGGGGGTCAGGTCCTATTTGTGCACAGGCTAGAGGGAGTCAGCCTGTGGCAAGGGCTGGTAGAGAATGGCTGGGTATCATAGGGCCTACCAAAACAGATCATATGATGGCTGTACGAATGAAGACTGCAAACATTTTCATCTTGAGATGTCAACGTTATCTTATGGCTGAGGAGCTGCAAACATTTGTGGAAGATAAAGTGAACCTTCAGGTTACATGTAGGAAAATTGACTCCAGATGAACTATGTACAGTTCCTTTCAAGTTGGAGCAGTCTGTGATGATCCAGGGGTATTTATGGATCCAGCAGTATGGCCAGAATAGGTATCTGTACAGCAGTTCTATGAGAAGAAGGGAACAAAAAACACCTGCAGCCCCTCTTGCAAGTGCTGAAGAGGGTACCCTAATTATGGAGATGTCATGCGTTGTACTGTAGAGGAAAATCCAGCTGGGTCTAATGCTGTTACTGCTATGCCTGGTATAAGTAGAATTCAAAATGTAGAGATGGCTAGCAGAACTCCTGCATCTTCGTAATTGCAAATTCAAGGTAATCTCTTATAACTGTAGAGGCCTAAGCTTAGGCAATAATGGCAAACACAGGTGGATTATAATTGATAAGCTGTTAGAGGATGCTGATATTCTGTCTGCAGGAAACATGGCTATGGAAACAGGACTTAAAGGAGCTGAATAGCAGGTCCAGTAACTTTCATGGGATAGGGGAGGCCACCAGAGATAAAAAAAAGATGGTCTCCTTGCAGGCCACCCACCTGGTGGGGTAGCTATTCTATGGAGGTTGGGGTATGGGAAATATATTAGTGAATTAAAACTTGGTTTGAATTGGCTAACTGGAATAGAAATTTGTGTAGACAATAAAAAATTTGTAATTTTGTGTACAGTCGTCCCTCGGTATCCGCGGGGGATTGGTTCCAGGACCCCCCGCGGATACCAAAATCCACGGATGCTCAAGTCCCTTATATAAAATGGCGTAGTATTTGCATATAACCTATGCACATCCTCCCGTATACTTTAAATCATCTCTAGATTACTTATAATACCTAATACAATGTAAATGCTATGTAAATAGTTGTTATACTGTATTGTTTAGGGAATAATGACAAGGAAAAAAAGTCTACATGTTCAGTACAGACGCAACCATCATAGGCCTAACTACATAGTACATGTCAGCAACAACGTAACATTTTCTTTCTTTCAACACTTACAGATTGCTTTCGTTTAATGACCTGAAAGAGAAATACATAGAATAAAACACAGAATATTTAAAATACAAGTACATGTAGAAAATATAATTATAAATAGAGAAAATATAAATTTATTCTCTCTCTCTCGCTCACAAGTAGCGAATGAACGAGACGCGAGGTGAACAATGCTCAAACAACGAGTGCTGGAGAGAGAGTGTGGATCTGTGAAATGGCAGGAGGCTACAGTAGGGTATGCCTACACATCACTTCATTTGCGTGGATTCAGCATAGTGCTCGGCGTGCTGCAAATTCAAGTTTTGCTTTTTGGAACTTTCTGTAATTTTTTTTTTTAAATATTTTTGATCCGCAGTTGGTTGAATCCGCGGATGCGGAACCCGCGGATGCGGAACCCGCGGATGCGGAACCCGCGGATATGGAGGGCCGACTGTATTTATATGCCTTTTCAGGCAGTTGATAATGAAGAAGATTACCTCGTTAAATTGGGGCAGGTCAGCAGTATTATTGATGAGTTGGATATGACATGTGTAGCTATTATTGGTGACTTTAATGCTAATGTACTTAATGATAAATCTTTGTTTAGCAACCACTTAAAAGCCTTCTGTGAAGATAATAACTTGACCCTTTCATCCATGTGTAGTCTTCCTGGTGATAGCTTTACTTATGTTGGCACACCACCTCATGGTTGGATCATTGTATTTGTATGTTCATTATACGCTGATTCAGTGATTTATTGGCCTACTTGGTACTCCAGATAACTATCTCTTAATTTTCTATGGACCTCTTGTATAATGTTTGTACCTGTTGAGTCTGAAAGTGTTTGTTTAACACACTGCTTCTAATTGCATTTAAATAGACATAAAGATCCTTTTCAAATGAGTGAAGTACCCATATACAAAAGTAATAGTAATAGGTGAAAATTAAAGTAATAGTAATAGAAGGAATCAATAGTAATAGAAACCCAGTAATTGACCCTATGTCCGCCTTGGATGCAAAGGTTTTATGGAAAAAACCATTGTGCAATGCATCATAAAATTTTAGCATATTGTGCTGTCTAGTTTAAAAATCATGATGAAGTAGGCATTTCATCTGATGTACAAGTGTGGTAATGAAGTAATTTATGATAATCTGCCACCAGGGTCTTTCTAGGTTAGCCCTCTCCAAAATGAGTACCAAATTATACCAAATACTGTACTTTAATGTTTTTGTTCTATAATGTGTGAAGTGTACAAAGAACCCCAGCTATTTACAAGGTTTTTCCTCAAAATTTTCTCGAATCCTCTTGGATCCATGAGCTTACATCACTCAAATGTGTGTAAGAATCCTAGTTGTTCACAAGATTCTTCTTTTTCCCTAGTCACAAATTTATCTTAATTATATCTTTGTCCATTTGGTGGTGTCACTGAATTAAATTTGATTTTTCTACAAGATATCTCTGATTAAAAAATACATCAAATATGATACTACTATTGTAAAGCTAAGGTACTGCTGTTTACTAAGGCAATCAGTAAGTCATTCCAAAAATTCACCATCTTAAGCTTGAAGAAATATTTTATTTAGATCCAGTCTACAAATCTTCTGCCCATTTTTCAATTATGACCTTTAAATTCTATTGTCAGTTTCTAATGGAAGAACTAAATGAGCCTATCATACAGTTTAATTTGAGAGTTATTTCAATATAAAATGATTTGTATTATATTTTATAACTTTAAATTGCCACAGTTTTTGGGTAGAGCATAATGGAGGTGGGGGTTAGAATTAAATTTTCCCCTGTGGGAGCCTTCAACTATTTGCATATATAAATAATCAGTTTTTTTATACTGATTCAAAATATAACAGCTGTTTCTTGTGCAAATTCTGTTTTTCAGTTATTTAGGTACGGTACTCTCAAAGGTAGCACCACAGCAGTAACCACAGATAAGCTTGATTGCCTTCTTTTTTTTTTTTTTTTTTATTTTGTTAGGTACTGGATCACTGCAGTAGCATGTGTACTGATATATTTTTGGTCTGGACATAGGTTAGGTTTTGGTTAGGTTAGTTATATTATGAGAATAGGTTTCTCTAGTGTATTTTTGGTTCAAAATTTTCTCATTTGCACAAGAAATGAAGGTCAGATTTGAATAAAACACCAAAATACACCAGAAAAACCTATTCTCATATCAAAATCAATGTGCAGGGGTAAAATGAATAATTACCAAGGTGGGTGAATTGCCCATGAAAATTATGAAGACATTGGGCCTACTGTCACAGAGACTAGGCTGTGAAACCTACATTGACAACAAACAAGATGTAAGAAAATGTAGTAGGTACCAAACTTTCCATCACTGTCTTCATCAAAACCATTTTGAGAAGAAAATTAATAAATACATAATTATACATTTGAAAATTTTGTCTGCAAATGTTGACAAGAAATTAAATGGAAAGAAGGAAAAATATCTGAAACTTTCCTTCAGTTTGAAGCAAATGCTCAAAGATGAAAGGAAGGTGTTTAAACATATCAAATTCTGTGTAAATTTCATTTTGAAAAATATTAATTGGGTAGGTCCATCCCCAAATTTAGGTAGAATGATCTGCCTTCATTGAGTAACTAAAATAAGACATGATTTGCATGTAGTCTACATTACCAACAGACACTAAAATAGGCATTAACCAATTGACAACATTGAAGGATCATGAAACCTAACTGGTACATTAAGATCAACAGGACAGAAGGTATACAGCATAATTTATACCACATTATGTAGGTTTTACTTAAAACTGAAAACTAGGTACAAAATTAATGAAAAGCATTGATCTTTTATCATACAGGCATCAGCTCTGTTAGAAATATTTAATGGATCACTTGTATGATAGGCAATCACCATAGATGAGTTTTTTGATACTTGGCTTTTCTACTATTTACAAGATTTCTCTTTGATTAAAAAATTCATCAAATCCTTTTATAAAGCTATTTACCAATGCAGTTGGTAAGTCATTCCAAAAATTCACCATCCTAAGCTTGAAGAAATATTTGTGGATTTTTTTTTTTTTTTTTTTTTTTTTTTTTTTTTTTTAAATAGAATACACATTAATAGGAGACAATTTTCTGAACTGACTTTGCAATAGGTACACCTGACAAATGTATTCCCTACTAAGGCTCATGGAATCAGGGGTGTAGTAATAAATTGGCTAGAAGAGTGGTTGTGAGGTAGGAAACAGAGGGTGGTCATTGATGGAGCGGAGTTGTGTTGGGCTAATGTAGCGAGTGGCGTTCCTCAGGGTTCTGTATTGGGCCCCTTGCTTTCTCTTATATATATTAACGATTTAGATGTCAGCCTAGTCAGTACAGTTTCAAAGTTTGCGGATGACATGAAGCTGGGTGGTAGGGCGATTAATGACGAAGATAGAGGTAAAATCCAGGAAGACCTGAATAAAATCGTTGATTGGTCAGTCACATGGCAAATGAGATTTAACGTTGATAAGTGCAAAATTTTGCATATAGGTTCACGTAATGGTAATTTTGCGTATAGTATGTAAGGGAAAGATTTAACAAGCGTAGGGCAGGAAAAAGATTTAGGAGTTATAGTCACTGGTGATTTAAAAGTAGCGAAACAAAGTACAGCAGCCAGGGATGGGGAGTCGGCCAAAAACAACCGACTCCAACTCCCGACTCTTTCCTTATCATGCTGATCTACAACCTTATAAATATTGGGATGTTTGTTTCATAGATGGCGTTTCAAGTTTGAGGCTCTAGTTGGAGCATTAGCATGTTTCCCAGTGTAAGCACTAATTTTTGCATTACACTCTCTACCATCCTTTTCTATTTGACAAATAAAAATACTTTCATCCTCATTTAGCTTAAAATATTGAAAGAGTGCTGATTTTCTACTAGGCCCACGACTCATTACTAATAGGGGCTAATTAAATTAAATTAATTAATATATTGCTAATTTTTATATGGTACCTAGTATCCTAAAATAGAAATATGAAATTCATTTGCTAAGATTTACCAGAACAATAAATCAAATGTGGAAATGTGAATCTAGAATTAGTTCAGGAAGATATTTATTTAGGGCATAGTAGTATTCTGGTAAATTGCTGGCATATAGAAATTGAATCAAAGAGTCGGGAGTCTGTCATTTTTACCGACTCCCGACTCCGACTCCCGACTCCCGACTCCAACTCCCCACCTCTGACAGCAGCGGTCAATACGGTGAATAAAGTGTTAGGTTTTATAGCTCGAAATTTTGAGTACAAATCGCGCGATATTATAGTTCCTCTTTATAAATCATTAGTTAGACCCCATTTGGAGTATGTGGTCCAATTTTGGAATCCGCATATGCGCAAAGATATAGACAAAATCAAAAGAGTTCAAAGATGAGCAACTAAGATGATTCCGTCACTTAGGTCAAAGTTGTACGAGGATAGGCTTAAGGAGTTAAAATTGACTACACTCGAGACTAGGAGGCTAAGGGGTGATCTAATCCAGGTTTTCAAAATTATGAATGGGTTTGATAACGTAGATAGAGATAGCTTTTTTGAAATATCTCAATATAATAGGACTAGAAATAACGGGTGTAAGCTGACAAGTAGAAGGTTTGAGACAGTTGTGAAAAACTTTTTTACGCATAGAATAGTAAATAGCTGGAATAGTTTGCTGGTAGAAGTAATTAGTAGCACATCTGTAAACATGTTTAAGAATCGATTAGACGCATATGTTGATAGATTGGGTATAGTTTAAGGTAGTAAAATTAAGGCTTTGTGGTGATAGATCCCACAGTTCAACACAAGTGTTGTGGGATATAGGGAGGCAGCATCTTGGGTTAGGGGATACTCTGTCCTTACACACCCATTTAAAGAGATTCCTCTGCCGAGCGGTGCCCCCATAGTACTGTGAGGTATTGAAAAACTCATGATCTTCACTTGCCCCACAAACACCTTGAAATGGGAGACCCAAAATGGGGGTGCACACACTTCTACATTACTGTACAGTCTTTACAGCCACACCAACACTTTTCCTCCTAAGTATATGTATTGTAATGTATGTGGTTGTAAATTTTGACTTGGTCTGCAATCGATATGGACCGTGACTTATTTTTGGTTGGCAGGGTACTGGTATTGATGGATACCGTAATGAAATTGACTGGATTCTTTGGATCTGATATGTTTGCGTGTCAGTTATGAATAGATATAGTGTAACATGTTTGTGGATAGTAGTCTATTATGACTTGATCCTCTGGATCCAGAGATTCTATCTTTAGTTTTGGATCGATGATTGATTGGTTTTAGATTGATAATTATTTAGTTTTGTAAAAGTTGGTTGTTGCCAATGTGCAGGTGGTTTTTGCATGAATTTCTTGTGTTCTTGTGGTTTGGAACCCACATAAAATTGTAGGTCCCCTCCGCCACCACGGAGGACATGCGCAGTACACAATTGCAAACACAGTTTGGTAGACCATCCATTAGGGTGTGACTGTTGCCCTCCAAAAATCAAAAAATGGTCCTACAATGCTGTTCAAAGTTTTAGTGTTGTGTATTTATCTAGGAAACACCCCTGTAAATTTTCTTGGAGATCGGTGCATGTTTGAGCTAGCACCGTCGTACCAGCAAGTATTGCTATTTCAGCTTATGAACTTCATAAATAAGTGTGAAAATAGCACATTTTATCATATTTTCATTTCCGGGTCTGGAACGCTGACCCACAAATTTTCCACGTATTATTTTATTGCATTTAATTTTAATGATGCTCTTTTCTTTTCCCTTGACAGTGATTTGATGTTGTGAATAGAGAATTTAATCATGGATACACGGCAAGATGATGAGTATGTCAGAATGTTATTGGGCACCGTACCCCGAGAAGAAGAAAAGGAAATAAAGGGCTGCAAACTGCCAACTAATAGGCAGGTCTTACTATGTCTGTTAGCAAACCTTCGGGATATGCATTGGGACCAGGCTTTATCTGCCACCATTGACAATGTGCTTTTGCATTACCAGAAGGCGAATATCCCGACCATTACAGGCAGGAACAATATTGGCCGAGTGATTAAAACTTACTATGACAAAGACTACATGATGCTTATGAAAAAGAATGAGGATAGAAGACGGGCTGATGATCCTGGAATTATGAAGTTTAAATCAGAATTGAGCCTGACGATGAAATTTTATAAGAACACAGTGTTGAAAGACATGGCGGCTGCGAAAAAGGGGAAAACTCAGGCCGAACAGATGCCATCGATACTGACATACTCTTTATGAAAAGCATGCTAAGTGACAGAGTAGCTACCTACTCTGGGGTAAACAAAGTACTCACAGAAAAGGTTCAGAAAAGGCAGATGCGAGAAGAGAAGCGACAAGAGAGAGAGCAATGTGATCATGCTGAGAATGTACAGGCTGATATTGATTCACCTATTAGCTCTGATGAGGACGATGACATTGATGACGCTGATGACATTGATGAGGCCAGCACTGCTGAACCAAAGAGAAAACATCGGAGAACAGCGAAAGAGGGAGTTTCAATTTTTGTGCCCCATGATATTCTGAAGTCGGCAGAACTTGTTTCATGCAGTGTTCGAAACAACATCTCGCCGACCCAGCTGAGTGCAATTGTGTACTCCCTTGTATCTGCATGTGGTGGAGATACATCAAAGCTGAGTCTAAATGCAAGGACGGCCCACCGATACCGAGCTTCCATCGTGTCAGAAATAAGTTTAAAAATCATGGATGAATGGCAACCATCAGACAAAGTACTGGTGCACTGGGATGGTAAACTTATGGACACGCTGGATTCCAAAGGCACTGATGGCCCTTCTTTGCCATGAAGGCACTGAAGTTACTAAGAGAGTGGGGCTCAATCATGGGGGCTATGGAAAGCCATATCTTCCCCCTGTCCCAGAAAGTGGCACTGCCCTGGTGGACCTAATTGGGCCTGACTCAAGCCGGTTCTTCACCATTTTAGGCATGCCCTATCAGTTTCTCCACAGTCCAGCCAGTGAATGGGCGGATCATGACGACTACCTGAACATGAAACGGGTTGTGGACAAGCTTCAGGTCGTCAATGAGGCTGCAGAGCGTGGTGTAAAACTTTGCCATGACTTTCTTAATGTTGCCAGGGATGAGGAGCGCTTTCAAGAAGTCCTTCAAGTAGTTGAAAATGACAGACTCCGCATTCCTAATCAGCGCAAACGATCATCTGTTTCCGAACAGAAATCATGGTTTCTTGCTCTAGAGAAATAATACCTTGTAAATATATGATAAAACCCCTTAATGTACCATGAGAGAATAAGAATGATTAACTTTTTTGTGTTAGTGATAACAGCTTTTAATTAAGACAGGCAAATGATTTGTGTTAATATCCCTTATGATGGTTGTGTAATCTCATATATAGGCGCGTATGCCGTATAAGCAAAATCGCTATTTTTCAAATTGCTGGTGCTCACTCGAATATGCATGAATCTTCAAAACATTGCACGTGGGTATTTTTTATGTCAATATGCAACACCAAAATTTTGAACAGCATTGTAGGACAAAGTTGGGGCAACTGTCACACCCTACCATCCATGAGTGGATCCTAGGGTCTTTGTTGGTCTGAAACATTATAACATTATATGTCCTGACCAGAGAGCTGCTGAGTGCTTCCAAGCCTGTTGATTAGAAATAATAGTAGCAAAAAGGGTTAAGGAAATAAAGAACCAAATATTACAGTACTACATTTACAGTTATGTTACAGTACTACATTTTATTGAAGATGCATAATTTTATGCATCAGATGTTAGTCCTTTGCAAAATAAAGTTTAAAATGCTAACATTTCTCTGCTCAGTGCATTATCTTAAGTGACAGTTTCGGCTCAGGCCAGCAGTCAATCTGCAGGTCTTCCCATTTTTCTATTATGACAATTAAGTTCTGTTGTCAATTTCTAATGAAAAGAATTGTTTACATCTACCAGTACCTATCTATGCCTTCAAAAATTTTGTATAGTTTAATTGTGTCACTGGTAATACGTGTTTGGGGGAGAGAAAAAAAAAAAATCCTAATTTTTTTATTCTCTCCCTATATTATTTTCTCCTGAAGCCAGGGACAATTTTAGTTATCTACCCTGAATACCTTCTCGTATCACGCTGGATATAGATATACATGTTAGAAGACCTTGCCTGTATAGAGGCATTCCATGTCAAGTGTACACACTTTTTGGTGATTTCTGCCACTCATCTCACCGATTTTAATGACTTTTGATGTGGTAGTTGGGTATGATGAGTAATGAAGCGTGACCAAATTTTAGCCACGTCAAATAGTTTGGGAGTAATGCCCCCCCCCCAAATTTGGGTCAGCAGCGTAACCTCGTGATTTTGAAAGGTCATAACTCAGCATCTAATCGATGGATTGTAATGATTTTGGTGTCAAAATGCTCAGAAAAGACAGCAAAATAACTTTAATTTTATGCACAGAGTGCATATATTCCATTAAAAGAAAGTTGCATTTACCGTATATTTCACCTTTGACCTTGACCTCAGGTCATGGTTCAAAATTCAAGGTCATGAAAATTGGCATAAGTAAAGACCTTTTAGATGAAGCATATTCAAGCAAAAAATTGGAGTGGGATCTCCATGGGTTTGCTTTCCACAAGCATTTGAAATTGTGCATGTTGAAAATTTTGAGCATTTTATTTAAGATAACTTCACAAATAGTTCATATATATACATATTATAATATAGCTACATACGTGATTTCATATATACTTATAGGTAGGCATCAAGATTTTTACAAATTATTTGGTTCTCTAAAAGTATCAATAATTTTTATCACAAATCCTATATAATTTTTGTAGTTAAAAATAACTTTAAATTTAGGTGTTTCAAGTTTGAACAATGACTAACTTGTACAGGTATTTCTGAAGAATTAACACTTCATGTTGCCATGCTAAACCTGAAAAATATAAATTTTATACCTATTAAAAATTTAAGTAAAATTATCATAAGGAGTTGTTTAAAAAATTAATTAGCAAGGTAGGTAGTTAAACCCCTTAGTTACCTCCCAAGGCCTAGGTGTGTACCCCATTCCAACTTCTAAAGGACCTAGGTCTAGATACTATGCAGGGTGTCAAAACAGGTTTTTTTTCATTCCGTATTAGTTTAGAGATCTTATATATTCTACTGTATGGCAGAAACAAGCATAGGCATCGGGCACGCGCTTGTGGAGAAAATATTTTCTAACCTCTAAGCTACTAGGATTCTAACCCAGGACCATTTATTCACAGTCACAGGCTCTAACAACTAGAGGGTTAGAGGGATTTCCGCTATTTAATAATAATTTAATATTAGGAAGCTGTATAATTTAAGATACTAATACTTAGAACTGTATTCATAAGTGTAATTATTAAAATATAGTTAGTTACAGTATATAGGCATACATGTCAATAAGCAATTTAAATAGCAATACTCACATTTTCCATGCAGTTGTAAATTTTTAATTATATGTTTTTGACAATAAGTTTGTATCCAGTTTCTTGATTACTTTTTAAGATGACGCTTTTTCAGGATCATATTGGCTTCATTGGTTTCCTTTTTTGTGATTGTATATGTTCTTCCAGTAGCTGTCGTTGGGTTTATGATTGTGAGAATGTCAGACAAATCTACTGTAAGTATATCAGGATTTTCAGGATAAGTGAATGACTTGTTTGGGCCACAAGGGTGAAGGAAGTTTACTTTCACTTCACCCTCACCAGGATATGTTTCCATCACACACCCAATCCACCAGTGGTTATCATACTCCACTGTTATATCCTGTGACATTTTCAATTAAGTGGCTTGTTGGGGGAAGCGAATTCCTTTTGACTTTCAACTGAGGCACTGTACATTTGTACTTCTAAACAATTTTTTGTCAGTGGTATGAATGAATGTAATTTTTTAGTTCTGGTATGGTTCTCACTTTTGATAAAATTGGATCTAAAAATTCTTTCTCATTTGAGTATTGTTCTTGTGTTGCAAAGCTAAAAGATATTTGAGTCAATTTTAAGGAACAGAAATCAAAAAGATCTTTTGGGGACAGAATTTGATTTTCATATGGCCTATGAAGACTTTCTTTTGATGGTTCCTCTGACACCATCCGATGGTCCCTTGCCATGGCTGGTAGCAAAAGAATGCCACTCAGCCTTAACTCCAAATTCTTCTTGGTGGTGGCATAAATTTAAAAAGTTTTTGCAGTTTTTGTATTGACCTGCGCATTTGTCAGTAAAATAGATAATTCTGTTTAGTAGCTGAAAATTTTACTTAATATGATTTATTAACTTTTATGAATAGATGCACTGCAACAGTATCATGTGTATTACACTGAGATAATAGTTAGAGAGCTGTGATTTACTTTATCTCGCTCTTTGTAATAATAAACCCATGGATGAAGAGTCGTTTGGCAATTATTCCAGTGAAATCCTTGAGCACAATCTTAGACTACAAAGGAATAGTTTTCAGAAAAGTTCCCAATCCCAAAAAAATTGCCTTCATCCAGTTAATTTTTTCTTTTTTCTAAATACTTGGCTTGTTTGGCAATGAAATCATGATACCTTAGTCGAGTTAGTCGAGAAATAAAGGTATCTAGGAAATCTAAATTTTGAATAACACAGTCCAGCTGAGATCGATCTGTTGTTGTTCACTGTTTGTACTGAATTTCATCAATACCTTTTTCTTCGTAACATGTAAGAAGAGTTTCCTTTAGCGAATCAGGTCAAGGGCATTGATCACACACTCCTAAATAGCAAAAAGGTTGACTTTTGTCACAAATAATTTTGGCTGAAGCGCAGTGGTAACTACTCAACAGAGCTTCTTCCTCACTGGTAATTTCTGCCATTCTAGAACCTGTCCTCATTAACTTAACATTCTGATGAATTGTGCAGATGCACACTATGTGTCCTACTTGCTCCTGCCAAAACACATTCTTTGGGGTGTAGCATCGCAAATTTCAAAAATCCTATAGAGAGAGCTGGAAACAAACTTAAATTGTTGATGTGCTTCTTTTAGATTACATAAAATTAACCTCTTGTGATATTTTTTTCATTCACCATTTTCTTTTATTGTTACGCAGTCTTTCTTGCCTGCCATTTGTCTACTTATTCATCATTTCTAAAAAACTCTCTAACAGTGTTAGTTACTTCAGTGGCAATTCCTTCCCCATCTTTGGATTTGGTGATGACACTACTCCCTTTTCTTTTGCAAGCTGCTGAGCGTGAACAGTTAAATTCTTGAATTAGTTTTCTTACACTCATTGATGGTGCAAAAACAGTTAGAATGATAATTTGGTCATGTTTATCTGAGTTTTGATATTTATCTTCCAGTGTTTGGACAACTACTACTGGCTCGAACAGTTTGTCTACATTTGATGGACCTGGCTCTTGAGGAATTTCACCTACCATATCTAAGTGTCTTCTTACTGAACTTTGTATTTTGGCCATTTTTGTTGGGAGGTATGCTTCATTTCTTTGAATCTTGCGCTTGACAATCGGACTTTCCCCAGTCATGGGGATTGTCTCATTCATTGCTGACAATTTAGCCTCCTTGTCAACAAAAACATCATCTGATGACATGGTTTCCATAGTAGTATCAGACAAGCTTGATGATAATATTTCTGGTTCTGCTACATTTTGAACTTGTAAAATAAGTAAGGAAATTTTTTTCTGCATGATGAACATAACTTTTGGCCTGGCTTCAAATGATTTGGGAAATTTTTCTGTCAGTGATTGTGAAGCAGGCCGAAGATCAGAAGATTTTAATTTATTGTGGGAATTGAATGGATCACAATAATATTTTGATGACATTTTATCAGCATATAGTTAAAACCTGAATACACACATTTAACATGATTAAATATACAAATTATATAGGTACTGTGATGAAAATTATTGTTCTTTTAGAGCAGCAAATACCTTAATATTTGCAAAAATCTTAATACATACAGTTTATTTATCAAACCATGAATGTAGCTATATTTATACATATATTTATATACATACGTATGAAAATTATTTCACGAAAGTAACACGTGAAAAATATTTATGATGAATAAAACCACGAAGGAAAGGAAACACAAAAAGGTGCTCAAGCGCTTTCGTCTAATGACATCCTCAGGAACACTGAAGTACATAAAAGGCTACGGCCTATATATAGGTTACAGAAAGAAAAAAAAAAAATTAAAAATAACATAATACACACAAACACACACATATATATATATACATACATATCTACACACACACACACACACACACACACACACACACACACACACACACACATATATATATATATATATATATATATATATATATATATATATATATATATAATATTTAGGAGAAGCAAACTGCATGACTATATATATATATATATATATATATATATATATATATATATATATGCAATAAACGGAGAAGTAAAATTAAAAATTAAAGATTAGAGGATTAACCAAGAGGCATACAGATTTGTAAGGAAAAATATCGATTTTTAGCACAAGATCAAATGAATTAAAAATACAAATTTATACTGGAAATCTACCTGGGTTTTAACACTTTGCCTTTTAGAGTCAAGTTTCGATATATATAAAAATAAAATGAAGATTAAAAGTTAATAAAGTAGCGTACAAGTTTACCAAAGATTTAGCGTCCTACCCTTTTTATCTAAATTTGTTTTGAAGGAATTCAAAACAACAGGATCGAGTTGAAAAAGACCTTTGCTTATGTTGAAGTTATTTGAAAGTTGGATAATGGCGCCTAAGGGCGCGGAGAAACATTGATGAAAAAATGGCCTTCTTAGTGGAGGTGTCATGTCCCGAGTAAAAGTGTACGTAGGACAAATTGTTTGTTGTTTTCCGATAGATACTAAACTTAAAACCTGGGCTTTCCCTATGTACCCGCACATCCAAAAATGGGATTGAATTGTCTTGTTCCACTTCTAAAGTAAACTTAATGGAGGGGACTTGATCATTTAACTGAAGGAGGAAGTTATCCAGGTCACGATTCATGGGCCAGATACACAAAATATCGTCGACGTACCGCAACCAAGGGATGCCAACCCCAGGATTCTCGGAATGTAAGTAATTTCGAAAAACTCCATATAAATATTGGAGAGGAGGGGCGATAAGGGGTTGCCCATGGCCATCCCAAACACTTGTTGATAATACTCGTTATTGAAAGTGAATTTACAGTCTTTGATGCAAAGCTTAATAAGTTCCAAAACAATGTGTGAAGGTAGTGGCAGGTCATACTTATGTAATTCTTGGGAGAGAAAGTCAAGCATATCATCAATCGGCACTTTTGTAAACAATGAACAAACGTCAAAACTGATCAATCTATCGTTAATTTCAGTATGTGCATTATTAAATTTTTCAGTAAGATCCATGGAATTTTTTACATGTGAATCAGAGATAGTTCCGAGAATGGGGGCTTTTTAGGCATTGCTAATGTACTTAAACTTTTGGATATTAATGTAGTATTTTCATATAACAATATTGTGAAAAATATCATAGTAAAAAATAGCCCTACCAATAATTCAGGCATTATCTATAAAATTGGGTGTAAACAATGTGATTCCTTTTACATAGGTCAGACGGGAAAGGATTTGCACACACGTATAAAACAGCATCAATATTCCGTTAGAACAGGACAGTTGTCCAGTGCTCTTTTTGTCCATTTGTCAGAGTTATCCCACTGTATTGATTGGAATAATGCTTGTTTTATTTCATTCTAGTAACATTGTCAATAGAAATATTCTTGAGTCTGCCATTATCCAACTTTCAAATAACTTCAACATAAGCAAAGGTCTTTTTCAACTCGATCCTGTTGTTTTGAATTCCTTCAAAACAAATTTAGATAAAAAGGGTAGGACGCTAAATCTTTGGTAAACTTGTACGCTACTTTATTAACTTTTAATCTTCATTTTATTTTTATATATATCAAAACTTGACTCTAAAAGGCAAAGTGTTAAAACCCAGGTAGATTTCCAGTATAAATTTGTATTTTTAATTCATTTGATCTTGTGCTAAAAATCGATATTTTTCCTTACAAATCTGTATGCCTCTTGGTTAATCCTCTAATCTTTAATTTTTAATTTTACTTCTCCGTTTATTGCATATATATATATATATATATGTATATGTATGTGTATAGATATGTATGTATATATATATATATATGTGTGTGTTTGTGTGTATGTTATTTATTAATTTTTTTTTTCTTTCTGTAACCTATATATAGGCCGTAACCTTTTATGTACTTCAGTGTTCCTGAGAATGTCATTAGACGAAAGCGCTTGAGCACCTTTTTGTGTTTCCTTTCCTTCATGGTTTTATTCATCATACATACATATATATAAACTATTTGTGAAGTTATCTCAAATAAAATGCTCAAAATTTTCAACATGCACAATTTCAAATGCTTGTGGAAAGCAAACCCATGGAGATCCCATTCCAATTTTTTACTTGAATATGCTTCATCTAAAGGTCTTTACTTATGCCAATTTTCATGACTGAATTTTGAACTCTGACTCAAGGTCAAAGGTGAAATATAAATGCAACTTTTTTTTAATGGAATGTATGCACTCTGTGCATAAAATTAGTTATTCTGCTGTCTTTTCTGAGCATTTTGACACCAAAATCATTAAAATCCATCAATTAGATCCTGAGTTATGACCTTTCAAATTCACAAGGTTATGCTGCTGACCCCAAATTGGGGGGGGGGTCATTACTCCCAAACTATTTGACCCAAGTGGCTAAAATTTGGTCACGCTTCATTACTCAGCATACCCAACTACCACACCAAAAATCATTAAAATTAGTGAGATGACCTGACATAAGGTGTGTGTGCTTGACATGGAATGCCTCTATACTGACAATATTCTACATGAATTGTAGATTTGGTTATTGGTAGTACTGAGATTATGTAGACTATAGGGACACTTTTCTCCAAATAATTTAGGAAATATGCGATATTTATATACTGTATCATGGTTATAGCACTATTGATTCCTGCATATTTTCCAAAAACTTTTCTAAATTCCTTATAGTATCTACACTATGACTGCATATTCTGATACATAGTGGTATAAGAAATATAGTGAAGTGTTTGAGCAACATTATATCAAAATTTGAAAAAACATCTGAGGTTATAATATTATTTGGGCTAAATCCAAAAAGTAACTTTTATTTTTAATATAAGAGAATTTTCTGACATATGAAAAACAAATATCTTTAAGATTTTTAAAATGAGTTAAGAATAGATTTATGGATCAATTAGATGTCAAAGGGTCATGAAGGTGAGGTCAGGCTTTGATGACATATATTGCAGGAACTAAAGGTCAGAGACCTAAAATTTGGCCTATAAGCTCCACTACAAAACTCTGTATCTGCAAAGTTTCATCAGAGTTGAAGATAGTCACTATTTTCACCAATTAATTTGGCCTGGATTGACTTCACTGTAGCTATAACTATAACTGCAAGTCCATGATTCTTAGCTATTATTAACAAGTAGAGAAAATAATTTATCTAATTCATCCGGAAAGCTAGTTTCAAATTACTGTATTTCAAAAGATTTTTAAAAAATTTTTCCTATATTTTTACAATTGACATTAGGATAGCCAGGTATGATACCACATTGTAGCATATCTAACAAATGTTATTTATGTAGATCATTATTTATGAAGCAGAAGAACAATGCAGTCAGAAAAGAAAAAAGATTTATCTTCATTGTCTCGAGAGGTAAGGTCATTTTTACTTTAAGTAAATATTAAAGAAGAAAAAAAAAAAAAAAACTTAGATTTTTATGTTTACGAGAATGTTAATATAATATGAAGACTAAAATAATAGGAAAAAAATAAAAGCTTAAACAAGATGATGATCATTTGTGAAAAATGGCACAACACTCGGGCCAAGTAATGGGGCCCATTGCTTTAAGTCTTGGATTATTACCATCATCATCATTGGGATTTGAACCCCTCCCCTCAATGTCTTCACTTTGCTTATATGGAAATGGTGCTACCTACAGAGCTACAGGTGCCACCAAAAAGTAGAGAAAACAAAAATGTGAGACACAGGAGAACCCTATTTATTTTTTCAGTATTATAAGAATGGAAGAGTGGCAAAAATTTCTTAATTTTTTAGGAAATCTAAAAACTGAAATGGTGTTGGCTTTATCAGTAATAGCAAATGTATACAAATACTTTCATAAGATTTTCTTAGAATTATGTCATTATCATCAACAATAACAACAAATGAAAACTTATGTACTTTGCTTTGACCTTTAGTCAGCTCTCAGTATAAAAGTACTCCAATATTTACAGTATTAATTTTGTCATTACTTACTCTTGATGCAAATATTATGATCATATGATGATAGTATTATCTGAAATTAATTCTAGAAAAGGTAGCTATTTATTTTAAAATATAGATACAGTAAAACCTGCACTATCCAGCATTCAACTATCCGGAGAACTTTAGAAACTGGCACATTTCATATTAGGCCAATACAATTCACCAATCTAGAAACTGGGAAGCTTTCCGATGCCATCTGGAAAAATCTAGAACATGCTTAACATGCTTAACATGCTTAACATTTTTAATAAAATAAGACTAAATTTTACTTGTTTCAATTGTCCCATACATACTTAACATAGTGTTTGTTGATTACAATATAGTTTACATTGGTGTACAGTGCAGTATAGCCAAAATTTGAGTTTTACTATTATTGTACATTGGTTTTTCCTAGGCTAATGGTATGGTACCCTCAGATAACTGGAAAATTTAGACAACTGGAATGGCCTAATCCCCAAGCTTGCTGGATAATGAAGGTTTTACTATATATATATATATACTATATATATATATAGTAGTGGAAAGTAGAAAAGGAAGACTGTCATGTTCCCAAATTAAAGGCTAGTCAGAGAACATCCTTAACCCTGAAAGAAAATAGTTTTGTTGAGAGAGGACCAAAACTGTTTTTAATCAGCTGCCCAAAGACCTAAAGAACATGAGTGGTTGCAGTGGGCTTCTTCAAAAGAAGATTAGACACCTGGCTCAAAACAATCCCTGATGAGCCATGTGTACCTGGCTATGTGAGGTGGAGAGTACAAGAAACCAACTCGCTACTTCACCAGGCCAACTTGAGAGGAGGGGGCAACAAACTTGATCTTTGTGAAATGAGGAATCATCGCACGGAACATTCAAAAGGTTGAAAGGTGTATATATATGAATAGTGCAGAGGGAGAAGGGAATAAGTGACAAATTCAGCAAAATACATTTCTGTTTGAAAAGACAGCTTATTCTTCCCTCTATCACTTCAAATTGGTAGATATCCCATCTTCTAACTGGAAACAGTTCTCAGTCAGAAAATGGGATATCTGCCAATTTGAGTCAATAGAGGGAAAAATAAACATTCTTTTCAAACAGAAAACTCATTTGTCAATTATGTCACTTATCCCCTTCTCCCACTGCACTACTCGTATACTGAGCAGGGTTTTTTTAATGGTCATCTGAGATGACTAAGTATTTTAAAGTAACCCCTGGGGTTAAAACTAATGGGCCATTAAATTTTAACCCCAGGGGTTAATTCAGAAATGGCTATTTTAGAATACTCATCTTGGACAACTTTTTTTTTTTTATGCAGGAAGGAGGGGCCAAGGGCAAATGCCTGCAAAAGCACCCCTCCCATAGAGGGAGGACTGTTAAAATAAAGGGGTTAATGTAGAATACTTAGTTGTCTCAAATGACTGGACAACTGTTAAAATAAACCCCTGCTGAGTATGTTATGTAGGAAAAACTATTTAAGAGCATGTGTGTGTGTCTTATGGCATTCAAATTTTATTTCATGTTAAAAAAAATATGAACTTTAATGTTGTTGCGACTGTGTGTAATTCACTGTGTATACTCGTATATACAGTTGCCCCTTGCCATTTGTAGGTATTTCATTCTGCAGAGACCCTCCCAGACACCCTCCCTAAAATATGAATGCTAATTTTTTTGGGACAATAAAAATATTAATATAATTTTAGTGCACTGACTTTCTACAAAATCACTTTGGTTATGAGGGTAAATAGCGTTAGAAAATGGTTTTCTACTGATACTGTATTAGAGAAAATGTACCACCACAGGGTTTGTGAGGGGTGATGCAAGTATGGGTACTGTAGTAAGAGCACCCTCAAATTGGGAACAGGGGTTATTCCAGGACGAATCATGCAAAAAAAAAATAATGAAATTTGTAACTACTCTGACTTGGATTTTTCTCAAATTTGGTATATAAGGTTGTTTTTGTGCAAAAACATGAAATCTCAGGTTTTAGCACAATCTGAGTAACAGTTCAAAAGTTATGGGCCCCCCAATTTTGGTGGTGGGGGCTGGCCCCTTAATTTTTAAGTCTATAACTTGGTCTGACATTTTATGAAGGATGTTTTTGGCTTCTTCCCAACAAACATCATCTTTATTAGTTTGGAAATAGTATCTATTGTTTTTGTTGAAATAAGAGGAGTTAGAAACTTAATGTTATAATCTTGGAATTCTTTGAATAATCTAAAATGATTCCTAGATATTTTCTACCATCATAAATACATGCAACATACTTTCCCACAGGAAATTTTTGCTCATTTGATAAATCTGGACTCGTGTCTGAGTCACCTTGTTCAGAGGTCATAACCCTAACAACATTGTAGTCATTGGAGCCTGAAACTAAATAAGCTTTAGTGTGACTCTGAGACATTGGCACAATTCTGTGAAAACCTCGTGTACCTTTCATTGTCACTGCTTTTTCAAACCAACTACTGAGTTCTGTTTTATGATTTATTATTTGTTCTTTTTGTAATGAATTTAAATTTGATGGACTCAAAATTTTGTGTACAAAAGTCATAGAAACTCAGAGACAAGATGTGTCCTGTTGTTGTTTGCAAACTAGCTTTAGCTGCTGCTCTCTTCACACTTCCTCCAATGCCATCACAGGCATTTTTGCCATGACTAGTGGCATAAAAAGTTCCACTCTGCCTTTATACCAAAATCTGTTTCATGATGGCATAAATTGCCAAAATTAAAATGGTTTTTGTATTGTCCAGCACAACCATTGGAAAAATATTTCATTGTTTTCACATTAGGGAATTGCACTTTAATGTCTTGAACTAAAAATTGTTGAAATGTATACACTGCTGCAGTGTTATGATCTAAACTATCACTCATGATACAAATAGCTAGTGTGGCTCAATTTACCATCTTCCATTTTATATACAACCATTGGGTGTAATGTAACTTGTTCGTTTGTCCAATGGAAGCTCTGTGGTGCATCTTGAGTGATGAGAGAATAGTTCTCAGAAAAGTCTCCCAGTACTAAAACTTCATCTTAACTGAGATTTTGCTTAAGGGTCTTCATGTAGAGACTTTGATTCTTGGCTATATAATGAGCAAGAGAATAAATTGATTCTGAAAGTTTTTCAAAGAATTCCTCCACTGTAACAGTTACATTTGACAAAGTTGCCCTGTCAGTGTTGGTCTGCTAGTCATATTCAGTTGAATCCCTGGAAGTCAGTACATTTAATGTGTTCAAATAGTTATCTACACCAGCAACACCAGGACATTCTCTACACTGGTGTAACATATATTTAATGTTGTCCACATCGGAGACACTTTTTTGAATCAATCAATCAATCAATGAATGATAAGTCAAGCAGGAATGGAGCAAGAGTGTCACAGGCCCCAGGGCAAAACTTATTTACAGGCCCTCTAACAAAATTTTTATTATACATTTATATTGCTTTTCTTTGCATTATTTATTTAGTATATATTTAAGAATTATGATACTACTCGTACGCATGGAGGCATAGAAGGCAAAACATTATGCAAAATATTGAGCTTTAAAAAGGATACTGTGAAATAAAAGTTTACTTACAACAACATCAGAACTTGATTTTTCTTGCCTTTCTTTCAGCAAATTCATTAATTAAATCCTCCGTTAATATTTCTAGCTTTCTTGTTTTCAGTTGATATAATTGAGAGTCCACTTAATTTTTTTTTATTCATAGAATTTTAAAGATAGTTCTTTATTAGTTTAAGTTTTGATATTTATTTTTATATTTATTTACTAGCTTTGTTGCTCTCTCAAATAACTTCTCATCATTTGTTGAAATGACCCAGGCCCCAGGGCACTGCCCCACATGCCCCTAGCTAGCTCCACCCCTGAAGTAAAGTCCTTGTCACCAATTGCTGAAACCATTAATTTGGGGTTCTGGTGATAGGTACAAATACAAACTGAGTGTGTACTTGTACCTCCAGCAATAACACACCATTTGGGTCTAAGAGCTGCAAATGTTGAAAAACTTGTACTCGAGTCCGTTTCTTTGTACCTAAGATAGTTCTTTCCTCTTACTGAGTAAGAGGTGCTTTTGTTTGTAAATTTTGTTTCCCTCTGTCTCTGACATTAACAGTCCTTTTTTTCTGGATACACTGACTGTTGCTTCATGCTCCTGGCTTTATCAACAAGATATCTGAGAGAGAGAGAGAGAGAGAGAGAGAGAGAGAGAGAGAGAGAGAGTTACAAGGAGTTACAAGGAAAAGAAGTACCTCAAAAGGCCTTGCGGCCCATACCGAGGAGGAGGTACCAATGGCAACGGGTGCCAGGGAAAATTTTGTCTTTCAAACTATGCTAGCAGTAGTAGAAAACTGGATAGAAAAGTAGAAGGCTCTCTCCCACCCTCCGCTCCCTCCCTGCCAGAGGCAGGTACAGAAAAGGTTGAAGAAAATACCTGACCTGGAAAAGTAGCCAAGGAAATTTTACAGGAAAGTGGAGAATATATAAATAGCTCTATATTTAGCTTGCTCACAGAGACACGAGCAGCGAACTCCTGCAGAGTTTTCTGAGGTTTTAATCTTAAAACTATGGTGTGTTCTGTACTTTGTCTAGCCTATTTTAAACAGATTTACACTTTGACTGGAAACATCCTCTGAGGGAAGTGGTTCCAGATATCAACTATTTATTACAAGAAATTTCCGCAGACTGAGGTCCTAAATGTCTTTACACACTCAAATAGTGTGCAAGATTTCGTTCTAACCTTTCTTGAAACTGATCCACAGAGGAACTGTTCACAAACTCGAAGATAACCTGTTCCATGTGTCACAGATCTTATACGTAACGTAATTCCCACACACACTAGTCCTAAACCGTTTCAAATCAACTTCCAACCATTGTTGCGAGTTGGGTTATCATTTAAACTAAAATACTTCTAAAAATCGACATCGTTGAACCCTCGTAAGAGCTTGAAAACCTCGATCAGTTGACCGCGCAGCCTCCGAGTTTCAAGCGAAAACAAGTTCAGGGCGTAACCGTCGATTGTAGCCCATATGCCTAACGGAAGGGATCAACTTTGTGGCCCTCGCCTGCACTCGCTCCAGCCTCTCAATATCTTTCCTGAGGGTGGGCGACCAGAACTGCACAGCATACTCCAGGTACGGCCGAACAAGGGAATTGTACAGTGAGAGCACAATCTCCTTGTCCGAAACTGAAATTGCCTCCTGATATAACCCAATAGTTTCTGGGCTTTCTTTTCCATCTCTACACACTGTTTCGTAAACTTAAGGTCGCTGCTAATTAGCACACCCAAGTCCTTTTCTAAATCAGTCACCTCGATATTACTGCCCAACATCGAGTAGTCCGACTTGGGATTGGCGTAGCCAATGTGCATCACTTTGCATTTACCCAAGTTAAACGGCATTTGCCATTTTTGGACCACTCTCCTATCCTACCTAGGTCCGCACGCAGTTCCTCGATCGCTTCGGGCGTCCCAACATTGGCCCCAAGCTTGTGTCATCAGCGAACTTGGCGATCCGACTGACGATGCCACCGTCGATATCATTTATGTAAATGGTAAACAACAGTGGCCCCAAAACGGAACCCTGAGGAACCCCACTAGTGACCGAGGCCCAACCCGAACTAGCCCTTTAATTACCACCCTCTGCCGCCTATTCCTTAGCCAGTTTTCAATCCACCTACCTATTTCCCCACCGATACCCAGCGCGCGCACTTTCGCCATAGCCGGCGGTGAGGTGAGGTACCTTATCAAAGGCTTTCTGAAAGTCGAGATAAAGTATATCAATCGCCCTACTCTTATCGTACTCACTCAACATGACGTGGAAAAACTCGAGCAAGTTGGTGAGACACGACCTATGCCGTCTAAACCCATGTTGGGGAGTCCCAAGCAGCTTGTAGGAATCCAAATGGTCAACGATTCTATCAGCTATTATCCTTTCTAATAATTTACCTACAACTGAAGTGAGACTAATAGGACGATAGTTCCCTGGACTTTCGTGATCCCCTTTCTTAAAGATAGGGGTCACGTTGGCCTCTCTCCAGTCACCAGGCACCTGGCCCATCTCCAACGATTTGTTGAAGACTGTAGCCAGGTGGGGAGCCACCTGGTCGCGCACTTCTCGCCCAAAAACACTGGGGAGAAACTGGTCTGGCCCAGGAGCCTTAAACGCGCTCAGTTTGTCTATTCTATGAGCAACGACTGTCGCGGTACATCTAACACTATCCAGGTCAGCACCTTCGTGCCTCACAGCTGGCTCGGGGATGACGCGGGTATCCTCCCTGGTGAACACTCCGCAAAGTACTCATTAAGCACTTAGCGATGTCCGCGTCGGAGGTCCGCAGAACGCCGCTTCGTCCTTTAAAGGACCTATCATGCTTCTAATAGGCTTTCTACTATTAAAAACTGAAGAACTCCTTAGGGTTCCTCTTGCAGAGGCTTGCCACCCGTAGTTCTTCGTTACGTTTCGCTAGCCTAACCTTCGCCTTCACTTCCCTACACAGGCGGACATACGCTTCAGTGTTCTCGTGGGAATGATTGGCCTTCGCCCTCCTATACACTACTTTCCTATTTCGGATAGCCGAAGCGATGCACGATTGAACCACTTAGGCTGCGTTGAAGCAGGGGTGACCAGTTTTGAGGTATGGCAGCAGACTGCAGCACCATAAACTCATCCCGGAATGCACTCCACACTCCCTCAACATCGCCGCAACCTCTAACCCCATCTCTGCTACGCTATCCCTGAGGCTAACAAAGTTCGCCCGCCGGAGATCGAGCTTACTGCCTCTCGAGTTACTACGCTTCACCCGAGGGACGCACACACGGAACCTAATAATACCGTGATCACTCCCGCCCAACGATTCGTCAACGGTGAGGCCAGTGACGAGGTTGTCTTCGGTCGTGAATACTAAGTCTAGAACGCTTTCACCTCGTGTAGGCTCGTTGACCCACTGAGTGAGGAAGTTCTCATCAGCAAAGTCAACTAGCCTCCTCCCTTCAGCATCGGGCAGTCCTGTTTTCCCACTTTATGCCGCGACAGTTGAAGTCTCCTAAAACTACACACACCCTATCCCTAGCAGGCTACTGAGTTCGGTGTACAGGGCTGTATCCTCCTCGAGGAGGAGATGCGGAGGTCTGTACACCAAGATTAACCTATAGTTCGTCCCTCCCACGTTCAGATCGACGCCAAGCAGCTCCCGTTCCGACCGGAACTGGCAGTCAACCGGACTCAACGTGTCTCTGACGTATATTAGTACCCACCCCCCTCCCCACGGGTGCGGTCTTTGCGAAACATTCTATACCCGGGAATTTCGAACTCCCCAACGTAGTCCCTACGATCAGTATGAATCCAGGACTCGGTGATAGCAACGATATCCTGGTATTCTGATGCTAAGAGCGCCCGTAGCTCGCGAAACTTGTTCCTAATTGACCTAGCATTAAAAAGCATTGCACGGAGGGAGCCTTCCTATTCTGACCGCCCCCTAGCACGACCCGTTTCCCGAACAGCCAAGGCTGTCGGGAGTTGAAGAGCCCCTCACTAACGAGGGGGCAACTTCCACAGGAGATTGAGCCCCCTCCAACGTAGGAGGAGGGTCACCCATCTGTACTTCGCCGCACCCTTCAGTCGAAGGTACGTCTGCCACCGGCTCATCCTCATCTCTCCCCGGTGGGGCCCATCATCTCTCCCAGGACTCGACCTCACCATTCTGTATAGGTGCCGGTCGAGCAGCGCGCCTAGCACACCTTTACCCTTGTCATTGAGTGTGGACACCATCCCTCTGGTAAAGGTCCACCTACCCGAAAATGCATCGAAGGGGTCAATAAACTTCACGCCCAGCGGAACGCACAAGTCTTGTACCCTCTCGTTGATGCCAATGACCTTACTGAGCGAGTGGTCACTGACATTCATTCGCGGTAAAATACCCATCAACATTCCCCTGTCTGTCTTCAGTTTTAGATCATCCGCAAGAGACATGATCTCGGTGATGATCCCTTCTGTAAGACCTACCCCACCGCCCCTGAGGAACAGGTCATTGCCACCAGCGTGGACAACGATCGCAGTCCTCCGACTATCCACGCGCACCTTCTCTACCTCCTTCCTTAAGTGCGCCGTTCCCCGCCCAGGTAAGCACCTTACCCTCCTCCCATCCCGGTTTGCAGAAGCAAAGTACTTCTCCTGGCCCCTGATCTGCGAGTCCCAATCAAAACGGTGTCTTCCTCCTTCGAGCACAGGAGACTAAAGCGGTTAGAGGTCTTGACAGGGGCAACTGGGGTCTCAGGCTTCGGCTTCGCAGCCTTCTTGCCCGAGACTTTCGAAACCCGTCGCCACCCATACACGCAGTTACACCACCCGACCACCCCGACAGGTAGCTACATCCTTCGGTTTCTTTGGGCCATCAGCAGGCCCCTTCCCACCCTTCTCTATCGATCCCTTCCCACCCTTCTCTATCAGCCCCTTCTTTGAGCCCTCCCTTGTTCTTGATACTTAATCTTACAGTTTGAATCTGCTGGTGTGTTTTTAATTTGATCTTGTCCACTGGGTTGGATTTCCAGTGCTACGACCCTAGCTTCAAGCTTTTTTACTAATTCCTTTAGCTCTTTAACTTCCTTTTCGTGGTTGTCTCTAAGTTTACAAAACAAACATACACTAAGGGATGTGATATCGCTGATATTACCCTCTGGGAAGTCTACGCACCAATGATTAACTTTACATTTAAAGCATTCTGCTTTCAATTTAGCTGGCCCTGCCATATTTTCTCTTTTTTTTGTTTTTTCTGAATACTCTGAATAAGATAAAGCGTTCTAGCAATGAAAAACTATCCAAAAACGTTATGACCAGTATATAAAAAGGGGGGGGGGGGGGGGGGGGGGGTGAATTAATCCAGCGCGTAGCCGCACCCGCCTTTTCGCAAGTGACGTTCATTCCTTCCAGAAGACTACACCTCTCCTGCTGCTGCACCGACCAAAGGTCTCCCCAGGCGGACCGTCCCAAACGTGTCGCAGCTACCAACTGACAAACACTCGCGACGCAAGCGTCACGGATTTTCCGCCAGGAGCGACAGCGAGATGCAGCCCCTTACTAAGTCTTACTAGTCACTCACAAGTGGGCCTGACTCTTAGAATCCAGTGTTCAAGGGATATCCCACCAGACCCAGAGGCTACGCCCGAGACTTTACGCTGGCCTGGCAGCCAGCTGGGCAGTAAAGCGAGAGAGAGAGAGAGAGAGAGAGAGAGAGAGAGAGAGAGAGAGAGAGAGAGAAAGTACCTCAAAAGGCCTTGCGGCCCATACCGAGGAGGTACCAATGGCAACGGGTGCCAGGGAAAATTTTCTACACACTCAAATAGTGTGCAAGATTTGGTCTAACCCTTTCTTGAACTGATCGACCGAGGAACTGTTCCTGTTATTAAAAGTTTATTTTTCTTTCAACTATCCTAGCAGTAGTAGAAAAGTAGAAGGCTCTCTCCCCACCCTCCGCTCCCTCCCTGCCAGAGGCAGGTACGGAAAAGGTTGAAGAAAATACCTTGACCCTGGAAAAGTAGCCAAGGAAATTTTACAGGAAAGTGGAGAAATATATAAATAGCTCTATATTTACCTTGCTCACAGAGACACTGTGCAAGCGAACTTCTGCAGAGTTTTCTTATGTTTTAATCTTAAACTATCAACGTGTTAAAAATAATTCCCACATATACTAGTCCTAAATCGTTTCAAATCCCAACTTCTAACCATTGTTGCGAGTTGGGTTATCATTTGAACTAAAACATGCTTCTAAAATCGACATCTTGAACCCGCGTCACGTAAGCGTCGATTGTAGCCCATATGCCTAACGAAAGGGATTAACTTTGTGGCATTTTTCGCCAATCCACCTACCTACTTCACCACCAATACCCAGCGCCGCGCACTTCGGCCATTAGCCGGCGGTGAGGTACCTTATCAAAGGCCTTCTAATCAATCGCCCTACTCTTATCATACTCACTCAACATGACGTGGAAAAACTCGAGCATGATGGTGAGACACGACCTATGCCGTCTAAACCATGTTGGAGTCCCCAAGTAGCTTGTAGGAATCCAAATGGTCAACAGTCCTACTCGCTATTATCCCCTCTAAATATTTTCCTACAACTGAAGTTAAATGGTGTTATTTATAGAGGTTCCAAGCCTCTCCCACGCATGAGATAGCAGTAGCGTCCTAATCGTAACAGTAGAGAAAAAGACAATACTAAAAGTTTTTCTTTTTTTTTTTGCAGTCAGAGGAGAACATCCCTAACCTAAGCTAAAAGGACAGAGTGGGATGGGAAGGGGTCCTAGTAACCCACGGGGCAGGTTTGTACAACAGACTTCACCCACCCTCCCAAAAGAGAGAGAACTAAAGGAATTGGCAGCCAATTTCTCTAGAATCCCACGACTCGGGACAGAGGAGAGAGAGAGAGAGAGAGAGAGAGAGAGAGAGAGAGAGAGAGAGAGAGAGAGAGAGAGAGAGAGAGAGAGAGAGAGAGAGAGAGTACCTCAAAAGGCCTTGCGGCCCATACCGAGGAGGTACCAATGGCAACGGGTGCCAGGGAAAATTTTGTCTTTCAACTATGCTAGCAGTAGTAGAAGGCTCTCTCCCCACCCTCCGCTCCCTCCCTGCCAGAGGCAGGTACGGAAAAAGGTTGAAGAAAATACCTTGACCCTGGAAAAGTAGCCAAGGAAATTTTACAGGAAAGTGGAGAATATATAAATAGCTCTATATTTAGCTTGCTCACAGAGACACCGAGCAAGCGAACTCCTGCAGAGTTTTCTGAGGTTTTAATCTTAAACTATGAGTGTGTTCTGTACTTTGTCTAGCCTATTTTTAAACAGATTTACACTTTGACTGGAAACATCCTCTGAGGGAAGTTGGTTCCAGTATCAACTATTTTACAGGAAAAGAAATTTCCGCAGACTGAGGTCCTAAATGTCTTTACACACTCAAATAGTGTGCAAGATTTCGTCTAACCTTTTCTTGAACTGATCCACAGAGGAACTGTTCACAACTTCCGAAGGTAACCTGTTCCATGTGTCACAGATCTTATACGTAACATAATTCCCACACACACTAGTCCTAAACCGTTTCAAATCCAACTTCCAACCATTGTTGCGAGTTGGGTTATCATTTAAACTAAACATACTTCTAAAATCGACATCGTTGAACCCTCGTAAGAGCTTGAAAACCTCGATCAGTTGACCGCGCAGCCTCCGAGTTTCAAGCGAAAACAAGTTCAGGGCGCGTAACCGTCGATTGTAGCCCATATGCCTAACAGAAGGGATTAACTTTGTGGCCCTCGCCTGCACTCGCTCCAGCCTCTCAATATCTTTCCTGAGGGTGGGCGACCAGAACTGCACAGCATACTCCAGGTACGGCCGAACAAGGGAATTGTACAGTGAGAGCACAATCTCCTTGTTCCGAAACTGAAATTGCCTCCTGATATAACCCAATAGTTTCTGGGCTTTCTTTTCCACCTCTACACACTGTTTCGTAAACTTAAGGTCGCTGCTAATTAGCACACCCAAGTCCTTTTCTAAATCAGTCACCTCGATATTACTGCCCAACATCGAGTAGTCCGACTTGGGATTGGCGTAGCCAATGTGCATCACTTTGCATTACCCAAGTTAAACGGCATTTGCCATTTTTCGGACCACTCTCCTATCCTACCTAGGTCCGCACGCAGTTCCTCGATCGCTTCGGGCGTCCAACATGGCCCCAAGCTTGGTGTCATCAGCGAATTTGGCGATCCGACTGACGATGCCACCGTCGATATCATTTATGTAAATGGTAAACAACAGTGGCCCCAAAACGGAACCCTGAGGAACCCCACTAGTGACCGAGGCCCAACCCGAACTAGCCCCTTTAATTACCACCCTCTGCCGCCTATTCCTCAGCCAGTTTTCAATCCACCTACCTATTTCCCCACCGATACCCAGCGCGCGCACTTTCGCCATTAGCCGGCGGTGAGGTACCTTATCAAAGGCTTTCTGAAAGTCGAGATAAAGTATATCAATCGCCCTACTCTTATCGTACTCACTCAACATGACGTGGAAAAACTCGAGCAAGTGGTGAGACACGACCTATGCCGTCTAAACCCATGTTGGGAGTCCCAAGTAGCTTGTAGGAATCCAAATGGTCAACGATTCTATCAGCTATTATCCTTTCTAATAATTTACCTACAACTGAAGTGAGACTAATAGGACGATAGTTCCCTGGACTTTCGTGATCCCCTTTCTTAAAGATAGGGGTCACGTTGGCCTCCTCCAGTCACCAGGCACCTGGCCATCACCAGCGATTTGTTGAAGACTGTAGCCAGGTGGGGAGCCACCTGGTCGCGCACTTCTCGCAAAACACTGGGGAGAAAACTGGTCTGGCCCAGGAGCCTTAAACGCGCTCAGTTTTCTATTCTATGAGCAACGACTGTCGCGGTACATCTAACACTATCCAGGCCAGCACCTTCGTGCCTCACAGCTGGCTCGGGGATGACGCGGGTATCCTCCCTGGTGAACACTCCCGCAAAGTACTCATTAAGCACATTAGCGATGTCCGCGTCGGAGGTCCGCAGAATGCCGCTTCCGTCCTTTAAAGGACCTATCATGCTTCTAATGGGCTTTCTACTATTAACATAACTGAAGAACTCCTTAGGGTTCCCCTTGCAGAGGCTTGCCACCCGTAGTTTTTCGTTACGTTTCGCTAGCCTAACCTTCGCCTTCACTTCCCTACACAGGCGGGCATACGCTTCAGTGTTCTCGTGGGAGAGAGAGAGAGAGAGAGAGAGAGAGAGAGAGAGAGAGAGAGAGAGAGAGAGAGAGAGAGAGAGAGAGAGAGAGAGAGAGAGAGAGCGAGCTGTTCTCCGTGCATGAAATGCATACATATTACCGCTTTTCTTTTGAAAAGAGGGAGCGTCGAGCGTTTTGTGTTTAGTGTATAGCTTGGGTTGTGTTTGGAGATGTCATTTTGGTCTGAATTTTGCTCGTCCCACCGCGCTCGAAAAAAATCTGGACCTCACTAATTTCTAAACCCTAGTTACGGCCCTGTGTATGGGGATAGAGTAAGAATCTGCAACCTTCTTTGGTAGGAAGGTGTAGAGTTGAATGCTTCAGCGAGCTCTCTCATCGTAGTTTTGTACCTATTATATAAATAAAAGGTAGGGGATATCAGAATTTTCTTAAATTGAAATTATTAATTTAATGTACTCTAAGATCAGGACCAAAATAGAAAAAATATAAGAATATCTACCTTCCATGGATATTTTTTAGACATTGTTAAAATGGTGTGATTGTGTTCTGTACATAAGAATGATATTGAAGAAAAGTTATGCTGTTGAAATTTAAAATGTCTAAAATTATATACGTCAAGAGTCTTTAATTGTGACCATGAGTTGCTAATTTAGTTGAATTTGAGCAATCCTTATCTTTTCAATTCTTTTTCCATGCATAATCTCTTGGATGTAGATGCTCCTTCATCCACAGATGCTGAGAAAGACTTCAAAATTCTTCTTCAAAGTAGATACACACTTGTCGTATTTGTCTGATGCTTTTTTAGATATCCTGTTAGTGTTCATACCATCTGAAATTAGGCATCATCCAAAATTTAGAATTACTGCAAGTTACAGCAACAAATTTTCATAATTTAATAACTAATCAGAATTCATTTATTATACATAACTATTTTTTTGCAATTCCTTAAATTGCTAAAGAATGTTGTGTTTACAAGTTTGATAAAACTGCATTATTTTGATAACCTATGAAACAATGTATACACAAAGATAAAGAGTTTAGATGATTCTTAAAAATGATATAATGCATTTTCTGATAACTATACTTTTCAAAAATAAGTCCCCAAATTATAATTCATACACTACTTATGGAATTTTATTGGTGATATCTCCATTTCTTCAAGAATGTTCTTGGTTTGTTCTCTACAGATTTCAATATCACTAATCTCACCAGGATTGTCAGTTTGCAAATGTGTACTTCCTGGACTGCTTTGAAATGAAGAGGTACTTGTAGATGACTCGGTTTCAAAAACATCATTATCAGGCTCTTCAAACTCATTTAATCTTGCAGAACAGTTTGTACAAACTTTCCAATTAAGGAGTGCAGGATTTTTTTTGTTACATTTAATGGTAAATTTCTTAAACCCTTTAAGATTCTTTTCTTGTCTCTCTTAAAGGGGTCGCAACACTGTTTGATGATAATTTAAATGATAAGACATTTAAAATTTATATATTAGCTTCAGTTCCTGTAATAAGTAGAAAGAATAGTAAATGTTAATGATTTTTAATGATAACAGGCAAACACAAGCACAGCCAATATAGGCAAGGCACTAAAATAATATGGCAAGCAGATACCATATATGAGCAGTGTTTATCATGTGGTCACAAAAGGCAAACTGAACCCTTAATAACCAAGGCTCATGCTAATGGAAGGAACCCTCAGACAATCTCATTTTGCTGTGACAAGTTGTAGCATGACTACACAAGCGTGATACCACTCGACCTTACAAACAGGCAGTACAAATTATCTTTTAGTTTAATAATATGTGTGTGATGTGTGCAGTATGTATAGTTAGGATTAAAACTGTTATATAGTTAGTATAGCCCAATTCCTGAACTTGGGCTAATATGTCATGTTTGCTAGCAAGTACCTTATAATAAAGTGCAAAAAAAATACACAACTTAAAGGTAAAAATACATAGTCATTAACTAAGTCATATAGAAGGATAATTGAGGTGAGGTAAAAAAAAAAAAAAAAAAAAAAAACCAGTATCTGTATCATAGGGGTGGGGCCCCCCCAAATATTCAAACTGAAACAACTTTTTAACTATTTGATTAAATGCATTTTATTACTGTCAATTATTCTTTAGGATTTGAGCTTTCAAATGGTTTTTTAATTTTTTTCCTAGCTCAATTAGGGACTGAGTTATGAACTTTTAAACATTAAGGGGCCAGCCTCCACCCCCAAAATTGGGGGCCCATAACTTTTGAACCATTACTCTGATTGCACTAAAACTTGAGATTTCATGTTTTTGCACAAAAACAACCTTATATACCGAATTTGAGAAAAATCCAAGTTGAAGTGGTTGTAAATTTCATTGTTTTTGCATGATTTGTCCTGGAATGACCTGTATGCAGAGCTGGGCAATAAATACATTGAATGTATTTAAATACTAAATACTAAATACATGGGAGAAATGTATTTAAATACTAAATACTAAATACATTTTACGAATGTATTTAGATACTAAATACAAAATACATCAATTGTATTTAAATACATTTGTAAATACATTTTAAATACATACAAATTTTAACATATGCATTCACTAATTCATGTTTTGATAAATTTCTACTTTAGTGCACTTTACCTTATTACCGTCTTTAGATTTAATTTTGAAGTATTTTCCATCAAACAGAGGGTGCACTAAATTGTTATCTGCAGATATATCACTGTTTGATTCACCGGATTTGCTTGTTGAAGCCATGACACGCACACGATAAAGAAATCAACCGCTTTCGACTAAGAGTGGCACACAACTGATTGAACTGACACGTTGAAACATGAACCATGCTGTACTACACTGTCGACGCGTCGTACTGTGCTAGTACAGAACGTGTATTAAACCAGTAAAGTATTTACATTTTTATATTTTGAGTATTTAAATACATTGTATTTAAATACTCATTAAAGTATTTAAATACTATATTTAAATACATGAAAAACAATGTATTTATAAATACAGTTCTAAATACACAAATGTATTTAAATACGTATTTAAATACAAATGTATTTAAATACTGCCCAGCTCTGCCTGTATGTATATTTTAAGTATACATGATACTTTCTTTTAACCCTAGAATGCATAACCCGGATATAACAAGTTCATATATAACACCTGGTGGGCCTCAGAGGCCCGGGTTATGCATTCTAAGGTTAATGAACTAGAAGTACAGACTAGAGCATAGGCTTATTAACTTTTTTCAGCTTTTACATTTCAAACCAAAAATACAGAAGTATAAAGCCAATAAAATAATTGAAACAACAAAGGAAAATTATAAAATTTTGTAGTAATATTAGGCCTAGGTCAGACAGCAGTGTTTCTCAACCTTTTTTGTGCTGGTGACCTCCCTTCCCCAAATAATGATGCAGCATATACTTTAATTGCAAAAACAATTCCTGAACTGTTTCTCGTGTGATGATGGAAAGTTTGTAAGAGGTGGATACTTAATTCAGCCAATGAAAGGGTGGTAGACTCTGCTGAACTTGCAGTAAACCTACATAATAAATTGACTGGATTTCCTTCTAATGAACCCAACAGTCGTCATTCCCATCAGAAGACTTGTGTACATTTTGAATAGCACAAAAGTGAGTATTCATATCGAGAATATTGACTGAAGTACTGTGGTGAAAGTTTTAATTCCATTTGAAACCTCATATGAAATTGGGCTTTAAATCAATAGTTGCAATTAAAATAAAGCAATGAAATTAATTGCCTGTCTGTTACTTTGTTTGGACTATTCAACCAAATGTTACTTATTCAGACTATAATGGATTTAATTTTCCCAGAAGAGTTCCTTGTTCCATGCACAGTAGGGTGATCACTTTTCACTTTTTTTTAAAATTATAGCTGGTCAAAGTTTTTCCCATGATTTGGTTCAGTGGAAGTACACTGACACCATTTTTACCAAAATCGATCAATATTTAGGGGTCGCGCATCGACCTTGAAAATTTCAATTTTGGAAATTTGGCCAAATTGACAATTTTTTACTGAATAAAGATAAATCATCAAATGACCATATTTTCTGAATCCTCTCAGTGATACTTACCAAGTTGATAGGACAAGTGGTTTAGAAGTTATACTCACCTTGAGATAGCATTAAAATTTAAAATACCGTATTTGTCCCCGTACCTCCATATGCTGTCTGCCATTGTCTGCTTTTTAGGATAAGATAAAACGAATAAGGAAAGATCAAATGTATTTTGTATTAAAACGGTTTACCGATATCACTAAAGGCACTTACTCCGGTGCCCCTAACTAGGTTCAAAAACTGTATGAATCGTGGTTAGAACACACGTCATCTTAAGGCGTGCGCCATGTACTCTCTCTGCTAACTCCCTTTCCCTCTGCGCTACGTCATCTTGGCAAGTGACGACTTCTTGAAGTCACCGAGTTCTTTCCGGCTCTTTTCCACGAGCTGAAGAAGACCCTGCAGCTGTGACTCGTCTTTTGTGACAGTGTTCGCGTAATCTTCTATCAGTTTTATCCCTCTCTCTGCCACGTCGTTGGTAACTTTCAGATGCGAGATGACATTCTTCAGATCACAGTAGTTCTTATCTTGATCCCACTTATTCACCGGCAGAGTGAGCCACGTAGACGCGCACACCTGCAGGCCTGTGAACACGAACCACGATGACTCATCGATCAGGTCCGGAAGGCGCGTCGTGTCATCAACCGAGACGTTGTCATACGTGAAGTCCTCCACAGCGACAGCTTCTTTGCCATCTCGTGCTTCACAGTGTCTTCCACTTTGTCACTGCAGAGGGCGAAAACGACGGTCTGAGGCCTCAGATACCACAAGTGCCGCCTGATCACTGCCAGTGAAGCCTCTGCAATCTCGCGATCCACAGCCCTGTACTGCAGAAGACGCTGGTACAACACAAGGTCATTCAGCGGGGCATCAGCTGCGACAGGAGCCGCCAGCCAGGCAGGTGCGTAGAGGAGTGCAGTAAATAGTACCACTCTCTGAAGTTTCTGTACCAGCTCGTCGTCGAACTCCAGCTGACCGCTGAACATCAGGAGCTTCGTGTAGTAGATGATCTGAAACGAATACGCACTGTGATGTATAAATACCGATACCACTCCATATAAGTTTGTTTAATGGTAAATTATTTATCTTATTTTTTTCTGGTAGGGACTTCAAATGGCTGTTTGCAGAAGGCAATACAATATTTAACTTCTAATTCAAAATACCAACCTTGGCCATCCACCTCGCATGATGGTAGGCTCCTGGGCGCATGAAGTGTGTGCCACGACGTGGCTGGGCCCCGAGTACCAGGAGTGTAATCTCCGCCACTTCTCGGTAGTCTTCTCTGACAAGACCAGAAGCGGTGCCGAGGAACTTGACTGCCTCATCTCGGAGCTCCATCAGCCACGTCACCTCCGCCAAATGCTCGATCTCCAGCTCGCGATAAGTCGAGCGAGCTTGTCCCACCTGAAAGGGGAGTTATGAAAATATTGCATGAAAACGACTGAAGTTTCCCTTTTCGACTGCTATTAACATCATTAGTAGAAGGACGCTGATATCTCAATTGCTCTGAAGGCAAAAAATCATTGGAGAAAACAAATGCGCCTTAGACTTGAAATTCACCTTCTCCTCAGATACTGGAACAAAGGTTCAGTTGGTGCTGTGGTTCTTCCAAACGCGGTGATGACCACTGCCCCCACGATGAGCTCCATAACGTGATGGCGACAGCCCAGCTGGAAGAGCGGTTTACCAAGCATGTTCTCCAGCCGGACCACCGCACCCTGCACCCTCCCCGTATTGGAGGAAGTTGTGTCGAAGCACAGTCCAATCACGTTGTTCTCGCATCCCCAGTCTTTGAGAGCACGAAAGGTCGCCTGGGCCTGGGACAGACCGGTGCCGTCAGCAACAGTCGGAACGGCCAGCAACTTTCCTTCTGTGCATTGGGGAGCTCCGGAGATGAGAATCGCCTGGCGGTGCTCCAATGATCCAAGAGAGTCCTGAAACGTATGTCATACATGCCAATCCATTATCGTCCACTGGAATATGTCAATCCACTGTCGTCACTGGAACATGTTAATTCACTGTCGTCCACGGTGAGGGCAAAACTGACCTTGATTACTTTACCGTCCCAGTGGACGACAGCATGCCTCGGAGATACGAAGGATTTCTGCACAGCTGTCGACACTTCACAACGATGTGCCACTCTTCCACGGCGAGACGTGTCCTTCGAGATACTGAATTTGTCCAGGTCTGCGGGCGGATCTGCCGAACGTAGGACTGCCGCCACGACACTTGCCACCTATGTGCGAAATTGAAAGGAAATTGACAAGGATGCGTATGGTTTTTATGTGACAAAATAATCACTAAATTTTCCGTCGTTACGTCTATTATATCTTTGTCAAGGAAAGATCATTACTGATATATACACACCTGATTATTGGACATCCGGAAGCGATCAGCCACTTCAATAACAGCCGGTGCATTGAGGATGCGGTGAGGAAGGCTGATTGATACAGTTGATTCTCTCGGCTGTCGGTATGGTGGTTCTAGCTGTGATTCGGAGTTGCTCGATGATCTGCTTTCTATAGATTCATCGTCGCTCTCAGCTTCGGTTCCTAATTTCGTTTTTGAGGTGCCTGGCTCATCACGAGATTGTTGTCTTGAGAGTTGCCGTTTTCTCTTGACAACGAACACTTTATCATTCCCACTCATTGTTGCCTGGCGCAGGCCCCGTTGATCCTCATAAAATTTAATATCTTCTTGTTTGTTGTTGTCTGAGAGCAGTCGACTTTTCTGTATCTCTTCAATAGCATCGGGAGCTCCGATGTCCCAGAGCTTGTTCAGATTTTCTGAAAACTTCTCCCTGCCTTTTCCCGCGTCACTGTCTCTCATCTTGCTCTTCTGCAGCGAGCGCCACTCTTCCCACAGTAACTCCAGTTTTCTTTCGCAGTTACGCCTCGTGATCGTCTTTATACGTGCCATGTTCCAAAATGCCAGAACATTGGCCACCGTGTCTTTTACGGCGGCCTTCCTGTCAGTAGTTTCCTGCTTGGCATAGAAGAAGTACTGGAGAACTTGATGGGTGGTTGGCAATTTGGCACCACCGATCGAGGAAGATGGCTGACCAATTAAGAAGACGTCCGTGGCTGACCTTAGAGAAGGTGGTGCTGTTGTTGCTGCTTTCTCTTTTCCAGAATAAGTAACTTTCAGAGTCTTCCCACTCCTGGTTGTTAACAGTTTATCCATTGTACTAAAGTCTAGACTTATCAAACAAGAATCAATTGACACAGTTGATCTGTAAAAAGCAAACTGTGATTAGTAAAAATATTGGTCATAGACATAGCGTGTGTGTGTAATTGGGATTTTAGGATGCACCAGCTACTGATGCTATGATTACATCCATAACGGGGGACAAATACGGTATTTTAAATTTTAATGTTATTTCTAGGTGAGTGTAACTTCTAAACCACTTGTCCGACCAACTTGGTAAGTATCTGAGAGGATTTCTTTCACTGAGAGGATTCAGAAAATATGGTCATTTGATGATTTATCTTTATTCAGTAAAAAATTGTCAATTTGGCCAAATTTCCAAAATTGAAATTTTCAAGGTTGATGTGCAACCCCTAAATATTGATTGATTTTGGTAAAAATGGTGTCAGTGTACTTCCACTGAACCAAATCATGCGAAAAACTTTGACCAGCTATAATTTTTAAAAAAAAGTGAAAAGTGATCCACCCTAAATTGCACAGTGTGTGTATCATAAGATCTAAGCAAATGCAAAGCAGGAACAAGCATCTCATTGGAAGACATAAATTAAAGTTATGAAGATAACCAACAGAAAATAATTTAAAGTGTAAAATTGCAAAATTACAAAAGTTCTTCATTTAAAAAAAAGTTTTTCTAATTTGATACATTCCCAGAATTCTTGCTAAAAAATACTTTGATTTTCTACATCAACTAATTTTTTTGCTAAGCACTGACACCTCCCTGAGCACCTCCCATGGCTCCCAGGTTGAGAAACACTGCCCATGAGGATATTTAATACAATATTTTCAACTCCTCTTTAAAATAACAACAATCAGAGACAGAAAAGTATGCCATATTCAAAATCCCAAGCATACCTTGATAGTCTGTATTAAAGTACTCAGTGATATGCAATTAGTGAATGTCTGCAGTGAAATTAATTATATGTTGTAATGTACATGCACGCAATATGCAACAGTAATTAGGTACTATACTTAGCATTTTACTATTAGCAAAGTACCATTGTGCGTAAGTAGCATGAGATTAGGGTGTTTGAAAAACCTTGCTTCAAAAATAATTGGCTAGTTTGTATTTTTCTTAATATCTACCCACTATATATGGTTGCTTACATTTCTAAACTGTTCAAATTTAGAACACTTCCTCATAATGACCATCATTCATTATTACAGCATGTATCCAATGCTCAAACTTCATTAGACCATTAGCAAGATGCTCTTGTGGAATGGATCCAATAAACTCTGATTTCTACCACATACCTGGCTTTGTCATAACAAGTGTTTTAAGATAACCTCATAGATAAAAGTCCAAAGGGGTTAAGTCAGGTGATTGAGGTGGCCTATCTAGCACTGAAACACATCAACATGAATGAGATTTAACAAAAGTTAGTTTGTTATGCTATATCACACAACTACATTGATGATTGTACTGACTGGAGCAAATTATGTTAATATACTGCCATTATAGAGCTGAGCAGTAATGTATTTGATAAATACTTAAATATATATTTAAATATAATATTTATTTCATATATTTTTTCAGGTACAGTAAAACCTGCAATATCCAGAAAACTTTAGAAACCAGCAAATTTCATGTTAGGCCAATACAATTCAATTCACCAGTCTAGAAACTGGGAAGCTTTCAATGCCATCTGGAAATATCTAGAACATGCTTAACATTTTTAATAAAAGATTAAATTTTACTTGTTTCAGTTGTTCCATACATATTTAGCATAGTGTTTATGTTGATTACAATATAGTTTACATTGGTGTACAGTGCAGTATAGGCAAAATTTAAGTTTACTATTATTGTACATTGGTTTTTCCTAAGTTAATGGTGCCCTCATATAACTGGAAAATTTAGACAACTGGAATGGTCTAATCCTCGAGCTTGCTGGATAATGGAGGTTTTACTGCATTTAAATACGTTATTAGTGATGTATTTTGTAATTATAAATACATATTTTCAAATACATTTTTAAATACAGATCTAAATTGAATGATTTGATGAAATCTTCAACTGCCACTATTCAAAAGTCATTAGCTAGAATACCTGGAAAAGTATAGGCTATCTCTGGGGCCCATTGCATGTACCATTGATCACCTTCACAGTGAGAGAGGATGCTGTTATGGACAGTTCATTCTGATGCTCCTCATTGTTGAGAATTGGCTAGAGATGCTCAAAATGAAGATACTCAAATACTGCAATCATTTTCTTGCTGCAGTAACTTGGGGCTTCAAGACTGGGTTCAAGATTCAAATAGTGAGAAAATCTAGAGTTAATGATGCAGTTGTTGCAGCAGTCTCTCATCCCTTCTTCAAGCTCAGATGGGTAGGCTTGAAAAAGAGTTGGGATTACCAGACCATGACCGCAACTGTTCGTGATAAGCTCATCAATGTGGTCAAAGATATGACTGATGATGTGAAAGGGGGTTCACCTCTTTCCTTGGAAAATGATGATGAGTATTCTCACTTTGAGAAGACACTATCGCCACAATCTGGAGAGGAAACTCCAGTCATGGCCATCATCAGATGTCTGAATGACACAGATACCAACTTGTCCTGCCTGTTCAACCACAAAGCCATTTGGAAGGTCTTCAAGTACAACACTACATTGCCTACACAGCCCCAGTAGAGTCTTTTTTTTCTTTTGCTGGAATGATTCATTCACCCTGGAGAGGGAAGTTGTCCAATGGACTTTTTGAGAGCTTAACACTGATGAAGGTGAATATATAGTGCAGGGTTTCTCAATGGGGGCGAAAATGAAATTCTTGGGGGGCGAAAGTGGGCAAAAATTTGACTGAAGGGGGGCGAAAATTTATTTAGGCAACGATTAAAATTAAATTATTTCAAATTGCTCATCAATGGTTTTGAAACACTATTCGGAGTATGTATTGTGCCGTCAATGACGTTAAAGGGAATTGACCAATGAGAAGTGCAGTGGGGCGGGGTCGTCATTCAAAGCATTCTATAGTGGCTTAGTGATGGTTACGCATACGGTGCATCAGTTCTTACCTAATTAGAAGCGTGGGCGGGTGTTATTTTTTGTGCTATTATCTATTATCATTGATTTTTCTTTTAGTGCTTTAGTGCTTCTTAATTTTTGCGTTTGTCCCTTGTTTCGAGTACGGAGACAATGACCTCGTTGTCACGTTTCTAGTCATTCAATTAATGCTTCTTAAGAATAAAATAGAGTTTCGAATGTTCGCTTTCTTATCTGATAAAAATTCATAAATAAGGAGTGCTAACACATGTATAAATGTGATTTTCTTTTGAAAATGTTACAAGGTTTAAGGCGAAGGATGCCAATTTGGCCTACTTCTCGGGAATGAGGCTACTTGAACTTAAAATTAGGCTTGCGCTACTAAAATGATAACGTGATTATTATTTTTAGTGTGCTTTTAGTGCTTTTTAGCTGCCAAACTAGTGCCTTTTAAATTTTATTTTTTATTTCACTTTTTTTTGTGTGTGTAGGGGGGGGCGATTTGAAAATAGAGTGGGCAAAAAAATTTTCAAGGGGGCGATGGTTAAAAAAAGGTTGAGAACCACTGATATAGTGGAATGAAAGTGCTTAGAGACCTAGGTTCTGGGTGGATGTATTTTCTTTCCATTATTGGGAGTATTTTAGTCTCGTGTTTTTTGTAAATTGAGAATTTAATTATTTTTCTTGTAACTGTTCCAGACTACTGTTTTGTTTATGAGTATTAAGATTTATGTAGTCCCTTTCTGTTGCCTCTTTGGATTGCCTTTGCTGCAGATAGGAAGCCTCAAACTAACTATAAAAATAATGAATGCTGAAAATGAAATGTATTTAAGATGTACTGTATTTAGTTTGTATTTACATACATTTTTGAAGTAATGTAATTTAGTATTTAATTACATTCCAGTTTACATTAATGTATTTGGTATTTAAACAAATTTGCATGGTATTTACTATTTAACCATTAAATGTTAGTTGACATCTATTGATATTCTCTTAGATAATGCTGGTCAACATCAATTGATGATTTAAGTTTTTCCACAAATGATGATCAACATCTATGGATGCTTTACCTTTCCCACCTTTGTTTGAGGTTTAAAATGACATAAAATCACTATGAAATTATTTTTATTCTTTTTTTTTTTTGTTTTTTGCGCACAGTGGGGGTTATAGATTACATCCATACCCAGTGCTAAAGGGTTAAATACATTTTAAATTATTTATACCCATCTCTGACTGTCAACATTTTTTATTTTCTAACTAGGCTATTGGAGTTGATAAGAAAAGTGTAATATTTCAAAAAGATTATACCATTGCTATTTGAAACTTCCTGAAACACACCCTTTCCTCAGTGCTGGGTAAGCTGTGGAGGACAGATAGCCTGGCCATAGTGATCACCTGACTTAATCTCTGGATTTTTATCTGTGGAAGTGTGTTAAAACATTTGTGTATTTTGGCAAACCCAGTAGTAGTATGGCAGAACTGTCAAAGAAACAGAGGTCACTGGACCCATTCCACAAGATCATCTTGCCAGTGCTGTAATGGAGTTCAGGCATTGAATATGCATTTTGGCAACAAATGATGGTCATCTTGTGAAAGTGTTCTGAACTTGAACAGTTTAGAAATGTAAACAACCATATATATTCTGTATACATATTGATTGACAAGAAGAAAAATGCTGAATTATTTTTGCACTTATTTCTTGGATACCCTGTGTATCCAACAGTAAGAGTTAATATGATTGAGATTTAAAAAAAAAAAAAAATTATAAAAGTTAGTTTTAAATGAAATTATTCATACTTTTGAACATTTATTTTTTTTTTTTTTAAACAAAGCCCTGGCCCCCACCCCCAAACATGTTGCAGCACTATACATACCACATATAATTAAACCTTTACTCTGTATATATTTTTCAGGAACTTGAAGCAAAGATTCATCAGCTAGAAGCCCATAATTTGCAGCTTAAAAATTTACTATCAAATCAAAGAATATTAATAGTGTTAAACCCCAGAAGAAAATGAAAAAGGAAAAGGAATTTGATTTCTCTAAGTATGTAAATTTTTGTTGAAAAAAATTAGATTCCCTTCGGTTTAATATTTTATATTCATGCCAAGGTCTTGGCCTAAATTTCATATTAAATATCCAGACACGCATTAATGAGTCATAATTTTACTGTCTCGGCAATTTTATCTTTGATGTGAATAAATTCAAAGAGGTTATTTTCTTTTCTTTTAAGTATTCAGAACTAAAGGGTGTCCAGAATGTCTTGTCACCCCTGTAAAATACTAACTGATTTATATTTTCTTTGACCCATTTATCACTGACACAGTTGTTTTTATTGCATATAGTACAGTAAACTTGCTTTTCTGGATTAATTGGGTGGGGGGTGGTGATCCAGTTAATGCAAGTAACCCTCCAAGCACGAGGGTTTCTGTATGTTACATCTAAAAATCAGAACATCACTGGGAAACAATGTTTTTCACTAATACTGTAGTACATATAACAATCTTCTTTGGCATTATGATTATTAAATAGAATAGTTTATTTATTTATTTATTTTACTTCTAATTAACACTTAAAATGATATAAATTTGTTTTTAAATTTACACAATTAGCATAAGCTTTTTTTTTTTTTTTTAACAAGAACAGCTGGTGCCTGGCAGTTTGGTGTCAGTTCCTGGCAGAAGCTGGTTGCCAGCAGGCAGTCTGGTGTCAGTTGCTGGCAGAAGCTGGCAGGCAGTCTGGTGTCAGTTGCTGGCAGAAGCTGGCTGCCAGCAGGCAGTCTGGTTAATTGGAAATCCAGTTAATCTAGCTGTGGAAAAGTGAGGTTTTACTGTACATTTATTACATGACATTACATAATTACATTAATATGTACAGTTGCCCACATATGTAATGTTCCTCGTCTCACAGGCAACTCCATACATGTCACTGTCGCAGCAATATTCAAGGTACTGCAGCTGGGGGAAGGTCGGGTAGAGGGGGGATAACTCAGTCCAACAACATATAACATTTACATACAGGTAAGGTGCCATTCAAAAATTACATAATGCTATTTTTGCTAAGACCTGACACCCCCCCATGTAACATTCCATAATGTGTCAGGTGTTGGGTGGGGGAAGTGTTACATAACATGGTACTTTAGGCCTGTTCAAAAATCAACTTTTTCTTATTTTCATAGGTTTCTGTACATTTTCCCATGCATTTTGACCTGAAAAAGCCGAAAATCACAACTATTTTGACCTAGGATGTTGGGAAGCATTGCCGCATGGAGCTTTAAATTTTCTGCCTTGAAATTGGCCAAAGCGCCAATTCCGGGGTCCCTTGAATTATGTTTTGCACTTTAACTTTTGATCTAAACAAGATAGAGCAACAAATTAGGTATCAAATGAAAGAGCATAAAATTAATAAATAATAATAATAATAAATAAATAATAATTAATAATAATAATAATAATAATTATCTATCATTTTTCAGGAAACAACAGAAACTCAATCAGAATCTAGAAAACCATCTACAAGTTACAACTTCACAATGGCATTAAGCAAGGAGCTGAGGGAGCTCCGTGGGCGCACAGTTGATATCTCAGAACCTCCACGTACTGTCCACAGGCAGGTGTCAACTGGGCCATCTACCAGATCTCTCACTGAAACTTTCCTGGTTGGATACCCTTCAGCTTTTATCAGTGGTTCCCAGCTTCCCACCAACAGACAGGCGTTCCAGTATTTCCTTAATCTTCAGAATTTACCGGAAAATGCAGGGAGGCCCATGGTTCAAGACCTTGCATATGAAACAGTTGAATCTATCATCTCATTCTGGCAGATGGCTAGGATCAAGACAATGACCAAGTACAACGCAATGAAGCTCTTCATGAAACTACATGAGAAACATCGTGCTCTGGTGAAAAGCAAAGGAAGAGCAAGTAACCCTGGAGGAAAAAGAGGAGCATTTGTGCTGGAATTAGACAGCCTGTTCGATATAGGAGCTCCAGATGCAATCCAGGAAATACAGAACAACAGACTGTTATCCAGAGAGAAGAAAGATGAGGATATCAGGTTCTACGAAGACCAAAAGACTGAGAGGAAAGGTCATATGTCTGGTCATGACAAGATTTTTGAGACAAGATCCCTGCAGCAAGCAGCGAGGAATGAAAGACTGCAGCATAGACAAGAACAAGGTAAAACTAATTACTTTGAACGTCACAAAGTTTTAAGTTTTACTCCATTGCGATATTTAGCATGTACTTAACAATTACTGTCTTAACATGTTGTACTATTTTACAGCTGCAGCAGAACAAGAGGCAGTTGTTCATGTGGATGACATTACCTGGGGTGACTCAACTGACAACGACGCTAACACAGAGGACATGGATTACCATCAGCCTCATCCTGGATGTTCTCACCATCAAGACACTGTGACTAGTGTGACTTTGACATTTCCAAGGAAGGTCATGGAATGTGATGTCATCTGCAATACAGCTGATTGTCTTGGTTTATCAGACAATCAAGTTACTGCCATGGTTTCTGCCACCTTGAAAGCTGGAGGGGCTGATCTGGATAACTTCGTCATCTCAACCTCAACAACCAGGGCTGTGGAGTCGGAGTCGTGGAGTCGGAAGCAATTTTGGTGGTGCTGGAGTCGGAGTCGGTAAAAATGTACCGACTCCGACCTCAATATAAATTTTAATAAAATATGTTTTTGTGTGTGATATCACTGGCAGCTATGGTGGTTAAACCACTTAAATAATAAACACAATGTTTTCCATTTCAGACAGTAATGCCATTAATTCATTTTTTCTTTTCAGATAATATTTTTTATTTTTAATGCTTATTTAATTTCGAGTTCTTTCTAAATTTCATAAGTTTTTAACTTTCAAGTCTAAAACCCCTTTCACAATGGCAGACACTTCCAACAAAGTCAGCAGTTTTTTAATATTTTACAATAACCACATGGGAAACATTTCGTGTGTCAGTGTATGATAGAAGATGATGATTATGAAAAATTATGTGAAGCAAAAATCAGTGGTTTTACTGGCTCTGATAAAAATGCACCAACCAGAGCATCAAATTTGAAAAGACATTTGCAGTGTTTCCATCCCAAAATTTTAGAAGTTGTCATTGAGAAAGATAGTAATAAAAACCTTCCAACTACTTCAAAGTTAACAAAAGATCAGAGATCTACTGAACGACAAGCACCACTTACAAAATTCTTTACTACAGACAAAGTTACCGTAACAATGACCACAGATGATGATGCTTCACATGGTGGTGCTGAAATGCCTCTTGTGTAATTATCATCATAGCAGATTTAGAATTAATATACCTTCGGAGTCGGATAGACAAAAAATTGAGGAGTCGGAGTCAGTTTTTTATGTGCCGACTCCACAGCCCTGTCAACAACACGTCGCAACAGAATGCTGTCCAGGTATAATATCAGCCAGAGTCACATGTCCAAGTTTTGTGAAAACCCCCCACAGTACGCTGCCTTACACTGGGATGGAAAGTTGCTCAAAGATGTCTTGGGCAGTGAACCTGGAAGTACCTCAGAGACTTTAGCTGTGCTAGTGTCTGGTCCACCTTCATACACTGAAGGAAAGTTATTGGGAGTACCTGTCATCGACAATTCTTCTGGCACAGCTCAGGCTGAGGCTTCAATGGATTTACTGGAGACATGGGAACTTACGGATAATGTTACTGCCCTTGTTTTTGACACTACATCCAGTAACAGTGGAGTTCACAGAGGAGCTGCCAAACTGCTAGAGAAAATGCTGAACAAAAAGGTGTTTTATCTGGCCTGTCGACATCACATCCTGGAAATCCTAGTAGGAGCAGTTTGGGAGAAGCTGTTTGGGAAGGTGAAGGGGCCAGATAATCCCTGGTTTGAGCATCTGAAGGATGTTTGGACGGACTTGTCCAAGGAAAACCCAAAGATGCTGGCTATCAACAGCAAATGGCTGAAGGAAAAGAAGAAGAACAGTGAAGAAATACTGCAAGACATTCTAACAGCAGAAAGGCTTCCAAGAGCCGACTACAGGGAAATGGCTGAACTGACAGTCATTGTTCTTGGAGGAACGCTTCCTCGAGGTATTTCACTGGAGTCGACCAGGCGCCATTATCAGGCCAGATGGATGGCCAGAAACCTGTACTCCATGAAAATGCTGATGTTTGCAGATCAACTTGAGTACGACGAAGACACTGTATCAAAGCTGGAAAGACTCAACACCTTCCTTGCGCTGTTCTACACTCCTGTATGGATGATGTCAATGTCTGCTGCAGATGCTCCCGTGAATGATCTAAGTCTAATCCAGGACATGTTGAAGTACAAGAAAACTGACCCAGAGCTTGCTGATGCAGTACTTAATAAGATGGAAAACCACAAATGGTACCTGACGCAGGAAGTCGTGCCATTTGCCCTGTTCAGCAGTAGATTGAGTGACACATTGAAGCACGACATTGCTGCCCAGTTACATGCCACTGAGAAGCCAGCCAGCTTCAGAACAGGAAAGCATCTATTCCAGAGAGTCACAGCTAAGACCACCCTGGTTGATCTCATTGGCCCAGAATCACATTTCCTGCTGGACACACTGAACATTGGATCCGAGTGGCTTCTGGAACCTGTCACATCTTGGCCACAGAATGAGGACTACAGAAAAGCATTGGACTATGTTAAGAATTTGAAAGCGGTGAATGACATTGCTGAACGTGGTGTCAAGATGATGAGCGACTTTGCAAATGTCATAACAACAGATGCCAAGCAAAGGGACTATCTCCTTCAAGCTGTGGAGTTCAACAGACGCCGCTTTGACAGCTTCAAGAAACAAACTCTCAACAACTGACTGTGTAAATGTCATTATGAAATTAATCATCATGTAATGCTTTCACTTCTTGATCGATTAGACTTGACAAAATGTTAATCTCAAATTTGTGTCATGAATAAGGCGCCTTGTCTGCCTTGAGTATGAGAAAACAAATTTTGTGATATTTCTGAAATCTTTGTATGTACCAATGTGCCATTTCTTGTTCCAAGACTATCATAATTGTATAAGTTAGAAAGAGGATTAAAAACACTTTAATTTGGTGCCTATTTTGTTGCTCTATCTTGTTTAGATAAAAAGTTATAGTGCAAAACATGATTCAAGGGACCCTGGAACTGGTGCTTTTGGCCGATTTCAAGGCAGAAAACTTAACGCTCCATGCGGCAATGCTTCCCAACAACCTAGGTCAAAATGGTTGTGATTTTCGGCCTTTTCAGGTCAAAAAGCATGGGAAAAAGTACAGAAACCTATGAAAATAAGAAAAAGTTGATTTTTGAACAGGGCTAATGGTACTTGTAGGTTATCTCCCCCCAACCAATTTTGACAGAATATTTTCGTTAAAACTAACAAAAATATCATGACTTAACCTAACCAATTATCAAGGGCGTATAGTTGATCTATTAATAAATAGTAAATACTATTCCAGAAACACCATGTTATAATTAATAATAGATCAACTGTACGCCCTTGATAATTGATTAGGTTGTCGTGATATTTTCGTTAGTTTTAACGAAAATATTCTGTCAAAATTGGTGGGGGGGGAGATAACCTACAAGTACCCATAACATCTTAGGAGGTGCCTGGTTTAGCATTACAGAACATTTCTGGGGTGTCAAGTTTTAGCAAAAATACATTATGTAATTTTTGAATGGCCCCTAATTGTTAATGTAATGCGTGTTTATAAAGATAAACAATCAATATGATTGTGAACAGTGTTGAACTCCATGTTTACTAGTCTTATACAGTAATAAGGTTCCATTATGATTACTGCAAGTCTATATGAACAGGTATCACAATACAACTTTTTATATAAATACTAGTGAATTTGAACCAAAAATAGACATTACGCAACCATCATCCACACTCCCTCATTCCCCTTCTCGACCCACTAGTCTTGCGTATATTAAATCATTATGAAACAATACTAATAAAGCTGTTGTAGAGTCTGTGTGCAGCCTTAAACCTTTTACTAACATGCGAATCTACATGATCATGATTTTATATATACAGTCGTGTCACATCTTACATGGATTTAACTTTACTCAGTTGACTCCAAAAAAAGCCTCAGTTGCTGCGTGTTCTTCATTGTGTCAACATCTCACTGATTGTGACTCCAATGTTTACAACATGGCCCCCAAATGCAAGCCAACTACTTCATCTGGTGCTCAACAAAAAAAACAGTGATCTGTTCTAACATTGCAGGAAAAAGTGGCTGTGTTAAACTTATTGAAAGATGGTATTTCCTCCAGCCTCTTGACCAAGGCGTGATTCGCTGTTTCAAGGCGACATACACGTGGCTTACATTTGCCTGGATACGCAGTACTATGGATGCGGATCCCAACCTTGATGTAATGCAGTGTTGGAAGTCCTTCAACATTGCTGATTGCATCACTTATATTCAAGAGGCAATGGATGCAATCAAGCCTGAATCAGTCAATGCATGTTGGCAAGCCCTTTGGAGTGAGATGCATTGTTCAGGTGGTGAGACAAGTGGCAAAGAAATTGAAGATTTAATCAAAGGCCATTCAGAAACAGACTAATGAAGAGTTAGAGGAACTGATAAGATCGTCTACAGAAGAAGATGATGATGATGACAAGCAGGAAGAGCCATTAAGTTGGAATTTTCATAAATTTTCTGAAGTTTTCAAAGCAGAAAACAGCTTAAAGATTTAATTTCAGACTACGATCCATCTATGGAGCATAGCCTCAAGATTACTTGTGGTATTACAGACATTTTGATCCTGTATCAAGAAATGTTTCAGCAGCTTAAGAAACAACAGCAACAGTTACCGATCACCATGTTTGTTAAGAAAGCACCACTGGTAGATGAGCCTACACCCTCAACTTCTCGAGCTGTGCCAGAGGCGCCCATTTTGCCCACAACTCGCTCTCCATCACCCATGCCTCCTCTACATCTCCTGCCACAGCATCTCCTTCTCCTGGATCAACATAAAGCCTCAATGCCCCCCCTCCCAATAGTGTTGTCTGGGGCTGAGGAAGACCAATCATTGGAGTGTGTACAGCGCTCATCTTCATCTCATCGTTCATTATACAGGTGCTTAACCATGTACTTTATGGGTGATTTAAGGGATTTTCAAGGGTAATTTTGACTATACACATTTTTGGCTTTATACGCCCTCTTTGGAATGTAACACCCGCATAAGATGAGAAACATCTCTATATACTGTATGTATTGACATTGAGTAAGAAAAAGATTGACAGTGTGAGAGAGTGAGGTAGAGGGGCAGAAAGAGTTGGTGGGAAATAGCTTATTGATTGTTACACACACACAACTTAAGTTTTAATCTGAATAACAGTAACTGATTATCAAAATTACATAAGAATAATCCATAGTTATACAAGCATGAACATATTTATATATACTTGTAAATTCATACAATGTTATACCGATGCTTGTGAAATGACATTGATGGGCTGAACTGTGGTCTTGACATGGTTACTTGCTGTTGCTGTCCAGGATAGACTACATATGGGCATGTCAGTGGAAACCATAAGGTGATGGTTGCATGAAGCAGGATATCACCACTGGTTTGTGGATGATGCCTATTATGTTTAATAGTGTTTTCTAGATTGTATTTATATTATGAATGTGGAGATTTAATCACGATGGACAGATAAACCCATTAGCTAATGTTTTCCAGATGGGTCATTCTCTGTCAGATCAACCAAAAAAAATTGAAATTAACACCCTCATCTCTCATATTTTGCTGAAATTTGGTTTATAGGGAGTTTGTGAGCCCTGAATCCATTTCTGAAATTATAAGGTCAATCCGACCAACGGTTCAAGAGATATGACCTCGGGCAATTTGAGGTCACTCGCGAGGTTACTAACATTTGGCGAGCCATAACTTGGGTAATAATTGTCATAATTATATAAAAGTATATATATTTAGAATCAGAAAACGACAAGGAATCCAAATAGGCAAGTTTTAGAACTCTAGGTTGAAAAATAAAAAGTTACACTGTAACCACTCAGCCATAGTATGATTTGGTGGCTGGTCTGCTCCTGCCCAGCTCCCACAAGTTCACCCCCACACACACACACACACACACACACACACACATACACATTCTCAATGGGGTTGAGGTCACACCTGTTACTAGGCCAGTCCAGTAGTTCTAGATTTTGCTGATCCTCGAACCACCACCTGACAATCCTAGCAGTGTGATTGGAGAGTTGTCATGGAAGTGGATTTTAAATATTAAAAGTAGAATTATATCTCATCCATGCGCTTCATCAGTAACCCACTATTTGAGATAGGTTTTAACCACTATGTATTAGGGGTTTCTCTCAGCTAAATGTAATTGTGCACCATTATACAAATAATACAGTCTGCAGTTATAAATCCAGAATAAAATTCTAAGTGTTGTCATAATACTGAAAGAGTTAAAGGACAATTTTATGACCATTTATTTGTCCCATGTAAATGTGAAAACTGGACATACAAATGCATATAATACATAACTCTTACTCTAGTAATAGTATAATATTCTATAACACACAAATACAACATACCTGGATAAAGATAATCTGCTCAGGATAGGGCAAGGCATACACATTAGGGTGGTCCAAAAAGTTAAAGCATCGACTAAGTTCTCTCCACAAGGTTGGTTTTATGCCTCTTGGTGTGGACAGTATTTGTGCAAAGTTTCACGTTATTCAGTTAATATTTAGGGGTCGCCCCACTTGCCCCCTTTTTGAAAATTTGGGCTAAAATTTTTTTTGGTTCTCAAAGAATATGAAAGAAAACAGTAAGACAATAGGACATGATAATGGGTGTATCTTCATTATTTCTTCTGCATCAGAGTCGCCTTGGATGGTATTGGTATCTGTTTTTCGGTGGGCAGCTACGAGTTGTAGGAGGTACTGCTTCTGGTCCTCGTTTCGTGTCAAAGTGTCATTGTAGCGTTGTGCGAGAGCAATACCTCGCTCGGCAGCATCATTGATGACTTTCATCTTTAAGGCGCGATCTCTAAGTTCCCTGTAGTTCTTGTCATTTGGCCATTCCATGGATCTTTTTGAAGTAACTGGCGCGCTTCCTCCTTACCTCCAACTTTCAAGGCATCAAAGAGGGTCAATGTCCTTTTCGTGACGAAGGATGCCACATCATTTTCAACACCAGCTTCCGCCATGTCGATTCGTCGGGGGCAGCCATTCTTTTGGGGATGTTGGAGGTGTTGAACCATTCTCCTTTTGGTATCAGGATCGATCCTATTATCGAAGAAGGCCAGTCCAATCAGATGCTCCGACAAGTACCACAGGTGGCGTCTTAGAGCTGTCTTCGCCGCTTGTGCAGCTCCTCCGTGTGGATATTTTTCCAGAAGATGCAGCATTTTGAGATCATTGAGAGGAGCTTGTGTCCCCATTGGCGCTTCATGCCAGTACTTGACGTAAATCAGACTGACAAATAAAGCCAGCTGAGTCACGTTTCGTTCTTCGCGTGCTGTGAGCTTGAATTGATAGTGAAAGAGGTAGATTTTGAGCGCATAAATCGCCTTCGCCATCCATCTCGCGTGGTGCATGGGACCCGGAGCTCGGATAAAGAGTTGACCACCAGTCTTTCTCCCCAGGAAGAGCAAAGATAGTTCAAGGAACTCCTTGTAGTCATCACGAGGTTGGCTTGCCTGAAGAGCGTTAGGTAAGTAAGTGAGCATCTCTTTTCTCATCTCTTGGAGTTGAGGGTTCTCGAACAAGCTGTCCGATGCTGAGACAAATGCTTCGTGGGAGAGAGATGGCCATTCCTTTTGAAATCACTTAAAAAGGCCTGTTTCAGGACTTCCTGTTGAGCCAAATATTGAGGCAAAGACATCAGCAAGTACGACTTCAAGTATATGATGTCGACAACCGATCCAAACTAGCTCGTGACCCAATGCTTCTTCAATCCTGACACAGGCTCCACGATGTAAACCCGTGTTTGACGCAGTGGTATCGAAGACGAGACCTCTCACATGCTGTTCCACGTTCCATAATTTCATAGTTTGAAGGCATGCCTGGGCCTGTGCTTCTCCAGTTCCTTGTTTCATCTTTGGGACACCAAGCAGCAGCTCCTGTCCATTGAATGTTATAAGGATTGCTATCCGATGCACATTCGTCTTCTTCCCTTCAATGCCGGGGAGAAGCTTTCCATCCCAATGGAGAAGGACAGGGTCTTCTAGAGAGAATGATTCTAGGTCTTCTCGAGCTGCCTGTTCTCACCCACTTTCTCTGTAGCGATGAATAGAGCTCCGAGAGCACGTCATCCCAGACAGATCATGCCCCGCGGCCTGTAATACAGCTCCAGTTACGAAAACAGCATTCCGGTCAGAAAGATTGGTGCGATCCATTGCTCCAATGACTTCTGGAGATTGGAAAATGTTCGTAACCTTGTTCTTGGGACGCTTTGGTGCCGGAGCTTCAGACGAAGAAGGAATCGGAACCAATGGTCTATAGTCGTCGTCGTCTTGCGAAAAAAGGGAAGAAGAAGAGGAAAGATCAATTGATGACACTCCTGCTTCTTCCAAATCTTTCTGTGTTGCTTCATGCCTTGCCTTCCTCTTGGCTTCCTTCTCCATTCTGGATCGCTTTCTGTCCTCTTGTGTAGTCGTTTCCTTATCAATGCCAGCCATGCTGCAAGAATTGACGTCCTTGCGCTGCATGGACAGGAAATGTCGGTCCTCAATGTTGACGATTGTGCTCATGGCATCACTGGTTGCGATGTCAAACAGTTCCTGGATGTCCGCTTTGAAGATGTCTTCATTCATTCTATCGCTGGCACGTTGCCTGGTCCTGTGCTTCTTGAGTGTTTTGTAGCGGTCTAAAAGCTTTGAAAGCTTACGGACACAGGAGTCGATCCGTTGAGTTGGGATCTGCGCTCGGGTCCAGACTTCAATCACCCTCTGGCATGCCTGGTTCAGACTGTCGGAGGTGGTTTGCTTTTGATTGATGTGGTGGTATTGCCCCAAGAGGAGGGCGTCAAGGCATGTAGGGAGCCTTGACGTGGATAAAGTTCCAGTTGCCATCCCTAGAAGCCAAACTTTTGGAATTGATCGAGTTTGAGCCATCGGACCTACGGAAGAAAAAGTACATTATATAATATATATATTCAGAGTGGGGCGACCTCTAAATATTCACCAATCACGCTGCAATTTTGCACAGACCATGTGGACACTAAATGGACAAAAACCATACTTGTGGAGACTATCTAAGACAATTTTGAAATTTCCCCCTATGGATTTGGACCACCCTAATACACATGTACAGAAGGCAACATCACCTCCATGATCTCTATACACTCGAACCTCACTAATTTATACTACTATAATTTGACAATTGTATAATTCAAACAGTTTTAGTGAGGGCAAATTACGGAAAGAATTCAAATAGTTTTTGGGTCAAATGACAGTGTTTTTGTTTGAATTAATTTTCCTCATGTGGTGCAATCAGTCAGCAAGTAGGAACACACAGTTTCCCATTGTGTAGGCCTTCTAAGGTGCCAATTCCTACATTTTTAGCATTTGTTTCATATATTTACTTGCTACCAATACATATTTAGCATATATTTTGTTAATTTTAACTGCTTCAGTTCTAGTGGTTTTTCATTAGTCTAGCCAATAGTTACTAAATGTACCTAATTTTTAGAGAAGATTGCAAATGTAATGAATAATAACCTGGAGACCTGCATAATGCTGAGACATCCCATGACATCATGGGGAAGATGGCATGCCAAGGCTGATATGCAAAATTAAATTGTTTCGTACATAAATACCATTTGTGTTAGCATAACTTCACATACATCAGTTGTGTGTTATGTGAAAAAAGTAATGTTTCGTGTATATTTACTAGCATTTAACATGACTGTAATGTTTCTGTGAAGTACAATACAATGTTATGTGTTGCAATATCAGAATAAATTAACTGGAATACAATATAGTAAAAAAGCATGTGAAAAAGTTTTTCTTTAAATATATTTATCAATACTTGAAGATGTGCCACATTATTTACACTCTTGACTAAGGGTAATGTTGTGTTTCAGCTATTGCTCCTGTTCCTGTCCTGTGAGTTCACAATGCCTCACACACTATTAGTAGTATAATTTGCATTTGCAGGTCTCATAAATGGTTCAAATGTATTGATAAACTCTCTCTAATAATTTGTAGTATCATTTTTGGTCCCTACCACTTTCATACAGAGGTTGAGATGTCAAATTAGCGAGGTTTGAGTGTACAAGCAAAGAGCAAAAAATGCCTCCTCCTAGGCAATTTGAAAGAATTCTGTGTAAAATATAAAAATATTGATAGTGTAGGTTTTTCATCAGTTTGTGTTTGTACCTACCACCAAAATCATAAATTGAATGTAACTTCAATTGGTGAAAAAGCTTTCTTACCATACCCTTAACAGAATTCTTTGATTCCAATAATTCTAAATGTATGTTACACGAGTGTTGAGAATGTTATGGTAAAGTAAGTGTAATAAACTTCTTGAATACTATGTCTAACTTGACAGACAGAGATTCAGTAGAATATGTTCAATGGTCGATAGGCTTACATTGCAGAAAAATATAGCTCCTGCAGATGAATCCATTGAAATTCTTTCAAAAATGGTTTCTCTTACTAGCCATTACTACATTGCAAAAAATCAGTCAGTATATGAAAACATTGAAACAGAATCTTCATTATAAAGTAATTCTTGAACTAGATTTTGCTGAAAACCATTCAATTATTATCCAAGATGCACGTCTGTTTCCATTGGGCAAATGATCAGGTGACAAGCCACCCAGTTTTTGTAGTGTATCGAAAAAGAGGATGGAGAATTAAATCACACTAGTGACTGTCTTGAGCATACAACTTCAGCAGTTTACACTTTTGAGTAGCATTTGATGAAGGATGTAAAAGGAAAAATTCCCTAATGTACAAAAAGTGCATTTTTTGATGGCTGTGGTGGCCAGTACAAGAACAGATTTAATTTCAGCAAACTTTGCTATCATGAACAGGATTTTGGTTTGAAGGCTGACAAAATAAAAATCTCAATTTTAGTCATCAACTCGTTTTTTTTTTTTTTTTTTTTTTTTTTTTTGTGCTTAGTGATTTTTTCTTTGTGAAATTGTCTTTCAAATGCACTTTGTTATATCTCAGTCCCTAATTCAGATAAAAGAATGATTCAATTTGAAATTTAGTGGTATGTAGGGGAACCCCCCCCACCCACACACTGAAGTAGGGGGGGCCATAAATTTTTAACCATAACTCTGAGTTATAATTTTATATTTTGAGTTTGCAGTTTAGACAATACTAAATTATAGGAAAATTGAAGATGGTGTGGTGTCGAGCACTGCATGATTTGTCCTTGAATGCCCAACATAGACATCATCACAAAATGATTGTCGTGAGCAAGACTAGGTTTCTTGCACAAAGGTCAAGTTCACAAATAGAGGAGGGGACACTGACGTCATTCTGACATAGTTCTTTAAAGTATTACTAATTAAAGTTATCTATTGATAGCCAATATCTCTTCATAAGGCATAACTAGTAGCAGTATTTATTTAGAACCAAACAAAATGTTTAGTGTTTAGAACTCCCTGACAGGAAATGATTGTCCTATGAGGTTCATATAATAGCAAGTAAAGAAATAGTGATAGTAGTTTAGCTGAACCTTAATTTTGGCACTTCAGGCCATTTTTTATTTCTTGTACAGTGCCCTAAATTTTAATATTTTTAATTACAGTTGCATCATTGTAGAGTACTTAATTATGGTGTTCCCAGCCTAAAGCTATAGTGTAGCTATACAGGTGAGCGTCAAGCTATACAAGTGGGCCTCAATAATCCAGCATTACAAAGTCCAGCAACTCTCAAAATTTGGCATAATTTAAAAAAATAATAAAAATTTCATATTTTCATTACTCTGGCAATTTTCTCCAGAACCCAGCATTGCATGCGTTTCTGAAACTTGCCGCATTATTGTTCCAGCACTGCCATACCCCACACCTGCATCCACCACACCTGCATCCACCACACTTTCTCTTTGTTTACTTGTGGCAGTCACATGCTTTGCGCATTCTTTCTCTGCTTGAAATATATTCATTCCAAAATCTGGAAAATTCGATAATCCAGCAGTTACTTCGCTCCAAGAGTGCCAGATTATTGAAATTCACCTGTATTAAATTTTATTTTGTAATAGTTGTTACATATCTTTACTTATTCTCTTAAAGGTATTCAAAGAGACACATTCTCCTAAAATTTGCTTACTTGGGATGGGATTGCCAAGGTTTTGCAGTCCAGGAAGACACCCACAACACAATAGAAGCTGCCTTGTTTGATGCCCTTCTCACTACAAAATTAATTGCATCCAGGGAGACTTCGAATTATCATCGGTAAGAGTATTAAAGATTTAATTTAAGACTTCTATTTGGCAAGACAAGTTAAACCTGCTTCAGACTAGTTAAATTTTGCTGTGCTTGGACAAATAGAATTAAACTGAAGAATTTGCTTAAGTTTCTTAAGTTGTAAACAAATAAGAAATACAAATGACCCAATGTATTTGAGAATTAGACTTATACTTGAGAATCTGAAGTACAGTATTTATAACATTTAATAATTTTTTATTCAGTCTCCATTTGTTTCAATGTTTTTGCTACATTTGAACTGAAATCAGCTTTGAGACATGTCTGAAAGCATCTGAAGTTGCTTGACTTTAAAAGTAAAGCCTCCTTTAGTTTTGAGCTTAGGCTAACTATAATGCTTGTCCGACCTCAGCTTGCTTCACTTTGCCAAATAAAGACATCTGTAATGTGTAGGAATTTATTTGCATGTTTGTGTGCATCTGTGATCTCTATGAGCCTGAATAGGCTTACACTAAGTTAAGGTTGCTGATATTAGGCCAAGGAAATAGGGTTAAATCATATTAGATTTAATAATTATTTATGGTTACACTAATCTTAAGAATGGAAATAATTAAGTTGTAATAGTGGATAGAATTAAAATTTTAACCTTTTAACTCTGTAGGACATCATGGAGCTATAAGATAAACCTATGCACTTGTATAGTACTTGTAACTTTACTACCTGCTAATAACTCTCAAGCAAATATAACAGAGTCGTGTATATTTTAAGTAGTTTTTTAATTGTTTTAACAGTAAGCTAGATCAGTGGTCTGTGACCTGGGGTCCGTGAATGAGTTTCAAGGGTCTGCAGAAGACAAGGGGTATATTCTAATTCACACAATTAGAATATACAAATTATTTTCGCAAAGGGCTCTAAAAATAATCCGTATTATTCTATGGGTTCACAAATGAGAAGAAAGTTGCAGACCACTGAGCTAGATGTGACTGAAAATTTAGTGCAGCATTAGCTTCCGTAGTTGGGTTAATTTGAAGCACGAGGTCCCGAGTTCAACTCTTGCTGTTCCTGCCTTACACTGAGTTTGGCTGGCCATATACTCTCTTAATACTTGTGGTGGCTTTTGGGACCTCATGCTGAACTCCTGTGTGGAACAGGGGTTTAGGATGTACCTTTTTTATACCTTGTTAGTAGGGTGCAATGATATTAAATTTTCTCAGTTATTGATTAATCAAAAAATTAGTATCAATCGATTATTCATTTTTTGTACATCGATACATCATCAAAATCTTTTTTCCCAACAAATTGGAGTGAGAAAGCAGAAACGACCCAAATATAAAATACAAAAGGTTGTGAAAAGAAGAAACTGTAGAAACAAAAGTGTACTCATCCATTTACTTAAGTCTCCTGCTTTGAAGCAAAGTCTGTAGCAACTTTCATTAAAACAGAATTTTAGATAATAGCCAAAAAGTGCGATTATCGATTAATCGTTCCATCCCTACATGTTAGATGGTAACTGCATCTCTCTAATTATTTGGTACTGATAACTTCGTTATTGAATTGAAATTTCATGAACTATTGTAGGTGCGGCAGGACAGACAAAGGCGTTTCCGCATTTGCCCAAGTGATATCCATTACAGTCAGAAGTCGCCTTCCAAATAAAGACAATGATGATGGCATTCAAGGCTCAGTAAACAATTTAGAAGATTTGAAAGAGGAGTTAAGTTACGCTCAGATTCTTAACAGAGGTAGTGTTAATTAAGTTTAACTTACTTTGCATAAGTTTGTTTTAATACAATCGGCCTTTTAGACCCAAAGCCTAACTATACTAAATTTATAGGCCAGCATTCGTAGCTCATCGAGTAACACCATTTCCCTGTAAGCGAAGTGAAGCTACTGAGGTTGGTGGTTTGATTCCTGATGATGATGCTTAAAAATAATAATATACACATTAACGCTACAAGCCACATTATTTGTCCCTCCTCGTGTATTATTATTATTATTATTATTATTGTAGTAGTAGATTTGCCTCTTTCTGAAAGATATAAAAGCCATCCTTGAGGAAATCTGTCAGTGTCATGATATCACCATAATATGACTGTTTTCACCTCTTCAGTACTGCCATAACATTTAATGAGCATGCAGATAACATTTTATTGCTGGGAAAAGGTGAATGTCTGAGGGTGACAAGTAGGGGTGTGCCGGATAGTATTTTTTACTATCCAGCCCGATACCGGATAGCCGGATGATCAAAAAAAATATCCGGCTGGATACCGGATATCATTCAAATAATTCATAATTTTTTATATATTATTATTTAGCTATTACTTGACTAATTGACTATACTATCAAATTTTAATCACTATTTGATGTAAATTATAGCTATCTTTCAATAACTTTACTAATTACCTATATTTTATCCTTTTCAGGATTGTTTCATTGCCTAAATCATATAGCTATATAGCTAGTTAGTATTAGTTACAGGCTTACAGCAATATTTTAACATTATTTACCCCTTAAAATGGCTAGTTTTATTTGGAAAATATTTACAATACATGAGACTAATCCAACGATAGCTATTTGCTCCCTATGTTCCAAACAGATTAAAAGGGGATCAGAGAAATTGGGTGCTAGGTGCTATAGCACAAAACCTTTGCACAATCATGCAAAGATGCTGCATTCAAAAGAATATAAAGAAGTGTCTCAACTTAACAAATCATCTGAAAATCAAAATCAACCTATAGCGACCACCTCAATGGCTCCGAAGGAGAAAAAATTAGTTGCCATGGAAAAGCAACTCACATAGAAGAAAGTTTTTCCTTTAAGAAAATATGGGATATAAATGACTCAAAAGCTCAAGCTTTACATAAAAAGATAGGATTAATGATGGCATTGGACAACCATCCTTTTAGTTTAGTTGAACAAGATGGCTTTATAGGACTGATGGCCCACATACAGCCAAGGTATTTGCTACCAAATCGAACATATTTTTCAGAAAAAGTCATACCCAAAATCTATGAAGAACTCAAAGAAATTGTTATGAATAAATTGAAAGAAGGGAAATACATTAGCTTCACTTCACTTCCGATATTTGGACCTGCTCTTCTTCAAATGAATCATTCATTTCCTTGTCAGGTCATTGGATCATGAATGACTACACTCATTGTAATGCAGTATTGCATTCAGCTCATTTTTCAGGATCGCATATAGGAATTAATATAGCGGACAAATTGCAATCTATGTGGCAATCATGGAATATTGACAGATCAAGGCGTAATATATTGGTCAGAGATGGAGCTTCTAACATAGCTTTGGGATGTGACCTTGCGGAAATACCTTCTGTTCACTGTTCAATTCATTTGCTACAGCTAGTGGTGAATGATGCATTAATGGCTCAACGATCTATAAAAGATCTTTTGGCAGTGTTGACGTTTAGTGACACATTTTAACTCCCCACTGGCTACTTCTGAATTTAAAGCTCTCCAAACACAACAGGGTCATGTTCCTCTTCTATTGGTACAAGATGTTTTAATGCGCTGGAACTCATCTTATTTGATGCTAGAACGTATGGTTAAGTTGAAAAAATCAGTTCAAATATACCTTGCTGATCATAGTGAATTACTTATTTCATCTAATGAGTGGCACTTGATTGAAAATCTTTTAAAGCTTTTACAGCCATTTTTTAAACTCACCCAAGAAATGAGTACAGAATATAGTTTACTCTCTACTGTTATCCCAAACATGTGCGCGCTTGAAAGGTTTCTTTCAAAAATTGGCCAGGATGATCAAGGAGTCCAAACTACAAAAGATGAACTGTTGAAGTCATTGCGGTCACGATTTTTTGCCAATGAAAGCAATGAAAAAAGAGTGTGTCTAAATGTCTTAACAAATCGGAAGTATGCTCTAGCAACTGTCATTGATCCACGATTTAAATTTTTGTTTTTCAAAGATCAACAAAAGGAAAATATTAAGACATGGTTAATTGAAGAAATAAATTAAATAAACAACCTAGAGAAAATTAGAGATAAATATTTTGAAGAACAGGCTCACAGCAGCGACGATTCTAATTCTTCCTCCTCAACAGGAAGAAAAAAGGCAAAGTTTGATGATGATCCACTCTCTGCTTGTTTCAGGGAACTAACAAGAAAATTCAGAAAAGATACCTGGTGAGAAAAAGTTTAAAAAAAGCCGCAAGATAGCTTCATTCGCAGAAATAGCAGAGGAAATTGAGCAATATGCAAAAAAACCCATATCAGACAGACGACTATCTCCACTTGAAATTTGGAAAAATGAAGAATCCTTTCCATCTCTCAAGAAAATTGCTCTAAAATGGCTAATGACACCAGCATCTTCAGTTTTCTCAGAAAGAATGTTTTCCGAATACGGAAATATTTTTGAAGAAAAAAGAAGTACTTTGCTACCAAAGCGAGGGGAGATGCTTCTTTTTATCCATCACAATGGACGAAAATTTGATTTAAACTTGTGAATCTAGTGTCTTGAACATATTAATTTTTATTGTTTAATGTGAGTTTTTACTTTTTAAGGTTTTGCTATTTTAATAATTTCACTTACCTTACTGGTATATTTGATTAGGCTATATGTTTTATTTTTATATCTCAAATCTTAATAAAAGGTTTCGCTAATTCATATTTTTTCATATTGTAATTTGCAATATATATAAAAATAAAAAATAAAAATAAAAATTAAAAAGTAAGGGAAGCTGGGATCTTAGCTATGCATCACACTTTTAGCTGAACCAAGCATTTTGCCTTTTTAGTAGTGTTAATATAGTTACATACTAGTAGTGGTACATGCTTATTTATCAATTATTTTAATTTTAGATTTTTGTACAACTCTATTCAACTTTTGCTAGCTAAAGGCTATGCAAGCTAAGATTGGAAAGGGGCGGGCCCAGATGGTATTCCCATTACAAAAAAGACTATCATAAATATCCTGCTATCCGGCCGGATACTGACATCTATCTGGCCGGATACAGGATACCGGATAATAGCTGTTATCCGGCCGGATAGTGGTATCCGGCACATCCCTAGTGACAAGTTATGGGTGTGGGGTAGCTGTAACAACTGCATCCAGCCAACCAGGATAGTTTCTTGCATGTGCATGAGGCGTTTTAGCTGGATGACGTTGTTTTCCAATGACGATATAGTAAAAGTCTGTGACACGATGGAAAAAGTGCATTGCTGTTCAAGATGACTACTTGAGGACTCAGACATACTGGGACACGGTTTGCTGTAAAACAATGAATAGTATAGCTGTATTAGTTGTAATGAAGAATCTGGAAAAACACACACACACACACACACACACACACACACGATGCAACCTGAGATTCTAAGATTAATCCAAATATGCTTATTTCATAGTTAATTAAAAAATTATGCCAGAAACGAGTTATTCAAGCATTATCCATATTACATATTAAAGCAGACAAGTAGTTTGGCTAACCCTCTCACTATATACAGTTCTTGCAAAGACTGAAAAATAGTGGTCCGAACCATCTCTTGAAACCTGGTCTAGACAAGCCCAGTTGCATCATTAATGTACATGCATTTTTTTTTATTTATTATTATTTTTTCCCCAGTTTTGCCTCCTGATATTAGAGTGGTGGCGTGGAGTCCTGTTCCAGAAGGTTTCTCATCCCGTTTTGATTGTGTTGCAAGAAAGTACAAGTATTTTTTTCCTCTTGCAAACCTAAATTTAGAAGTAAGTTGGTCTACAGCTATGGCCAAAATAGTTGAAAATTTTAAAATTTCTCGAAATAAGAGGTATTAACAGAAGTCACTTATAACATTACTGCCCCCTCCTTGCGGGCGGTCTTTCTGGGGTGGATCGCCCGCGGGCTCCTGCCTCCATGTGGCGAGGGGGGTCAGCCGCGGCTGGGGGCCCTGCCGGGTCCCCGCCCGGTTGCGAAGTGGACTTTTAGCATACCCTGCTATCCTACAGCCCCCTCTTTCCTGTCTTCCCCTCTTTACCCTCTTCCTTACCCCCTCTGTTTTTTCTGCTTTCTCTGTTCACTTCGCGCGCCCTGTGGGCTGCCGGGGCTGGTCGCTGGGGGTCTCGCCCCCATGGCCGGGGCCGGACTAAGTTGGCTGGTAGGGTGCCCAGGCCTGGGACCCTGGGGGGCCTTGGTCTTTGCTGCCGGGGGGGGAGAACTTTCGACGCTGCAAGGGCCCCTTTTGAAACGGGGGTACCTACATGGGACGAGGCACCCATCCCCCGCCGGCGTGCGCTTGGTCCCCTTGGGCCCCGGGTAATCGGTTCCCCGCGGCCCCGGGCGCGAAACAACAATAAAAATTTTCTATGGAAACACTTACAAATCTAATGGACCTCGTTGACGACCCGGCTTGTGCATCTGACCTCCCTCTGACTACCTCTTTGGACCGTGGGTCTGGTAAGGGCAGTCGGCAGCCCTCGCCCACCCCGTCTGCTCTTCTTGCCGACACCTCCTCTCCCTCTCTTCCCCAGGCTCGTGGCGCCGCTGCCCGACCCCCGCCAGTAGCGGATGGACCTGCAGTGGACCCCCCGACCCCTGGATCCCCCCATATTCCACGTCCCGATAGGGACCCACCTGCTTTTTCGCCCTCAGGTGGGAGGCCCGCGGCCCCGGTCGCCTCCCACTCCGGTCGGGCCTCATCGCCCCCGGCCCCCTCGGCCCCTGGGGGACGTGGGACCCGACGTCGCCGTCCGCCTTTCTCGTCTTCTCGCCCCCTCGAAGTTCCGGTGGTGTTTGGCCAGACGGCTTCACTCGGCCTTAGGACGATGGACAAGTTCCTCGTCCTTCGCCCCTCCTCCTCCAAGCCCCTCCCCACTAACCACGAACGCCTCTTTCGAGCGATCCATGGGAAGACGGGGACGGCGCGTTTTGACCTTCGGCCTCAGAGGGATGGCTCCATTTTGATAAGGTCGCGTTCCTCTGCCGAAACCTCCTCTCTGCTCGCTATCCCCGATGTCCTGGGCTGCGGGATCACGGTGACTCCCCATCCCCGCCTCAATCAGTGCCAGGGCACGATTTACGCTGCTCGTCTTCTACCCATCCCGGTGGAAGACCTCCAGATTGACCTCGCCTCCCAGGGTGTTGTGAGGGTGTACCGCTTTCCCGACAGATCGCGGTCCCCAACCGCCCCTTCTCCTCGCCTGCTCCTCACTTTCGACTCAATGATGCCCCCCGTTTCGGTATTCTGGGGCTTTGGTGAGAGACGAGCGTGCGAATTCTCAGTACGACCGTACGTGCCAGATCCTACGCGCTGTTTTCAGTGCAATAGGTTTGGCCACGTGAGCAGCTCCTGCCGTCAGCCGGCCCCGTTGTGTGTCCGCTGCGGCGGCCCTCCCCACCCCTTGCCCTGTACTGCTCCGCCTTCCTGCACCAACTGCCATGGACCACACCCTGCTTCATCCCGCTCTTGCCCGTCCTTCCTCTTTGAAAGGGAGGTTCGGGCCCTCTGTTCATCAGAGTTTCTCAGCGCGCGGGAGCGGTTGCGTGGCTGCGAGGCCCGGCGTGGTGCCTCGTACGCCGAGGCTCTCCGTTCCCGGACCCCGTCCTCACCGGCGGTTCCCAACGCGCCTCCACCCACCGTGTCCGCTACTCCCAGCCCATCCTCTGCCGCCCAGCGGACTCCTACCGCGGCTCCCCGTACTACCAGCGCGTCCCCACGTGCTCCCTCCGCGAACGCCGATGCTTCGTCGGCAACCCCCCTGCCCCTTCTACGCCCTCTCCACCGGCGCCTTCGGCCACCCCCATTCCGGATCGTGACCCGCCGTCACCCATGCGGGCCGCACGACGGAGGGGTAGGGGCCGCAAGCGCCGCGCCAGTGGTGACCCCGAAAGGTTCGAAGCCATAAGCCTCGCATCACCTTCCTCTCCCAAACACAAACGCCCCCTTCGCCCTACCGCCCCGGTGTCCTCACCGTCCCCACTGCGCAACCGTTATGCACGCTCCCCCCTGGGGTCCCCGACGGCCCTCGTGGTGGGGGCTGAGATACACCCCTCTCCGGCCCGGTCGATGGACCCACTGGAGGGGGAACTCGCCCGCCTGGTCGGCGTGGGTGGGACGTGCACGCCCCGCGCTTGACCCGCCCCATCTCTCTCCTCGACCTGCCAATGCCTCTGGGTGAGGTATTATTTTCCACTCCCCCTCGTAGTCCTGCCTCCCCCGCACCTCCGGTGAAGGGAGGGGCATTCTGGATACCTCTCACATCCCCTTCTCTGCATCGCTCTCCCCCGGACGTCCGGGAGACTCCTCTTCTGGAGGACTTGCCGGCGTCTGGTTCCACATCGCCCCCTCGTCGGGGTGACCCTCGCCTTCGCCCTCGTTCGGCGTCCCTCGCTGAACTCCGGGGCTTTCCGATTCCCTCTTTAATCTCGGGCCGCCCGATCGGCCCACCCACCCCATAACCATCCTTTACGCTGACCTTCCTACCCCTCCCTATACTTCGCTCCTGCAGTGGAACATCCGCGGGCTCCTGGTAGGCCTCGAGAGTCTCTCCTCTCCTGGCCTCCAGGTGTCCGGCGTGTTTCTGCCTTCAGGAGACGATTCTGGGATCCCGTTCCCTCCCTCGAGTGTCCGGTTACTGCGGGCTCCCTTCCCCGCCTCTCGATGGGGCGGGGAGGGGGGCGCCGCGGTCTTCGTGCACCGCTCCGTCCCTTTCCGCCCCCTCCCGCTCCGTACAGTCCTGCAAGCTGTGGCCGTGCGCCTTTCCTTGGGGCGCCAGCTCACGGTCTGCTCTCTTTACCTCTCCCCTAACGTACGCCCTCCACCCGATTCTCTCCGTGACCTAATTCTCAGCTTCCCCGCCCTTTTCTGATTCTCGGGGACTTCAACAGTCGGGACCCGGCCTGGGGGGACGTTTGCTCCACCTTTCTCTCCGGGACCCTTCTCTCCCTTATGGACGAGCTCGAGTTCACCTTTCTGAACGATGGCTCCCCAACCTGCCTTCACTCGGCCCACGACAGTTTCACCTGTATCGACCTTTCCCTGGTTTCCCTCGAAATCGTGACGGAGTTCACCTGGGAGGTCCTGCCGGATTCTTCCGGCAGTGACCATTTCCCAGTGTGTCTTACCCGACCCGTCTCCTCCCCCCCACCTCTGTCCGCCGCGCTGGCTGTTCGCCCGAGCAGACTGGGCCTCATACGCGAGGGGCACGGCGATCTCGCCATCAATTCCTGCCTTTCCCTCCGTCAATGAGGCCCTCGCCTTCCTCGAGAGTAAGATCCTCTCGGCTGCCGCCAGTTGCATCCCCCATACCTCTGGCTCCCCCAGGCCGCGAAGCGTCCCATGGTGGACCCCAGAGTGCTCCCATGCCGTTCAGGAGCGGCGCCGTGCCGGCCGCCGCTTCTACCGGACCCGCCAGCTGGAGCACAAGATAGAATTTCAGCGCCTGAAGGCAGTGGCCCGTCGGGTCCTGAAACTGGCCCGGCGTACCTCCTGGCGGAGTTACGTGTCCGGGATCTCCTCCTCGACTGTTTGGCGCAAGGTGCGTAGCTTTGAGGGGACCCGTGTCCCCCCTCGACCCCCGGTGCTTCGGGTCGGGGACGACGAGTTCGTGTCCGATCCGGAGGCCGTCGCGAACGCACTCGCGGCGCACTTTGCAGCCATCTCCAGTTCCGATTCCCCCTCGACCCACCGGAATTTCCACCTCATAGGGATGACCCCTATAATCACCTCTTCCACATGACAGAGCTTCGGGAGGCCCTCCGCCCCCGGCCCCGATAATATCCCCTATGACTTGTTACGGCATCTCCACCCCTCTGCTCTCAGCTTTCTACTGGACCTCTATAACCGGATTTGGTTGGAGGGTTCATTTCCGGACCGATGGCGTGAGTCCATCGTCGTCCCCATCCCGAAGCCCGATAAAGACCCCTCACTCCCGTCGAACTATCGCCCCATTTCCCTAACATGCTGTGCCTGCAAGGTGATGGAGGCGATGGTCGCCTCGCGGCTGTCCTTTACCTTGGAGGCGAGTGACCAGTACCCTGCTACCCAGGCTGGTTTTCGGCGCTTCCGGTCTACCACCGACCCCCTCCTCCTCCTTAGCCATGACGTGCAGGAGGCTTTCTCCCGGCGTCAATTTGTACTCGCCGTCTTTTTCGACCTCCAGAAGGCCTACGATACTACCCGGCGGAGCGCGGTCTTCGACTGCTTACGCTCCCTGGGTTTCGTAGGCTTTCTCCCTTCCTTTATTTATAACTTCTTGTCCGCCCGTTCTTTCCGCGTCCGCATCGGTTCTGCCCTCTCTGACCGCTTTCCGTTGGAGGAGGGTGTCCCTCAGGGTAGTGTCCTTAGCGTCTTGTGTTTCTCACTCGTGATGAACACAGTCGCTACGGTCCTGCCTACATCCGTTCGTAGCTCCCTCTATGCCGATGACCTGGCTATCTATTGCTCTGGCCGCCTCCCGTCTTTGGCTGAACGTCGGCTCCAGCTAGCCATCAACGCGGTGGTTCGCTGGGCGTCCTCGGTTGGCTATGCTTTCTCACCCTCTAAGTCTTCCAGTGTGCTTTTCCGTCCTCGGCGCCTCCGTCTGTCGCATACCTTCGCCCTTACCCTTGCCGGCACTCCTCTTCCCCTCGTCCCATCCGTTAGATTCCTGGGTATGACCCTCGACGGATTTTTCGGTTGGGTTCCACACCTTAGGCGGTTGCGGCAAACATCTCGCCGCACCCTCTCCCTTTTGGGTCATCTGTCCCACACGACCTGGGGGGCGGACAGGCGTACTCTGCTGCGCCTGTACACCTCCCTGGTGCAATCCCGTGTCGACTACGGCTGTGTGGTCTACAGCTCCGCCTCCTCTCCGGCACTCCGTATGCTGGATCCTCTTCTCCACCGTGGCCTTCGCCTGGCGTCGGGTGCCTTCCGCTCGTCCCCTGTCGCTAGTCTTCAGGTGGACTGTGGACACCCCCCCCTGCCCCTTCGCCGGGGCCTTCTCATGGCGAAGTGTTACCTTCGCATCTGCCGCCTTCCGATGTCCCTACTCTTCTCCGCGATCTCCCAGGCGCTACCCCGGCCTGACACGTGGCATTTCGCTGCCTCTCTGGCCGAGATTTTCTCGTCCCTGGGGATCCCCCCACCCTCTATTCTGCCGTTCTCCTTCGATCTGTCGCCCCCCTGGCGGACCACCCCTATCTGCCGTTGCCAGGCGCTCCGTGGCCTGCGTAAGGAGTCTCTTCCTGCCGTCCTCCGGTCTTCTTTTCTGGCCCATCTTCCCGTCCATTCGGACGACGTTCCCGTCTACACCGACGGCTCGCGCTCCCCTGCAGGTGTCGCGGCCGCCGTCTTCTCTACGTCATTGTCACCTACCTCCCGGGGTATCCCCCTGCCGGTTCAGGCCTCCATCTTTTCCGCGGAGCTCTTTGCCCTTCTGGAAGCCCTCCGTCTGGTATCGGGTTGTTCGCGGTCCTCCTGTACCATTTTTTCGGACTCGCTGAGCGCCCTTCAGGCGCTCGAGCGCTATGATTCCCCGGACCCCCTCGTACGCCTTATTCAACAGGAGTACCATGTCCTGGTGTTTCCGGTAATGAGGCGGCGGACCGCATAGCCGGTCCGCCGCCTCGCTGCCTCCCCTCCCCGCCCGCTCCCCTTCTCAGACTATGTGCAGGTCTTTCGTTCCTTTTACGACCGCATGTGGCAACAGTCCTGGGACGATGCCACCGGAAATAAACTCTGGTCCATCCGCCCCCGTCTGTCATATTGGGTGTCCTCTTTCCACCGCTCCAGACACAAAGAGGTCGTCCTTGCGCGGCTTCGCATCGGCCATACGCGCCTCACGCACGGCTATCTTATGTTCCGGCAGGAGGCTCCTCGTTGCGCCTCCTGCCAGTCGCCCCTCACCGTCTCTCACATCCTTGTGGAATGCCCCACCCTGTCGTCAGTACGTCGTCGCGCCTTCCCGTTCCTTTCTGATTTCCCCCTCCCCGAACGTTTACGCCTTATGCTCGCTGAGAGCCCTCTCTTCTCGCTTGACCGTCTTTTCCTCTTCCTCTCCCAATCTCGCATCCTATCTGAGCTTTAGGTGACTTCTCACCTGTAGTCCGCTGTTCTCCCTTTTCTAGTGCCTTTTCTCCGTCTCCGTTTCTCTTTCTCGTATTCCTCCTCGCCATGATATCCGCTACCATATAGCGGGAAGTGGCGGTAAACGCCCCAATACAAAAAAAAAAAAAAAATAACATCACTGACACTGACATCACTTGTCAAGATTTGTTGAACCTCCTCAGAAAGATTTGGTGTTAATTATCATTTGGTATATTAGTTTTAATATGTGATACTTTTCAATTTTTGCAGTTTCTAAGTAAGTATATTTAAACTACAAAGTGGTATGAAATTCCATACATCACCCCCACATCATTACTCAGAAGTAACATGCAGGGTTCATTTGACTTTTATCAGTGAAACTTAAAAGATTCTATGGTGCTGCAATTCTTTTGGCCAAATCTGTATATGCCATAATTAATTTTCCTGATGCTTCCTTTTAAGTGTATGTACGGGAAATAAAAGAAGCCATATTGGTAAAAATGTTATTTAAAATTCTGACAGTAACATGTCAAGGCACAAAAAAGAAAATAGGCAGGTTCTAAGGTGATTCAACTCTTTTGGACAAGCCTGGCTTTGGCCAAAAGAGTTGCATCACCCTTGAACTTTTCAATTATGGCTGATAAAGTCAAATGAAACTCGCATGCTACTTCTGAGTGATACCGTATCATTGATGTATTGAATTTCATACCACTTTGTAGTTTAAATATACTTACTAAGAAACTGCAACTATTCAAAAAGTATCACATATTAAAACTAACATAGCAAATAATAATTACCATACATCAAATCTTTGAGGAAGTTCAAAATCTTGACAAGGTTACTGAATTCGTATTCAAAACTCAAAATACACAAGTGGTGGTGTAGGTAATTTCTATTAATACCCTTGCATTCCAAAAAATGCTCAAGTTTTTTCAACTCTTTGGCCATACCTGTAGTTTAAACTGTAATATGTATAATGCAGTTTAAGTGCAGGAGTTCTCAGATTTAGTCATTTTTGGCTTTCTCTTGACAGTATTTAACTTTTTTACTCGCTTGGATTTGATGCAGGGTTCCCACAGTGTTTAAATAAAGGATGACCTTATGGTTTCTCCATTAAAAATATAGGACATTACCATAATTCCTTTATTTTTGTAAAAAGTTATCGGACCCTAATTATTTTATCGTTACTAAATGTATAAATTAGCTTCATAGTAATGTTGTGATAGTTACAATAATTAGGTTTAGTTTTTGTCAAATTAAGTTTCCTTTACGATTTCCTGCAAAATGATAATATTTTGAGGTGGTTTAATTTTATTCATAAAGACAAAAGTCATATGATGGAGAAGACTTTCGGCTTTACGTGGGGCCCGAACTATCTAAGGGTCGCTACATCACCTGAAAGCGGATGATCATCATCCATCCAGTTTTTATTCAGACCCAATGCCACTTAACTTCGTTAATCTATGGGAAGCGGTGTTACCACTTGGTCTCGACGTACGGTAGCCCACTTGGAAAAGGAGTAGAGCAAGAAACCTTTAGAGAAAGAAGGGGCTAACGTAAGAATTGTAATAACGATAGTTTTTATGCAAAAAGGAGGGGCCAAGGCCGAATGCCTGCAAAATTGGCTTCCCTCCCCACTCCCATAGGAGAAGGAGAGAACAAAGAGTTTTTGAGATGCCTAAACACTACGTTTGAAAAGTTGGAGGTCATAGACAGAGGTAAAGATGGACTGAGAAAAGTTGTTCCAGAGTTGACTGGTTGAGTAAATGAAAGATTTAGAATACCGATTAACTCTTGCATTATAGAGTTGGACAGAAAAAGGATGAGTGTGTCAAAAGTCTGGTACTGTATGCTTTCTTTAAAAGAGGAGGCATGCAGTTAGACAGTACAGAAGAGCAGTGTCCGTTATAATAGCGATGGTGAAGAGAGAGTGAAGCAACATTATGGCGAAGAGAGAGGGATTGAAGAGGTGGGGAATTGATGAGACGAAAAGCTTTTCCACCTGTTCAAGTAGAGCTGTGTGGGTTGAGCCACCCCCATACATGATAAGCGTACTCCATACAGGGGAGGACAAAACCCAGCGACAGCAACTGATTGGGGGTGAAGAAACTGCGGAGCTGCTACAACGCACCTAACATCTTGGAAGCTGTTTTAGAAAAATGTGAGTGTGAGAGCGAATCAATCTTTTTCCAGGAAAGATCCCGAGAAAAGTAAACATGAGGGGTATTCAGAGAAGAGGAAGGATTGAGTTGCGTATTGTGGAAGATGGCGACAAGTAGACAGATGAAGGAACTGAATTTTTGAGGCATTAAAAGCTACAAGGTTTTCTCTATAGTCGTCTCACGTGAAGCATAGGCAATAATGTGTAGGAAATCGATAGGAAACTTTGACTGTTAATTGAGATTTAAAATAGTACAATATAGATTCTTTATGGATAAAACTAAAATAGGCATAACCTATATTTCAGCAAAAAATAAAAAATATAGGAATTACAGATCTTATAAAACATCTGGAAACCTTGTTTGATATACATTTTTATTATTTTTTTTAACCAATAAACCTCGTAAAAAAATTGCGTACGTCCCTGTTAAACGGTGCAGCAAATGCGAACTTAATGGCCAGTTACAAATTAGTTACTGATCTTTTATGAGAAGTATTCTACTAAAAGACGTTAATCTTTGTTGTATAAAGAACAGTATATTTCTAACTAATTTATTTCTTGACATAGGTAAATGCGAGAGACTCGTATATTGTCTTTAGATCGTTCGGCGGAAATGAAAGTCTTTTAGTGGAAACCTTTAAACTAATAACATTTTTATTGTTGTAAGCTATTTTTAAGAAAACCACCTTTAATTAGGAAGGTACGAATCTAATTATTGCGTATTTGTTAAGTTTTTGTAGTTTTGAGTCGTGTGAAAATTTTTTTTTCCTTTAAGACTCCGTTCAGGGATCAGATTATATACTGTGCATCTCGAAAGTTTTACCACCATATTTTATGGTAATATATGTGTGTGTGTGTGTGTTCGGTCGGTCGGTAAACCCATTGTAATGGTCTTCTAATTATAACAACATTAGTAATTATAGTATTAGTAAACGTGTCTCCCGTGATGTGGACGAATTTTCAAGTAATTTAATGAGTGATACCTCAATATATTAATTTGGCTGGGATAATTTCCTGGCAGTTGATATCTTCATGCAAGAATGCAATAGTAATTCGGCGTGTCGGGAGAGTGTAGTTCATTTTTTCGACCGAGATTGCAATTGGTTTTGGTATTGGTTTGGAATTGAAAAGGTTGCATAGAAGTCTCATTTTACCAATGTATTTATTAATATTTGAAATTTAGCTTTTTAATATAATTTTAAGACTGCATTACGTCAAAAACAACTAAACTGATAGCCCTCCCAGACCGTACGATAGTGTTTGATGGTTTAGTTATTTGGAATCAGATGTTCACCAAGTTGAAGCTCAGTACGTGCGGGCGATACAATAGATTATATATCTTCGTTGTTAAGACAAAAAAAAATTAAAATAGTTGAATAACGTCAAATTGCTGTCTTCATTGAATTTAGATTTTTTTTTACATTTTTAAAAGGCGTAATTTCCTTTTTATGTATATATGCTATGTACAGTATTTTACAGAACAGTGTTTTTCCTATTTTTGTTAATGTAAAAACACACATGAATGATTACTTGTTAAATTCAAATTGTTAATTTTCTAGGCCATGAGCGAAGCCGCTCATTCCTTAATTGGAGAACATGATTATAGAAATTTTTGTAAGATGGACGTTGGTAATGGAGTGGTTAACTTCAAAAGAAAAATTATCAATGTTTCCATTAAAGAAATTAGTCCAGAAAATGACCGCACACCAGCACCTCCCACTGGAGTCAAAAACTTGGAAGAGGGACAATTAATTCCACCATGGGAGAAAGGATACAGGATGTGTGTTGCCACATTCGAAGGCGCGGCCTTCCTGTGGCACCAAATAAGAGCCATCATGACAGTCCTCCTGCTGGTAGGAGAAGGGAAGGAAGAGCCGAAAATTGTTGAAAAGTTGCTGGATGTCGATACTGTGAAGAGGTAAGATAACATTGGTTAATTTTTCTTTTTAGTACACAAAACTCATCCAGACAAATACCAGGTATTGCAACCTACTGAAACGACTCGATAATAAAGTCTCTGCTTTCAGAAAATGTCCTATTTCATACTCTATTCTGCCATTACATTCAGTAACGCTGCAGTTAGTCCTGCACCAAAAACGTTGACACCCATGCATAATACATAGAAACGTAGTACCATATATAAATTCTACTTAGAGAGAGAAACCCTGTATGAAAATTAAAAGATCTTTTACAAAACGTTTTGACCCTTAATCTGGGATCCTCTTCAGTTGAAAGCTGAAAATAAACTTAGGGTAAGGAAGAGAGATGGAGAAGGATTTACACGGCAAGAGTCATTTTTATAATACAGTATTTCAAAATCCACCCCTGCTAGATTTCAGAAGTAAAAATTATCGAGGAATGTCGCTTAATTTTGTCCAGTCATCTCGCAGTAGTGCTTGTAATGTAATCGCTTTTGACTTGGGGAAATAGTGAAATTCAGCCAAGTGTCGACGTAATGTCGATGCGCATTGGTGGTGGTGTGGTTAGCGTCGCTGATTACGAATTCATTGGCCCCGGGATCGACACCCGGTAACGGCAGGCGGCGCGCAGCAAAATTCAGTTGTTCATTCCTCCACACGATAAAAAAAATTGTAGATAAATGGGTAGCCTAGTGGTTAAGACGCTGGGCTGCTGGTGGGGCGTGGTTCGTATTCCACGTTAAACTGTAGGTCTAAGGTGGAGTGACCAGCTTTACCTTCGTCAGAATGAACAATTCGGGCGGAAATAAAACCAAGGTTAATCAGTAACGATAATGATGATAATCTTTCCTGGGAGAAAATACACTTCATAGAAAGTTCAGTATGGATGAATGTAAAAACACTTTGGATTAGTTACACAATAATGATAATTGTTGACAATCTAGAACAGAATGCTTGGAGTAATCAGTCTTTTATTTCTGTTTGAATTCCTTTAACATCTTCCATTTGGCACGTAAGTTGCGGAATTCTTTAAGATCAGGATCATTTTTCAAGGAAAAATATTGACCTGGATACCGAAATTCCTTTACCTGATTATCAACACCATTCAGTCTAGACTGTCTGGGGTACAGGAACGGAGCAAGAGTGTCACGGGCCCCCTAACAAAATTTTTATTATACATTTATATTGCTTTTCTTTGCATTATTTATTTAGCATATATTTAAGAATTATGATACTACTTGTACGCATGGAGGCATAGAAGGCAAAACATTATGCAAAATATTGAGCTTTAAAAAGGATACTGTGAAATAAAAGTTTACTTACAACAACATCAGAACTTGATTTTTCTTGCCTTTCTTTCAGCAAATTCATTAATTAAATCCTCCAAGTTAATATTTCTAGCTTTCTTGTTTTCAGTTGATATAATTGAGAGTCCACTTAATCTTTTTTCATTCATAGAATTTCGAAGATAGTTCTTTATCAGTTTAAGTTTTGAAAACGATCTCTCTGCACTTAAAACTGTCACAGGAATTGTGAGGAACAATGTTATGGCAGTCACAACTTCGGGAAAACTTGAGCACAAAGTACTGTTGTCTTTAATTAAAAATGAATATAGCTCATGGATTGTCGTCATTTTTTCAATGTCTGTTTTTAAACACATTCGAAAAGAGAGTAATTGACTTTGAAATCCAGAGGAAATATCATTTTTATATTTATTTACTAGCTTTGTTGCTCAACTTCTCATCACTTGTTGAAACGACCCGGGCCCCGGGGCACTGCCCCGCCTGTCCCTAGCTAGCTCCGCCCCTGCTGGGGTAGGAATACATAATTTCTGTAAGCGAAGTTGGCGCCGGGTAGAGGTTATGAATTTTTGTCCGCTCCCATTCGCTGGTCCTGGGTTGGGGTGAGTTGGCCTCTTACCCTGTCTTTGCTAGGGCTAAAGGCGACCCTTGGGGCGCACTCGCCTTCACAGAGGGTTCGACTCCAGATGGTACTGGCAATAATACTCCAGGATTTACCGCAGTGGGTCTCTCTAATTGGCCTAATTGCTGTGCCAGTTTTTGGCCATCTAAAATAATTATTAATTTAAGCGCCGACCGATTGTATTCCCAAAGTATCGATACCGATAGTTAGAGCAAAGTATCGGCCGAAACCGATATCTGTCCAAAATATCAAAATAGGATTCAAAGAATGTAATTGTACACATGTACTGTAATTCAAAACATATATTTGAAGAAATGGAATTCACAAAATAAAAGTCGTGTAATGGAAACAATATGTAATTCAAAAAGTGTAACTCAATATAACAGCACTCAATAATCAAAATTGAGGAACTTCAGATTTTTGGAGAGGATGATTTGTTTCTCAGCGTTGATTGGGGTGATGTTGGCTCGTTTCGCATTGATAACATCTCCAGCTGTTGAGAAAAGCCGTTCAGAGTCAACTGATCAGAGGGGCAGCTCATGCACTTTTCAGCAACTTTGGCAATCTCCAGAAATCATCAGAATGTTCTCGCCAGAAAATGAATGGATCCTTATCCCCAGCGGAGATTTTTATTGAATTCATCATTTTTTGGGCCACTAGGATGTTGGGGCTTTGAGCAACTGCGAATTCTCTCTCAGAATGTTTGAAGAATCACTTTACAGATTTTCATGACTCTACTCACCAGAATTAGTAGCAGAAATTGTACATTGACTCTTATTGGCTTCATCGAACTCGGTCTTGTGCTTGTTAAGGTGAATCCTCAGGTCGACGTAGAGAAGGTACTTGCGCTTGTTCCTCCACGAGAGACAGATACCGCACAAATTGCAGATCGCCTGTTTTCAATTAGTGCTTGAAGCAGTGAAGAACTTCCACACAATGCTTGGCATTGTCACACTCAGTAAAGCAAAAGCGAATAAATTTATACCAGTAGTTAATAAATTTACAAAAAAGTTATTACACACTGTTGAGCTGATTCACAACTTGCGAACTGAGGAAATGACGCCGCGATGTTACGGGCTCGCTTTACATAGAGCGGTAATGAGTCGGAAATTTCTAGAAACGTCGGGATAAATCGCGAACACACACGTAACTTCTCGAGCAGCCGGGAAGTTTCTATTTGGAAAACGCCCGTTTTTTTTATTCTTAGAAACAAAAATCTATCGGTATCGGTAGCTACTAATCATCGGTACCGATACCGATACAACCACCGGTCGATGCCTAATTAATTATTATAAACCAAAGGTCGGGGAACCTGTGGCTCTAAAATTATAACACACACACACACACACACACACACACACACACACACACACACACACACACACACACACACACACAGTTATACACTGCGGCAGAAAAATCGGCCCACTTGGAATATCGCGAAAAGCAAAAAAGTGGGCACGCGTGTGTTTATAGAAGTTTTAAAATTCGAAAATATAGTCTGAGGCAACCAAATAACGAGACAAAACAATGTCAGTTGCGAACACACTAGCTATAACGAATTTTCGACTTCTTTTAAGAATTTGACAGTCTGACATTCAGTTTCTCTTAGACTGCTAGTGCCACTTTTTTCTTCCGCTAGTGGGAGTAAGCATTTGCGTTTAGTAACAGATAGACTTCTAATTCTTTTGGGTTTCAGAATTGGACATTTACAATGGATTTGAGTACCGTGAACGTCGCAAGAGTCGTCGCCTTAATTGAAGATGGTCGGAGCCAGCGTTACGTCGTCGATGCGTTAGGAATTCCAAGAACAACGGTTCGACGTGTCTGCCAACGTTATGTGGAGACAGGAGAGTACACCCGAAGACCACGATCTGGAAGATCGCGCTGCACATCTGCCCGTGACGATCGTTTCATCGTCTCGAGTGTTTTGCGAAATCGTCGCTTGACTGCCACAAACGTCCGCAATGAGCTGGAAAGGTCTCGAGACGTCAGTGTATCGGAGCGAACCGTTAGGAGACGACTTATGGAAAGTGTCTTACATGCTAGACGTCCAGCAATGGGTCCGGAATTGCTCCCACACCACCGCAATGCTCGTCTTGCTTTCGCTCGTGAGCATGTCAATTGGAATCCTCCAAAAGCAACCCTCTCCGTAAAAGTGCACGGGACGAATCTTTCTCCTGTTCTTCTCCACACTCTTTCCCATCCATCGGATGTTCGAAGAGTAAATCTTGATTCGTCCGTGAATAATACTCGTCCCCATTGGACCATAGTCCAATTGATATGCTCACGAACGAAAGCAAGACGAGCATTGCGGTAGTGTGGGAGCAATTCCGGGTCCATTGCTGGACGTCTAGCATGTAAGCCACTTTCCATAAGTCGTCGCCTAACGGTTCGCTCCGATACACTGACGTCTCGAGACCTTTCCAGCTCATTGCGGACGTTTGTGGCAGTCAAGCGGCGATTTCGCAAAACACTCGAGACGATGAAACGATCGTCACGGGCAGATGTGCAGCGCGATCTTCCAGATCGTGGTCTTCGGGTGTACTCTCCTGTCTCCACATAACGTTGGCAGACACATCGAACCGTCGTTCTTGGAATTCCTAGCGCATCGGCGACGTAACGCTGGCTCCAACCATCTTCAATTAGGGCGACGTTCACGGCACTCAAATTCATTGTAAATGTCCAATTCTGAAACCTAAAAAAATTAGAAGTCTATTTGTTACTAAACGCAAATGCCTTCTTCCACTAGTGAAAGAAAAAAGTGGCACTAGCAGTCTAAGAGCAACTGATGAATGTCAGATTCGAATTCTTAAAAGAAGTCGAAAACTCGTTACAGCTAGGGTGTTTGCAACTGACGTTGTTTTGTCTCGTTATTTGGTTGCCTCATAGACTATATTTTGGAATTTTAAAACTTTTATAAACACAAGCTTGCCCACTTTTTTGCTTTTCGCGATATTCCAAGTGGGCCGATTTTTCTGCCGCTGTGTGTGTATTAAGTACTTCACTAAATAGTTAAAAAAAATGAGAAATGAAAACAAGTTTCAATAATACAATACCGTGTGTTTGTTTCGATATTATTATGGTTTCTAATATGATGATATTAGTATTAGTATTAGTATTTTTATTAATACAAGACTGGCAGTGCAGAAATGAAACTAAGAAAGTTTGAGAATATTGGATGAAAATGGAAGAATGCTTACAGCGGATGCGTATCTATAGAATAGATTGAAGGAATATTTCGAGGGTTTGATGGACAGAAGAGATGAGAGGCACGCAAATATAAATATGGTGGAATTTGGCGGTGTGAGGAGGACACGTGACACTGCTTGAGAACATAACCATGGGTTCCCAAACTGAAAAATGGAGAAGCGGGAGGTGTGGATGGAATACGAGAAATGATTAAGTATGGGGGACCGAAAGGGTTAGAATGGTTGAGTGGTTGGTTGTGGTGCATATATTAGTGTATGGAGAAATGGGAGTATGCCTGAAAACTGGAAGAAAGCACTGCTCTCTTGTACGAAATGAAAGGTGAAAAAGAATGAATGTAAGAATTACAGAGATAATTCTTACATTTTGTGGGAAAGATATATTGTAGGATATTGATAGAAAGAGTTTGTGCTATTACAGAATGCTTGGTGGCTGATGGGCAAAGATGGTTCCAAGTTGGAAGAGGCTGTGTGGATCAAGTGTTCGTAGTGAGACAAGTGACTGACAAGGCATGTGAGAGGGATTGAAAGGTGGTATATATTAATTTTATAGATTTTGAGAAAGTACGAGTATATGTTAAGAGTGAATAGAAAAGCACTGTCGTTAGTCTTGGTTGTATTATATAGGGTTGGTTGGTGATAGACATTAATGTGGTGAAGGTTTATGGTGGAAGTAGTGCATGTGTGAGGGTAAATAAAGAACCGAGTGATCAGTTTGATAGAAGTTTTGTTGTGTGTGAAGGATGTGCGATGTCTGTGGCTGTTAAGTCTGTTTATGGATGGAATGATGAGAGAGGTGAAAGTGCGAGTGCTCAAAATAGGAATGAATGTAGTGTGTAATGAGAATAAGTGGAGCCTGTCGAATCTGTTGTGTGCGGATGATGATGATGTGCTATTTACTCAAAGTGAGTGTGATATGCGAGAGGTTCTTAATAGTTTTGTGGCGATGTGCGAGAGAAGATTGTTGAAAGTGAATCTGGCTAAGAGCAAGTTATTGATTGTGGAGAGAGGGAATTTCGGACTGTCATGTGATGATGAATGGTGAAACACTAGAGATGTTAGTCTTTTAAGTAGCCGGGATGTATATTGAATAAAAGAGGTACCAGCGCGGATATAGTTAATAATTGAGTGAATCAATGAAGAAAGGTGTCGCGTGCACTGAAAGCGGTTGTGAGAAAGTGGAGACGATATGGCTTTAGATAATTTATAAGACGGTGTATTTATACCTGTGACTCTTCATTCTTAATCATTTTTTTTGTAACCTAATGTGACTCTCGAGTTGTTAAAGTCCCAACCCCTGAACTAGACAGAATTGGCGATATGGGGCTTCCCATCGAGTATGCAAATGACTATTTATAGTATTTATTTCTAATCAACTGTATAGATTTCTCTCCTTAGTATGTGAACTGTCATTGTATTAATAATATTTGTCATATGGACTACAGTCTGCCAATAAACATTTTCATGATGCAAAATTTAACTAGCTAATCCCGAGTTAGGAAATCTTGCAGTGGTGGAGTGCTTGTTCGGACAAGACTTGGAAGTGACCTTCACTCTCTCAATACTTCTGCACTTCTTTTCTACCCTTCAATTGAAGAGAATCCCAGATTTAGGGTCGAAACGTTTTGTTTAAGTCTTTGGACTTTCATAGTTTGTTTCATTCTTATTAATCATTATCAGGAAGTGATTGTGCTTGTAAGAGGTTTTTTGTTAAAATAGAAACTAATGAAGACTGCATTCATAAAAAGCCGCATTCGCTACCTTGTTAAGAACTGTCAGCTGTTATACTCATATTCACTAAGTTCTGCGATTGGCCCTACACCCAAAATATTTACGTCTACCCACAATACATAGAAGTACAACCTTTTATGACTTGCAGTTAAAGTACTGAAATTTAATTGATACAGCATATAACTGGAGGGGTTGAATCAGTTATTTTGTGTGTACTTATCGAAAGTTGCCTTTGGTTATTTTCTGCAACTTAAGCACGATTTATCCCATAAATAATGGTGGCGAGATAATTGTAATGGGGCATAATAATAGTGAGGTAATATCACTCTCTTCAGATTGTATTATTTCACAATCGAAAATTTTCCTGAGCATTATAAAATTTATGGTTCCAGTAGAGGCAATATGGTGGTTTTTATTTTTTTTCATTCATTCATGGTATATTGTCTTATGCAATAATCATACAATACATCACTTATTGGATGTGTCAAATGGACTATATAATCTTTTGTACTGATAAATTGTAGATGCCACTGTCATCGTCACCAATTTCCCTTCCATTCAGTTGGAAATAGGCTTTGAGGATTGTATTGAATGGCTAAGTAATATTACAGTACTATTTCGGTTGCGAAGATAAAATTTATTTCCTTCAGGAAACCTCAGTATGGTTTTGCTAGTGAAATTGGGTTGAATCTTTACGACTGCCAATATGAAAACGTCACGTGGCAGTACGATGAAGAGAACGTCGCCTTAGTTATTTCGCAACTACAGTCAATTTGGGTGGAACATGCCATGAAGTAAGATACTTTTAAAATTAAATATTTCCTCAAAGCATCCCCCTGCCTTTCTGAATCAGTTAGAAATAAGGATGATTCTGTTTGGTTCCGTGGGTTGAAGGTCAAACAAATGTATATGGACTTTATGAAAAAAAATTTCGGTAGATTCCAGTGGTACTGGTCAGATATTGGGTAATAGTAATAGATCATGATTTTTTTTTGGCTGTAATAGATAATAGTCAATTACTTTTCTATTACAGTAGCACTTCATTATCTCTGGGTTGTCGAAAATTTTGTTACTGCTGTCATTCAACCGTTTTCTTTAACAAGGGAATAACCAAAACCAACTGTATCCTGCTTGTTTATTATACACCAAAAACTAATATTGTGGCAAATTTTTCCTTCAATAAAGTAAAATTTATTAAGACCTACAGTCTCAGAAATTGTAAAGATTTGATTGAAATAAATATTTGTTAATACATTGCTTCTAATACTGGAACATATACCAATAATAATTCAGTGAAGAGGGACAAAAACTGACACAGCGTTCATACCGTTTCGTAGTACATTGCGGTGTAACCCCTGCATGGATTATTACACTGCCCAACACCAATTTTGCTGATTTAATTCTAACACCTGTTTTTAGGTAACTTTGGTGTGCTGATTTCAAAAATCACCTTAGTTTTTGCCTATTACGTCAGGTTTTCGAGCAATCAAATACGGAGATATCGCATTTTGGCAGGGTTATGCCCAATTTTTTTTCTTTTCAAAAAATAAGTTTTTACATACTCCGAATCAGCATGGAAAAGTAAAGTAAACAATTGTGCAGGGAGTGAACTTTAATATACAATGGTAATATTGACACAGTGATTAAAAGTGTTTAAATAAGCAAAAAATGAATCCATGATCATGACGTCACGCTCACACCTGGGGAAATCACAGATACCCAAGATTTTAATATGTTGTACATGACCTTTAGATTTAATGCACAGATTTGCGTATTCCACAGATAAAATTTGAACAGCAAAACAGCTGTTAACAGGTCTCAAAAATCATCAATTTTGATAAGTGCCCTTCATGGATCACCCAAAATAGGCATATTACATTGCACATTGCACGAAAACCTGATGTGATGGACAAAATCTAAAGTGATTTTTGAAATCAGCACATCAATATTATCCAGAAACAGGTCTTAGAATTAAATCATCAGCAAAACATTTTTTTTTTTTTTTGTTGGGCAGTGTTATTAACGAGCACTATCGGGGGTTCGAATCCCCGACCTCGGTGTTTTCACTTCTTCGGGAGAAATGGTGTTACACAATGAGCTACGGGCGGTAGCTATTTAAACGTTTAGGTTGTCTGAAACATGTAGGTTTTCAAACTGGAATCTACTGAATTCTTCTCTGGAAGGAAAAAATTTTAATTAAGAGACTTTCAAAGAGGAATGTTTTTTTTTTTCTTAATTATTTGCAACCTTTGTCTCCTTCCCCTTCCCCACTCCGCTGTTTATTGATTGTGATGACAGAATTTTGATGCTGAAACACATTCCAGGTTTCAATCATTTCTATTTTGTCAATTACATCAAAAGAAGGAAACTAGAATATAGTTCAATAAGTGCTCTTGTAAACAACTAAAGTACCAAAGCAATTTCGGACCTGAGTGGTGTATCTCGGCAGCAGGAGTTGGGAAATGGGGGAAGGTTCACTACAAACATATATTGATAAGACCATCGTGTTTACTGACTACTAATAACAAAAGTAGTTTGTGGTTAACTTTCCAGCCAGCCGAACAAATTTAAATAGGACCAATTAATATAATAAGTACACATTTTTGTTTATTTTTTTTATTGTTTAAATGCTGTAAAACATTAGTAATAAAAATTAACTTAAAGTATTTAACTTTATTTACAGATCTTCAATGTTGCATTCCATGTTGGGTGATCTTTCGTCTCTGTTCATTTACGATCTTCACGGAAGCAATTTGCCCTCTCACCAAGTGGCACTGTGCCTTCAAGACGCTAAAACCAAAGTTTATAAACCGCTCCTACAGAGACAAATGTGTGGTAAGTTGGACTGACTGACTGACTGACTGACTCACTCATTTAGACTGACTGAGTGAGTGAGTGAGTGAGTAAGTCAGTCAGTCAGTCAGTCAGTCAGTCAGTCAGTCAGTCTAAGTCACTCACAGACTGACTTAGTCATTCACTCAGGCTTGCTTGCTTGCTTACTCTCACACGCACAGACTTAGTAAGTCACTCACAGACTGACTGATTTACTTAGTCTGTAGGTAAATCTGTCTGTGAGTGAGTAAGTAAGTCAGTCAGATTTACTTAGACTGACTTACTCACTCAAACACACACACACTTACTAAGTCTGTACGTGTGAGAGTAAGTAAGCAAGCAAGTTTGTCTAAGTAAGTTACTCACTCACAGGCTAAGTAAGTGTGTGTGTGTGTGTGAGTGAGTGAGAAAGTCAGTCTGACTGACTTAATCTGTGAGTGTCTGTCTGTGGGTGAGTAAGTAAGGGAGTAAGTCAGTCTGAGTGACTCACTCACAGACAGACTACGTAAGTAAGTCTGTCTGTCTGTGAGTGAGTAACTTACTCCCTTACTTACTGACTCACTTACGTAGTCTGTAGGTACGTCTGTCTGTGAGTAACTAACTTACTGACTGACTTACTTACTCACTCACTCACTCACTCACTCACTCACTCACTCACACTTAGTTACAGACAGGCTACGTAAGTAAGTCTGTCTGTCTGTGAGTGAGTCACTCACTCACTGACAGACATACTTACAATGTGGTGAATTGTTCCCACCCCTTTTACCACTAATATTAGTTTCTATTTTCAGAGAGTTTGGAGGAACGTGTGAAACACTTCGTAAAACGGCGCCGCCTTGATGCTGCTGTCTTGAAACAAATTTAGAAGACCTGAAGTTTTAAATATATTTTTTTACGTACTACTTTTTCATTTACTTTACCTATAAAATTAGTATAAGAAATTTTACGATTGAGTGATTGATCATAAGGAAGAGCAAGCCATCAATGTATACCATTCAAGGTTCCTATACATTTTATGGAATAATTAATGGGAAAAAGTTAGACGAAATTGGACCGAGAGTTAAAATTATGATCAAAGAATTAGTTAATTACGCAACTATCAGTTAAATAAAATATAACCTAAAAATTTGTGTCTGTATTTGTTACAAAACAAAACGCCTCTGACCGTGACATCTGAATATTTAAAACCAGTAAGAAAACATCGTAGCCATTCAGAATAACGGATTTAGTTTAATGATGATGATACTCTTTGCCATTGCGGAGGATGTTAAACAACAAAGGTCATATGACGGAGGGGACCTACAGTTTTATGTGGGATCCGAATGTATGGGTCGTTACAGCATTTGAATGCAGAAGGCCACCCTTCAACAGACCCAACGTCGCTTAATTTCTCTGTTAACAGGTTCAACTCGACGACGGTGAAAATATATACAAGAGCTAAGTAAGGTAAGAGTAACTATTTAAAGTCGGTGATGACCAGAAAGCCTATTACACTCACGGTATAATGACAAAATAAAATTTAATACCTCACGCACCCTGCCCTTAAATTTTATTAACTTATTCCGATAAATATGCTCTAGTCTGAGTAACATCATCATTGCTATACGGAACAGTATGCTTGGTCCATTACTGTTCGTACTAATCGATATAGATAATGAGTCACCAATGTGTAACCAGTATCGTGTTTGCTTCTGATACGAAGAGAAAGGGAGGAGCTGGGAACGACCAATGACAAAGGCAGGGCAAACCAAGAGACAATGCGAGACAGAGGAATGCCGCAAGGGCAAAGGGGGGCAAGGTCGCCCGTCATAAGATGACTATACGTAAGACGAGTGTGACCAATGCGAAGCCGCACCAGGGCGATTTCAAAGCGTCGGTTACGTTGACAGGAAGTTCCCGGACACATCCTCCCACTGGCGCTACCACTGCCGAAGGAGTGTATCTGGGAAAGTTCTCGTGAAATCCGACGCCGGCAGTGTGTGTTAAGGTCAAACAGCAGGGAGGACACCCTCCTCGCCGCACACTCGTTGCCCGGAACACCGACGTGGGAAGGTACCCAACAAAAGACGACCAACTTATGACGTGATGCCAGAAGGACAAGCCAATCCTAGATCTGTCTCACCAACGGATGCGGGGAGACGAGCGAGGATAGGGTCTCAAAAGCACTGCGGGAGTCTGAATAGATGACAAAAGACATACGTGAAAGCTGAGAAAGGAATCGAAAAGCCAAAAGAAAAGCAGTGTTCTGCCGTGAAAATGGTAGTCGCTGGGGAAAGGGATAGCGATTGAACTTCTGACGCAAGGCTGCCGCACAACCCACTCCAAACGGCGAGCGAGAGCCGTCAATGAAGACAAGAATAGAGTCAGAATGGGTAGAGAACTGGGATAAAAACAATTGACGGACGGCAAGAGGGTGGAAATTTGACTTTGGTGCAGTAGAGAGGAAAGAGCAGATACGGAGTGAGGGAAAGGTAGAGGGAGGAGAAGGGAACACTCATCCTTCCACCCCTAGAGAAGACAAGACGGGGGCTATCCGTAGACCGTACGGACGTACCAAATGAGGGCGACAGTCAAAGCAGGCCGAAGAGGGAGTGGTTGACAGGAAACTGCCGAACGCGAGAGGTTTTTTAAGCCCTCTAAGGTGCGGTGGACATCCAGCGGGAAATGGCCACTTTCCGCATAAATACTGACAATAGATGACCGGAATGCGCCGGTGCTGATGCGTACACCCAGGGAACTGATAGGGTCCAGTATGCGCAGGGCGGAGGAATAGGCCTGACAGCCATAGTCTACTTTGCTTTGGACGAAGGAGTGGTAGAGTCGCCAAAGGGTGTGGCGGTCAGCACCCTAATCGGTATGGGAAAGGAACTTCAAAAGGGTGCAGGTCTGAAGGCACTTAAGGTGGGGAATCCAGGAGAGGCAGGAATCAAGGAGGAGACCTAAGAATCTAGTTTCGGGGACTACAGGGATACAGGGAACGGTGATCTATAAAGAGCGAAAGAAGGGACGGCGGTGCAGCGGCGGCGACGGCAAAAATGCATCACCACCGTTTTCGAAGGAAAGAAGCGAAACCTGTGGTCTGTGGCCCATCTGGAGACAGAGTCCAGGGGCCGCTGGAGGCGTTTAAGAAAGGTGGATCGGGAACCAGAGCAATAAATGGCAAGGTCGTCGACATAGAGGGTGGCCATAATTCCAGAGGGCAGAGCCGTCACTACATCGTCAATCGCCAAAGCGAAGCAGATGACGCTCAGGACGCTGCCCTGGGGAACCCCTTCCTCTTGCGAGTGTACAGAAGAGAAGGAAGTACCCACCTGAACACGAAAGGAAGGAAGGGAGAATACCTCGAAAACCCAAGATATAGAGTTTACGGAAAATCCACCACCGCCAGGTAGTGTCATATGCTTTCTCCAAATCAAAAAAATATTGCATAGAGATGACGTCGTTCTGCGAAGGACACACGGACCGCAGTCTCCAACTGAACTAAAATGTCAGTGGTGCTGCGGCCCCTGCGAAAACCGGTCTGTGTGGAAGAAAGCAAATTGTGACGTTCGAAGTGCCACATTAGGCGCAGAGACACCATCTTCAAGGAGTTTCGAAAGGCAGCTAGTGATGGCTATTGGACAGTAGTTAAGGGGCGATGTCGGGTCCTTGCCGGACTTAGGAAAGGGGAGCACCACCTACTCCTTCCAACAAGGAAAGGTGCCCTCTACCCAAATCTAATTATAAAGGGTGAGAAGATAAAAAAGGGCCGAAGGGTGTAGTTGGCAGAGCATATCAAAATGAATGCCATCGGGGCCGAGAGCAGATTTGCCGTAAGAGGTCAACGCCGAGCGCAGTTCCGACATGGAAAAAATACTGTTGTAAGGAAAGTTATTGGGGATCTGGAAAAGAGGAGGGGAGCGGGTAAGCAGAGTCTTACGTCAGGGGAAAGCGGGATCACGGTGGTCATGTCGGGAGATGGAGGCAATGGTCGAGGCCAAGACCTCAGCCACTGCAGTTTCCGTCTACCATAAAAACAGAAGGCGAATGGGAAGAGGGTTTACCGGAAATCTTCCGGATCTTGTTCCAGATTCAGGAAGTGAGAGAGAAGACATAAGTATGCCAGGAAAGGTGGCGGGCCTGAGCTCGCGCTCGTTTGAAAGCTATTGTATTGGCAAGGGATGGGTTTCGTTGAAGACGACGAAAGGCTGACTTCTTACCTTGAACAGCTAAGGCACATGTTGGGGTCCACCATGGGACTGAAGGGGCGGAGGTGCTGGGAAATGTTGACTTGGAGATGGAGGACAGGGCGGCACAAGTAACGCGATCGGTAAGGTATATGGACAGGCGTCTATTGTCAGAAAGTTACTCGGAACTGCAAAGATTTGGCTTTCAGATCGGAAAAAGGGCCAGTCCGCTTTGGCAAAGGACCATCGAGTAGGAAGAGCAGAGGAGTTAGAAGTCTGGGATGTACACCAGAATGATGGTCTGAAATGAAAAAGGAGATAAATTAATTATTTTTCGTAAAAATTAGGAAAATTAATTATTTATGGAGAAGCTGACTGTCATCCGAAAGTATCAATTGCTGACTTTGACCGCCTTTCAATTGAGCACCATATTCTGATACCTCTGGGGGCGTTGAATCTAGATTCAAAACCAGCGTTTGAAAGAGTAAAAGTATGGGCACAACATACGGCCTCGGCAGGGTGAGCCACAATATTTTTTCAAAAGTTAGGTAATAGTTTTTTTTGGCCCACCCGGTATATATATATATATTTTAGTGGTGCACCGATTAATCGGTATCGGCACTTTCCATGCCGATTAATCGGCCATGCAAGGTATTTTCCTAATATCGGCATGCCAGGTGCCGATTAATCGGTGCACCACTAATATATATATATATATATATATATATATAATATATATATATATATATATATACATATATATACATATATATACATATATATACATATATATATATATATATATATATATATATATACAAGGTGTGCCAAAATAATGTACAGCTTTTAAACAAACTACCATTTCTTAAACTAATGAATATCTTCAGGTGATATAAAGTCCTGAACGTTCTGTTGTTGTTGTTGTTGTTGTTGTTGTTTGGCCGATCAGCCCACCCTGATCGAGCAAGCCGGCGGCACGCAGGTAACCGATCGCCCTCTCCGGAGTGGACCAGAGGTTCAGCGCACTAGTTGTGTTGTGTTGTGTTGTGTTGTGTTCGTTGTTGTGCTAGAGCGGTACAGTCTGTCATAATGTGTTCAATTGTTTGTGGTGTGTCCTGGCACAGGTGGCAGGTGTCGTCTATGGAGTTGTCTAGTCTGTGTTTATATGTCCGTAAGTTGGGGTGATGTCCACATCGGAATCGTGCTAAGTTAACTCGATCCGATCTGCTCAGGCTGATCTCTGACCTGTTAATGGGTGGCGGCTTCGCACCTAGGACCGCATTCGGACCGAGTCGTGTCAGTGGTTTGTGGGTTAGGTGTGTGTGTGTATGTGTTTTCTGTACTGTGTGATGTCTGTGGAGCGTGGTACGGAATGGAGTATTTGGTCATAATGTCTCTCTGGTGTTACCTTAATGGTGCGAGGTGTTGGTGCATGATTGTACATGTAGTGGCAGGGTGTTGTGGGTTAGTTGTCGCTGCTGCCATGAATTGTGTTCCCCTCATGTCTAAATGTTCCCTAACTTTCAGTATTTTTGTTTCTGTGTGCGGGTGTTCTATTGGTGTTGTTTGAGTGCATCCTGTAATGATACGAAGTGCGTTGTTTTGTATTGTCTGTAAGGTGTTTGTGTGTGTGTTTGAGATAATGGGTGCCCAGCATGGGCTAGCATAGTCCATAACTGAGCGAATATATTGTTTGTATATGAGTGATGATGTTTCCTGCTGGTGTCCAAAGTTTGTGCCTGTTAGTACCCTAAGCGTGTTAAGTCTTGACGTACATTTGTTTTTAATGTCCTGAATGTGGTTTGCAAAAGATAATGATGTGTTGTATGTGACCCCAAGTACTTTGGTCCTGTAAGTGTGGAATGTTGATGTTGTTTAGTGTAAGCTGTGGAATTACCTGGTGTTCTTTTGTGTTGCTTGTAAGCAAGGTGATGGTTGATTTTGTGGGCGCTACTTTGAGTCGATTGTGTGTGAGCCAGTCTTGTATACTCTTTATGTATGTTTGTCGATGTTGTTGTGGGTGGATGTTAGAGTGATGTCATCTGTATATGATGATAAGGTAAGCTTGTTATCTATGGGTGTTGGAATGTCATGCATGTATAAGTTGAAGTGTGTTGGTGAGAGAACAGAGCCTTGAGGGACCCCGTTCGGAAAAAGCTTGTTTTTGGATGACTTGCCATTAAATGTGACATGTGAGTATCTTCCTGAAAGATAGTTGCTCAGCCACCTTTTGGTGTTATTGTGCATGTTTGTGTTGAATATTTTGTTTATGAGAGGGAAGCGTGGGATAGCATCAAATGCTTTACTAATGTCTATTGTTGCTAATAGTGTACGTTGAGCTGGTCGTCTGGAGTTGATGCCATCCATGATGTGCTGCGTGAGGTTAGTGAGTAATGTCGTGGTTGAGTGGTGAGGTCTGAATCCATGTTGAGTAGGCGATAGTGGAATGTGTGGGTTGGTGATTTGCAAGATTAGTCTTTCTGTTACTTTGGAAGGTGTGCATAGTAAAGTAATGGGTCTATAGGAAGCTGGTTCTGTTGGATTTTTGTTTGGTTTGAGTAGTGTAATAATTTTACCTTGTTTCCATATGTCAGGAATAATAGTGTTGGTATGAATATGTGCTGATATTTGTGAGAGCTAGTATTCCTTGTGGGCCCAAGTGTTTAAGGTGTATGTTAGATATGTTGTCTGGTCCATGTAGCCTTCGAATTCTTAATGTTTTTGATGATCTTGGTGGTCTGGTCTGTATTGAAGGGTGTAATGGTCGATTGGTCGTGTCGAGTCTGTAGGTTTTCTTGTGTCTGGCTGTTTGTCTGTCTGCGTGTTTCTGGTTGTTGTCTCTGTTTAAGTGACTTACCTTTGCGTAGTGATTAACTAGAATGTTAGCTTGTTGTGTGTATGTTGGGATATTATTTTGGCTGCGACAGATAGCCGCGTGTGAGGTGTGAATGCCGCTGTTAGAGCGGGTAATGCTGTTTATAGTCTTGTATAGCCTGGATGTATCTGTGGAGTGGTTTAGTGTTGTTATGAATTCCCTGAATGTTTCTGTTTGTTTTTCTTTGAGTTCGTTGTTTATTTATGTGTTGAGCTGTTGTATCTGCTGTTTTATGGCTTGTGTGTGTGGTGTTTGTGTGTTATATTTGAGGTTGTTACGTTGCCTTATGAGGTGGGCTATTTCTCTAGTGTAATTTGGGTTGTATTTCCTAATGTTGCCCTTGGGTATGTATTTGTTTGCATTATTGATGATCTGATTAAATGTCTTGAGTGTTGTATTGACGTTTATGATGGGTGTGCTGTTTAATGTGGTGAATTGTTCCTCAGTCTGTATTTTGAACTGTTCCCAATCAGCTTTCTTGTAATTTTTGTAAGTATGCCTAAGGCTGTTTGGGCAGAGTGTAGAATGTGTTGTAATGATGATGGGCAGGTGGTCTGATGACAGTTGTTTTTCTGTTCTCCAGTGTGTGTTACTAGTGAGGGGGAACAGAACGTTATGTCTGGGGAGGAGTTTGAGTATCCTGCTTGATGTGGTATGTGTGTATGTTCTTCTATTTTGTTAAGAATGACGAGGCTGTTTAGTTGTGTGGCTATGTTGGCGCCTCTGGTGTTGTTTTGGTTGTGCAGGTACCAACTAGTGTCTTTGGCGTTGAAGTCTCCTCCTAAGATGACATTAGTGTGAGAGGCCAGATTGTGTAACTGTGGATTGTAATTGGCTGGCACCTGAGGTGAACTATCTGGTGGGATGTAAATGTTGATTAGTGTGGTGTTGTGTTTTGCGCGTGCTTTAATGTTAACTGCCTGTATTTCTATCGTGTTATCTGCTTGGATTGTGTTTGTAATGTGTAATGTTTTTTGTTGACCAGAATTCTGACCTATCGGTCAATTTTTCTGTCGCAAAGCAGACAATAATTGCAGAGGCATATTTTGCCACGAAGTTATTTGTATGTTGCAACACAGAGACAACTTCATAGGGACTTTCCAAACACACGAATTCCCAGTTACAAAACCATCAAACCTATTGTGGAAAAGTTCAGACAAGAGGCCACAGTGGACGGAAATCTACTGCAAGAACACTTGACAGGACCCAGGCTGGAAGATAAGAATTGCAAGCCTGACCAAGAAAGTCAACACGCAGGATTTGTCAGTTTGTGGGAGCATGAACTATTGTGAGAAGAATCATACACTAACATCTAAAATGCATTCATACAAGATACAAATGTTGCAAAGTCAAACTCGCAGAAATAAGAGAAAAGTATTCGGTATCAGCATTGCCCAGCGGATCGAAAATGAACCACAGTTTCTGGACAATGTTTTCTTCAGCGACGAGGTTCATTTTCATCGTAGTGGGCATGTCAACAAGCAAATCATGTCATTTTAGGCAGTCCAGCAACCACATGAACATGTACCACCACCATTTTCTGTTGAGAAAATGAGTGTTTGGTGTGCCATCAGACGTAATGGCATTATTGGTATCTTTTTCGAAAAGGAAGCGGGGCAAAATGCCACGGTCAACACAAAGATATGTGCACATGTTGAGAAGAAACTTTCTTCCAGGACTGAGAAGGAAGCGAGGTGTGAACATAAATACAGTCATCTTTCAGCAAGATTGTGACCCCCCTCACACATCAAACGTTGCCTTGGAATTCCTGAATCAACAGTTCCCAGGAGCTAAACTGATCTCGCGACGCAATGACAATCCACGGCCACCAAACTCTCCTGATCTGTCACTCTCCCTGACTTCTTTCTCTAAGTTACCTCAAAGCGAAAGTCGAACAATTCTCAGACACTGGACGAGCCGAGGATCAATATTAGAAGGGAGATAAGACGCATCCCAGCAGAGACTCTTGGCAGTGTTCGAGAACTTCAGTCTCTGTTATCCAGAGCCCGAGGTACCAAGATCGAGCACGTCATGAACTAGTGACAATTTCCGCCCTCTTCTTCTTGGAAATGAATGAATTTTTTTTTTTTTAAATAAAACACTGACCCTCTCTTTTACACCAAAAATGAACAGAATCGACCCAAAAATAAAAATTTTATACCCAAATCAAAAGTTGTACATTTTGGCACACCCTATATAATATAAAAAAAAAAGTGATGCAGAATGGAGCGTGTTAAACAAATATGAATTTGAAACCGATTACAAGAGCGTGAGAGTCGGTGGGGAGGAAAGGGAGTCTTCATGTTTATCATGTACTAGGTGAGAGTACTTTTACGCCTCATTTGCTTGTTTAGAGAATTTCAAGTAAAATTTCAAGTACTTCATATACAGAGGCTGACAACAACGATGTTTGTTAGGAAAGGACTCTGGGAACGATTAACAGTTTATCATATTTATTTCTCCAGCATGGTTTCACAATAGCCAATAATAAAAATAAGTTACTTTAATCATAGCTATTGTTTAAAAGAGTAAAATGAAATTAAATATTTATTATTCGTCATATTGCTTGTACTAATATAGACATCGCCATTCATACTTATTTCAAAATTATTTTAGGGTCTGATCAAAATGTAGCAATAGCATCCAAGAACATTCGTTTTATAAACCTAAAGGGTTATGTAGTTATTTATAAAAATATATATATATAGTATGTAAGCAAACAACCACAGAGAAAGGAAAAGGAAACACGAAGTCCGAGCGCTTTCGTGATATATTCACATCTTCAAGGAGAATTTTTTGTTTCTCCTTGAAGATGTGAATATATCACGAAAGCGCTCGGACTTCGTGTTTCCGTTTCCTTTTCCCTGTGGTTGTTTGCTTATTAATAAGATCACGTGTTATTCTGTGATTTTAGTGCATATATATATATATATATATATATATATATATGTTAACCCCTCCGTCTGTGCTGTGGCGTATTAAAGGGGGGGCCGGGGGGGTCAGGGCCCAGCTGTTTTAGGGGCCGATGTTTATAATGATATCAATGATAAATTTGGAATGCTGAACAATATCTCTCAACTAACTTCAGAGGAAGCATCAAAAGCACCAAAAAACCTGGCTAGTCCATTACCCAAATGATTTTGAGGACAGCTTCCCATTTGAGTTTCAGCATTTTGTACTGTTTGTCAAACAAAACGCTTTAGTGACACTCGCCCATTAGGAGTACTACAGGAAATTCACAAATTGAGGGCTATTTCCCAAATGCTTTCATTGCTTATCGCATTTATTTGTGTTTGATGATGTCAAATGCAACTGCGGAGCGTTCTTTTTCTCATTTGAGCATGATTAAAAATGCTAAACGTCAAGTGCTAACCTAAAAGAAATTGCAAAGTCTGTCATTGTTATGCATAGAAAAGAATATTTAGCAGAATTTAAATACTGAGCTTGTGACTGGAAAATTTAGTGATATGAAGCAGCTCAAAAAACTTTTGTATACTGGTGGTGGATGATTTCGTGACCAACTTTGGTAGATTAGTAGCACTTGGACTTGTAGTTGTGTAATTGGTTTGGTGTAATTGTAGCAGCTTGGTATTTGTGTAAAACTTGCATTATTTGATTTAGAAATAATTGGTTTTATTAATTTACACGACTCAAAGATTTGTCTTGTTAAGGGACCCCAAGAATATTTTGGCCCCAGGGCCCAAAAAATCCTCAATACGGCACTGCGTCCATGGCCTTGGGCGGTTCGAAGTTGACAGGGTTTCTGGTTAGGTGGCAGCAACGGATTTGTTACTCTGGAGTAGCTGGTACCGTATAGGGAATCACAGTAGTTTTTCTTATACTAGTCTCCGATTTCTTCTTGTAGTGGATCGGAGGATTCTGTGGAGCTTACTAAATTCTCTGAAGGTTCCCCGATTCTTTTTGTAACGTACCGGGAAATCATTTTTCTCTATTTAAGACTAAGTTCTCTGAAGAGAGGAAGGCTCGAAGGAGAAGACAAAGATATTCTCTTACTGTAGTTTACTGCTAAAATGTTACATGTAATGCTCAGCCTCTAAGTTAGATCAGAAATTTTAGGTCATGTACTACATTTTTAATGACATCATTATCATATTTAATACTGACCTGGGTTTTTATTCTCAATAGGCTGAATTATTTTGCAAAATATTTAAAGTTAAAGTAAATATTTCAACTGTAGCAATGTCTAGACAGATAAGCAAGATATTTGAAGATGAAGCCATATTTTTATTTTAAACCGAATATTGACAGGTCTGATGTTACCATGATCTGCCGAGTTAACCCTTTCAATCCTGTTGGGACATATAGAAAAATTAGTGTGTGTACTTTTTGCAAAAGTAGGTTTGAAAAAGTTAACTAAAAATGGAAATTGAAATATGCATTTTATTATGAATTACAATTAAACATGCAATTAAACATGCATAACATGAATATAAGAATATAGGAATTATTCATTGTTCATTTTCACAGGGCTGTCCACTCTAGAATGATATTAATACAATATAACATTCTAACTGGATGATAACCAATGGTTTTTATAATACAAATTTATTATACAACACACGAGTTGGGGTGGTTAAGTCTAGTTCACGTGGTCTGGGTACGCACTCTTGGTCGTGCATAAATAGTTTCACGTCGTTCGGTGTCCCTTGTTTTACTTCGTTCCAAGAATGATCTTTTTACTACAAATATACCGAGGATAATAGCACACAATAATGATACTAACGGCAGATGTTGAAAAAATTGTTACTGGTCGTATTTGTAAAAGGTTATTCTGATTATCATCTGAAATTTTAAAACTACTCAATTGATCATTCCATTCAGGAGCATGAAGTTCGGGTAGGATGATTACCGACTTCATAGAGAGATTTAAGATTTCTATAACGGATTTAAATTTAATTTGCGACGGGAAAGAGTACGAGTCATTAATGGTAACCTTTTAAGGGTTGTACATTTGGAAGGTTTTTGAACGCAAGGAACAACCAATTGGTAGACGGATAACCGTAGGCATTTTGATGAGGGAATGATTTGACGGACACTCGAAAGTAGCGGTAGTCCTATTCGCGAAAGAAACCCAGATGTCTGGTCCAATTAAAAATGTGTCCATTATGTTGCCGATTCCGCGCGAAGAGATTCAGTTTGAGATCAATTTTTTTAATGTCTTCTTCGGTCACAAATGCGAATAAACCTTTGAATATTTTTCCTCCCATATCTATCAATCCCCTTTTATTTCTTTGATTAAATTTTGCTGAGTTTTGTGTTCCAGCCTGTACTCATGATAACGCTAATATATTGATAGGGTGTGGTTCTGTAGTTCAAATATTTTCGAATATATTTTCTAATAAAACGCGACTGATCTGGTCTGTTTCCGAGATATGTTTAACAGAACCGTGAATTTTACTTTCAAATGCTTTTTAATTGGGTTTTTATCGGAAGAGATTGGTTTTAATTCTAGCATGTCCTTTCAAAAATAACCTCCTGCAAGCTTTTCTATAACAACTCCGATAGAAATTTTAATGCTAGGGCTACAAGAGTAAATAATTTGCAAAATTATAAGGGGGACAATTTTATTCATTTTTATGTCTTAGATTATACGGAGCTGGGGGTTGCCGTGTGGATACTTGTGTTTGTGTGCGGAGTGGTCGGCCTCGCTCTGGTGGTAGTGGGGGTCGATCGTTAAGCTCGGATTCTGAGCGGTTTTGTCTTTTATGTGAAGGTTCTAGTTCACGTGGTTGATGCATTTGCGGCCGGTATGTAGGGTCCGTACGTCGATCATCAACCGGTGAGGGTGGAGATGGAGGAGATGGTGGAGTTCCACTGGGTGATCCTCAAGAAGGGGTTTCTCCAGGGTCTGGTTCCGATGGGACTCTCGGTTCTGGGACCTCTTTTTGTTCAGAGATTGGCTCGAGTACTGGTAGTACTACTAGGTACCAATCTTCGTCACGGGTAGTGGTTTCCACGGTGACCACTTCGATTATGTGGTCCCTGTGGATTTGTTAATACCTTGATTTTTCGAAGAGTAGGCGGCTCAAACCCCTGGCAGATGTTTTTTGGGAAGGTTTTGTTCGACAGCCATCTTCAGATAATTATCAGCGTGAATGATCTTTAGTTTGGAATGATCTCAGAGGTCGAGGATTTCGTAACAGTTCCTTCCAAGGTTTTTCATAATCCTATATGGGCCATCCCATTTTGAGTATAATTTGCGATGAGCACTTGGCGGTTTCACGCCCTTTATGTAACAGCGCATATCGACGATTATAGTCCGTTGACGGGGATGACACCTATGTTGCTCTTGCTCCATCTGTTCGTTTCGTTAGTCTAGGGCATATCGGATTATGTCAAAATTTTGAAAGATCGTTCAACTAGTTGCTGATTTGCTTTTGCCATCTCGGAAGTGTTAGAACTGCCGGTCGGTCGATTTGGTCAGGCAAATCAAAAGGAAGCCGTCTGTCGTAGTGATATAGGACGAAATGAGGGGTGTCCCCGATGGACACGTTATAGCCGTTATTGATGGCTGTTTACACCATGGGGAGGGAATCATCTCGTGTACGGGAGGATGCATCGACAACGTGGCGGAGGGCTTCTAAGATCTTCCGATTGTGCCTTTCCACTAAGCCGTTTGCCTGCGGATGGTATGCCACAATGCGTGTGTTTTTAATTTTACACATGTTACAGAGTGACTCGAACAGTTCGGAAGTGAAACTAAGGGCGTTATCCGAAATTAGGATGGAAGGAGTTGTATGGTTTTGAATGACGCGTTCCACTGGGGCTCTTGTCACAGTTTTCGAGGTCTGGTTTGGAATGGCAACTACTTCGCTGTAACGCGAGTAGTAGTATAGTAGTCCGTAAACACAACGATGTACTGGTTTCCCTTTGATGTTTTAGGGAATGGTCCTAGTATGTCCATTCCAGTTCTTTGCCAGGGCCGTTGGCATACTGGATATTTATGCATGGGAGCTGTGGACGGTACGTTGCCTTTATGTTTTAAACAAGACGGGCATTCAGCGATGTATTCATGTACCTTTTTGTTCATTTCGGGAAAATGGTATCGCTCCAAAAGACTCTTGATGGTGCGATCCGGCCCCATGTGGCCATACGAAGGTGAGTCGTGACAAAGTCCGATGGCTATATCTGCGAGATCCTTTGGTATTTCCACGAGGTCGTTTCCATCTTCGTTCCTAAAATGTACGAGCCCATCTTTTAGGTTGTACTGTTCTTTTACCTTCGATGGTTCCTTTTGTTCCAGGCGAGCCCGAAGGTTCTGGGTGTGTTGGTCCTGTTGTTGGGAGTATTGCAGACTAGGGTGTCCCACTTACGACTTTTTTTCAGATCCATTGAACATACCTTTTTTCCTGTTAGAAATGGTTCACTTTTACTAAATAAATAAAAAGATTCAATTTTGGGGTCCCCGACCCACCCACGAAAATGGGCCCCCTGAAAATGCTAGAAATACCCATTTTTTGTATTGTAATCAACCTATTGTGTCCCATTTATGGCTTTTTTTTTCAGATTTATTGAACGTAGCTTTTTTCCCTATTAGAAGTGGTCCAATTACACTAAATATAATCAGAAAAAGATTCAATTTCAATATGTTATGGGTTAAGGTACAGTAAAAGGCATTTGATCAGGTTAGTGGGGCTCAAATCCTCAACTAAGACTTTTTATTTTAGCTAAGAAAGGCGCAATAGTAAAAATTTATTGTGGAATTAACCATTGTGATTTTTTTCAGGTATTTAGATAATAAAATATGTTTAATTATGAGGTATTGTAAGAATGAATAAAAATAAAGCTGTACCGTATTAGGAAACAATCCAACAAACTTCGACTCTTTGCTTGGTGCGTTAAAGGATGGTCTAAGTGGCCACGAGGGATGCATGCTGCCATCAAAAGGAGACGTTTTGAAGCATTTTTACTACCTCAGAAGAAAACAAATGAAAGCCCTAATATTTCCAAAGAGGAAAACATTTTGAATGTTTTGAAAAAAGTTCAAACAATTTGGGAAAAGGCGGGCATTCCATCAAAGGATGTCGTAAGATAATAAAACCCCACGAACCATGCTACTAAACTTGATAAAATTACATGAAACAGTAATAAAGAGCAAAAAAGCTAAATGTTATGAAACCAAAAACACAAAGTTACTTGGGTCAGTTGAATGATCTGTTTGATATTTCTAAACAAAATTATTTCATAAGAACGGATTCCCTAAGAACTAGGAACAAATTAAAGAGGGCATAAATTTCCTAGAAGACCAAAGAGGGGAGAGGAAGATGCGTCTTGGCCCTTTAGATAAAGCTTATGTGTCAAAAGTGCAAAGGAAAGAAGTAAGATTCGATGAAGAAAGAAAACGACAAATGAAGGAAGCTGAACGAAAAGCATTGGAAAAGAGATCAGGCAATTCAACCATCACTGAGAGTGATGACAGATATTCTTCGGGTGAAGAATATTCTCCAGAACCCCAGCCAGGCCCATCAAAACCAAGACCAAGTAGTTTGCTTCAATCAACACTACTATCAAACACAGCAGATCGTCTTGAACTCTCCATAAGGCAACTTACAGTTTTTGCATCAGTTGTCGCCGCAGTGTGGCAAAAATATAGAAGAAAATGAGCATATCCAAAACTACTTCAGCTCGAGCAGCTACAATCAAGAAAAAGAACGTGGCAGGACATCCAAGGTGATTTCGTTCCTCCCCAGTATGTTCTGATCCATTGGGATAGCAAAATGATCTGTAATTTATCAGGTGGAAAGGAGGAAAGATTGGCTATACTAGTTACTGTCTCCGAGCAACTGATACAATGAGCAAACCAACCAACTACTCTCCGTAGCAAAAATCAAAGACAGTACCGGATCAGTTCAAGCAACAAGCGTGTTTGAAACCATCTCAGAATGGAGGCTAGAAGACAATATGTATGGGCTAGTATTTGATACAACTGCCTCAAACACCGATGGAAAAAAGGTACATGCCAAAAGGTGGAAGAACTTCTTGGAAAAAAATTACTGTGGATGGCATGCCGTCATCATATTTTTGAGAGGATTTTGGCTACTGTCTACATCAGAATATTTGGCAAAACTAATTCACCTGAAAATGAAGCCTTCAAGAACTTTAGAGAAAGTGTTTGGAAAAATATTGACATTAAACTGCCTTACAGACACCTTGAAATAAAAGATAGGTATTTAAGAGATATGAGAGAATCCAGCATCAGTTTCATGAATGATATTCTTAACCAAAAGAGTTTTCTTCATCACGATGACAATAGAGAATTGGCAGAAACAATTCTCCTCATTCGGAATGAAGTGCCTTCCAGAGGAATTCATTGGATTAAGCCAGGAACCTTCCATCATGCAAGATGGATGGCTTCAATCCTTTACACCACTAAAATGTATGCCTTCTCTCACCAAGCTGGCTACGATGATGTCACTATTCAAGAACTTGAAAGATTTTGTCAGTTTATATCCCTTTTTTATGGAAAATATTGGTTGTCCTGTACTAAATCATCCGACGCTCCTGTAAATGATCTTAGATTCTACAATGAATTGATAAAATACAAAAAAATAGACAGCGAGGTTGCCAAATCTGCCCTGGCCATTTTTCGGTCATTATTGGTACTTGACTGAAGAGATCGTCCCCATGGCTTTGTTTGGCTCTGTTAATAATGAAGAAAAGGTTAAGATGGCCAAAGAATTAACAAACTATGATCCTCCTCAAGAGTTCACACCAGGTCAGCCTATCTTCCCTATTCTGAAGCAGGGTGTCAGACTTCATCGCCTCATAGGTCCAAGATCTTGGTACCTATTCAGGCTTCTCAACTCATCTAGGGAATGGATTAAAAAACCATATCATTAAGGGAAGATGACGACGATTTTAAAAGAATGAGGGGCCTTATTTCGTCTGCCAAAGTAGTAAATGACACGGCAAAGCGTGGCGTCAAGTTCATGCCAGATTTTCATGGGCATTTTAAGGATGAAAGCGAGTTTCAACAACTTTTGCAAGTTGTTGAACAAAATAGACATGCAATCCCAAACATGAAGAAAAATTTGGTCACTGCTCTGAGGTTAAAATGTAATTGAGATTATTGTTTTCGTTTTTTATTTTAAGCTTTGTTTCAAGCGAATAAAAGTTTGTTCATTGCTTTAAGTGCAAAAGGTTCCTAAGATTACATTTTGTTTTAACTTTTATTTTCTTATGTTATTGGTAAAGATCTTTTGTGTTATTTTTGAGAAATAAATAAATAAAAAAAACGATGGGGCTTTGTTAACATTGTCAAAAGCTTAAAGTATTTTAATTTATATAATTTTAACCTAATGTTAACCAAGTTGTTCCCACTTCGATTCGATAAGATGAATAAAGTTCTTACTCGTCTTATCCTTTCGAGGCCCATCGCCGCAGAGCTGCATTGGGATGATGCTCTAAGGGGGGCGCGGTAACACCCTACTACTGTTTCTTGTACCTTACTGAATAAAGCTTCGAATTACCTTTCTTTTGATATCAAATATGTTGATATTTGAAAAAAATCTTGTTCATTTAGGTTGATTACAATACAAAAATGGGCATTTCTAGCATTTTCAGGGGTGGGTCGGGGACCCCAAAATTATTAAATTGAATCTTTTTTGATATATATAGTAAAAGTTAACCATTTTTAACAGGAAAAAAGGTATGTTCAATGGATCTGAAAAAAAAGTCATAAGTGGGACACCCTATTGCAGACATTCGTCGTCGAACACAGGAAGAGTTTTTATCTTATTCACTTGGGTGTCGGGCTTGAGTCTCGACAATCCGTCTGGAATAACTTGTTTTCCTGGTTTTTATACGATTTTTGCCGCAAAGTCCTGAATCAAGAGCCCATCTACTCAACCGCACTTCAAGTAGCTTGTCCTTGAAGAGATACGGAGTGGCTTATGGTCAGTTTTGATGGTTACATCGTAGCCGTAGACGATATTTCGGATTTTTTCAAAGCCCAATATACCGCTAGGGCCTCTCGGCCCGTAGTGGAATAATTCCGTTGAGGTCCAGAGAGAAGTGACTGGCATAAGCAATGGGTAATTCCACACCATCTACGTCCTGTAATAGAACGGCTCATAGTCCATAGGAAGAAGCATCTGTGGCTATGACAAAGGGTTTGGTGTAATCGGGATATTGGAGGATGGGATCACAAGTTAGTTTACCGATTAAAGTTTCAAAAGCATTTTGGTGATCAGATTCCCAATTAAAGTTAGCATTTTTCTGGAACAAATTGATAATGGGTTTAGCAATGTTCGAAAATTGGGTGATAAAATTTCGATAGAATCCGACAAATCCAATAAATGCACGAGCGTCGTCGATGGTTTTAAGTACAGGGTACCTTTCCAGTGCTTCAAGTTTGGCTGGATCATGTTTAATTCCAGTGGATGATGTAGAAATTATAAGTATACCAGGGATTCCTGTAAGAAGTTGCACTTTGCAAGTTTCAGTTTAAGGTGAGCTTTTCGCAAACGTGATAGCACATTCTGAAGACGTTGGAAATGTGTTTTGATATCTGAACTATAGACGATAATATCGTGAAGATAGACTAGAGCTTCGACACCTAATAGGTTGGAAAGGATTATATTTATCAACTTAGAAAAATTAGCAGGCCCATTTCGGACTCCGAAAGGTAAAACCTTGAATTCGTAATGGCCTCGGTTAGTGGAGAAAGCAGTCAATACCCGAGATTCGGGACTCGCCTCCATTTGCCAATAACCGGATGCTAAATCGAGGGATGAAAAGTAGTTAGCTCTCCCTACGTTCAGAATTGTTTCCTGCATGTTTGGAATAGGGAAATGGTTTGGGATGGTAATGTGGTTTAGGCGTCTAAAATCTATACAAGGGCAAGATGTTCGGTCCTTTTTAGAAACAAGAATCATAGGAGCGGACCAGGACTAGCTGAAGGCTGAATGACATCCTGCTCCAACATGTCCTTGATGTGCTCCTCAATAGTTAATAATTGGGAATGTGGAACCCTATAGGGAGGAATGAAGATGGTTTGGAATTGGGTTCCAAGCTTGATTTCGAAAGAGACCAAATTAGTTCGGCTCAGAGGATCTCCTTTTAGGGCAATCACATCTCTATTTCTTATCAGGAAATAGAAGTGATTCCAGTAGTTTGGGATCCTGTAAGGCTGGTGATTCCTGAAGGGAGTGCTCCAGACATTTCTTATATTCTTCTTTTAATGCTGAAGGGTTTAACTCTAAGGAACTGGAAACACGATTTATAGTACTGGTGGGGAAATCCGAATTTTCTCCTGTGGAAACAGTTCCTATTCTCTTATTTGAAGTTAATTCAATAGGGCTTTTTCCTGTGTTTAAACAAACAGGGATAGCTGAATTCTGACTATGACTAAGAACTTGGGCAATAAGAATCTTTCTTGAAATTACTTTTCTCTGTAATAAGAGTGCGATCTGACTCGAATAGCCTTCCTTGACCGTTTACTACTATTGCTAGGAAATAAATCTTCTCATAAGGTGGTCTGTAGGGCATATGAAAAATTGTGCATCTGACTCTGGTTCGGTGATAAAAATTTGCCTTATTTGCTGAAAAATCGTTTCAGTTGGATTTCGAATCTCAACTGCTGCTGACTTAACTGAAACTGGCCGACTGGAAACTGACGGTGTTGATCCTACTGGATTCAACAACTGGAACTGATTAGTGATTACTCTGGAGCGGTTGTCCCTCTGGATGCAACCGACTGACTTGAACTGCTATAAACTGGGGTGGGTTTCCTATTTCTTTCGGAAATCCGAACTAAACCGATTCTGTTAACATTAAGATGTCTATTATTCTCATGGAGAGGGTGTGTCCTATTTCTACACTTAACTAATTTTCTGGCTGGGTAAATTTACCATTGATTCCGGTTAAGAAATCCATACCTTGTAAGATATATGTCTGAAAGGAGGCGACTGCGTCCACAAAACAACATTTTGCGGGATATACCGTGTTACCAACCTCTAAATATAATTCGATTTCTCCATATGTAGGTATGGGCGTGCCTGTAACTCCTCTGAGTTAGCAGAAGGTGCCTTAATTCCATATTTACAAATAATCTGTACTCTCGAGTGATTCATCTGCACATTGTTTCTTAATTAATGACGCATGCGCTCCTGTATCTAGGAGAGCGGTTAAATCTCGGTTATCTGTGCGGCAATTTATTATTAAATATAGTAGGTTCGCACCTATTATCCTGATGGGTAGTTCATGTGTGTATGTGGGTTTATTACTGCTATTTAGAAGGGAGAAGGTTGAACTGCTGCCTCCAAAGTGGGATCTAAAAAAGAACTTGAACTGACTTCTATGGGAGGACCTGAATCATATGCTACGGGATCAACATACACTGGAGGGTCTTCTTGGAAAGTGTACTCTGGGGAAACTGATTCTTCAACGGGTACTTCTATGCACCGAACCATCCGATCTTGCTGATTGTATTGGGGCCTGAACATCGGGTAATAGTGTGATTGACCTTGTGGTCGTGATCTGTTTGGTGGGTGGTTCTGTTGAGGTTGGGAACTAACTGGTTTCTGAGAATTGGGGGGATTTTGGGAAAGTTAGTGATTTGATCTCTGGAAGTGGGGCCTGTACCCTGCAGGGGCTTTGTCAGCACATTTTTGTCGGTCGCCACGGCGATGACCATGTTCATGACAGTGGGAGCAATACGGGGGATAATTGCATTGACTCATCATGTGCCCAAAACTATCGCAATTAAAACACTGAGGACGAGGGCGTGCATTCTGGGTTTGTGGGGCTTGTTTCTGAGGTGGTGTTCCCTACATCGGCCTAGATTTATGAGGTTGTTGTTGTTGCTGCTGCTGCTGCTGCTGCTGCCGAATGTAGTGTATGGGGGTCTTTCTACCCTTCCGGTAGTTCTGGCTCGCTAAGTCTGGGTAATGTTCCCGTGTCTTTTATTTATGGCTTCACTTACTGGTTTGTCAATATTTAGATACTCTTTAAATTTCTTTTTAGGTGATACGGGTAGATTTGGTAAATGGATGCTGCTACTGTTAGGCTTCTTTACTTTGAAGTGAATGTAATGTCGCATGCATTTTCTGCGGTTCTGAGGGCTTCTCCTACGAGTTTGTGTGCTCGTGTAATAAAATTATTTAAATCTTCATGTTCTTCTTTCTTCCATTAGCTTGGAAGACAGCTTCTAATGTGGCCAAAGGTTGTGCGAGTGTTATTTCTTTGAAAAATTCTAGTAAGTATTTTTAAAATTGTCCCAAGTCGTAGCTTCGCTAATGGGTGGTACGTATGTAACTATCATGGGCATTCCCCTCTTTAGGGTCAATAAACCTTTTAGCTTCCCTAATTTTTATGTCATCATCTGTGATGTTTTCGCGTAAGAAATGCTGTTCTAGAGACTCAATCCAAGGTCTTACGCGCGGTTCAACGAAGTCATTATCGATGGTTCCCTTAAAAATTAGGACAGTATGGGGAAGGTTTACAAGTCTACTTAAGTTAATGTATGCTGAGGGGGCGGTTTGAGAAATGTTGGCTTGTGCTCGATCTGAAGTTTGCGTGTTCGGAAATATGTTTGAAGAGCGCGGGGTAGGTGGAAGAATGGGTGTGGAGAACTTCGAGTCGTGACACACCAGTCGAATGATGGAGGGGAAGAACTGGAAGTCGTGACACGCCGGTCAAATGAACGTTAGTTCTCGTTCCAGGGTAAATAAGATGAGAAGAATCCTGGTTGCAGAGGTCGCCAGTTGTTAACCGCTCCGTCTATGGCCTTGGGCGGTTCGAAGTTGACAGGGTTTCTGGTTAGATGGCAGCAACGGATTTGTTACTCTGGAGTAGCTGGTACCGTATAGGGAATCACATTAGTTTCTCTTATACTACTCTCCAATTTCTTCTTGTAGTGGATCGGAGATTCTGTTGGGTTTACTAAATTCTCTGAAGGTTCTCCGATTCTTCTTGTATCAGGAAATTATTTTTTTCTATTTAAGACTAAGTTCTCTGAAGAGAGCAAGGCTCGAAGGAGAAGACAAAGATATTCTCTTACTGTAGTTTACTGCTAAAATGTTACAGGTAATGCTCAACCTCTAAGTTAGATCAAAAATTTTAGGCGTTTAAATACTACATTTTTAACATTATTATTATTTAATACTGATCTGGTTTTGTTTTTTATTCTCAATAGGCTGAATTATTTTGCAAAATATTTAAAGTTAAGGTAAATATTTCAGCTGTAGCAATGTCTAGACAGATAAGCAAGATATTGAAGATGAAGCCATATTTTTATTTTAAACCGCATATTGACAAATCTGATGTTATCATGATCTGCCGAGTTTCATAAAAATGGAAATTGAAATATGCATTTTATTATGAATTACAATTAAACATGCATGAGCAAAAATTAAATACTTAAAATTTAAAACTAAACGTTAAGCAAGACATGACTTCATCTTTTACAACGAAGAGAGAATGTATACAGAAAATGAACATTGCAGAATTTAACAAGATTGCATTATTAAGCTAAATCTGAAAAAAAAAATATTAAGTAATTTAAAAAGAAATAATTCACCAATTATTCAGCAGAAATAAAAAAAATTGTATCCGAACTTACGTCAGCGTTATGAGAGTTTGGACTCCATATGTAAAAATGAATGTAAGAATATAAATATATATGAATATAAGGATTATATGAATATATACAGTAAACCCTCGTTCAACGCATGTTTGTCCAGCACGAATTTGCTAACACACGGAAAAATAAATGCGAACAATTATTTGCCGAAAACGGAAAATTTGATTATACACGGTCCGCCAAACACGCTCTAATACAGTAGTACTGTACGCGTGCCAATGCGTGCTCTAGTGTTTTCTCCTACACTCTACAACACTCCCACATCTCTCTCCCTCTCGCGTCACCCCTCGTATCACCCTTTGTCTCAGTCCCGCTACTGCGTTAAGTTCAGTGAGTTGGATTGTTTTTGTCGTATTTTGCCGTTGTTTTGCTATTACCCTTAGACAGCAATATGGCACCAAAACGTAAAGCATCTGCAAGTGATAGTGAAGAGAAGAAAAGTCGTAAGGTTATGACATTAGCCGAAAAAAATAAAGATTCTAGATAAGTTGCGTGGTGGCATGAGCATAACATCACTTGGCCGCGAGTATCACGTGAATGAGTCTACCATACGAACCATCCGAAAGAATGAAGAAAAGATACGTGCTATTCTCATTTAATATATTTTTATTTATCATATGTAAATATCATTATTAGTGATGTAGCGGATGTCATTTTTTTCACATCCGCGGATGCGGATGTTTGATTTCAACATCCGCGGATGCGGATGTCTACATCTTCGTTATTTTTTAGGATATATTCGAGATTTGTTGTGTTTAACGTATATAATAAGTTATTATATAGAGAGAGCTGAGCTATAATGTAGTATAATTGATTAATTGTACAATAATTGCTGTACTTTTCTCTGAACATATAAAATAATATCAAGCATCTAACTAATATAGAAATCAATTAGTGAATTCGTCTGCAAATAAATTCGTTATATTTTGTTGAGTTTCAGCCACAATTAGAAACCATAATTGTGTTACCAGGATGCGGGACGTGAACCCAACTCAAATGCACCCCACCGACCTCTTTCCCCAACCTCCACCCTTATAGAAAGAGATCCTTAATTAGCTTGATAACTATTTATATTAAGTTTAAAGTTTTTAGGCATATTTATAAATGAGTAATTAAAATAAAGTAAACTAAGATGTTCATCGTTTAATGTTCAAACTTAATTATAGGAAGGTTATGCTTAAGGAACATTAATTTTTCTGCCTTTTCTGCTGCCAGTCTGTTTCTCTTTTCATCATATATTAATCCAGCACTGCTAAATAATCTCTCGCTTGGTACGTTTGTTGGAGGACAGGCTAAATGTTTCCTTGCAAGTTTACTCAAGTATGGATAGATATTCTGCGTATTTTTCCACCAACTAATAGGATTGTCACATGCAGCCAGGCATTTTTCTTGGTGATAGCTCTCGATCATTTTTACTACATCTTTTGACATTGCGTAGGTCTCGTCATTGCTGCTTGACTCAAGAAACTTTGAGACAGATTCTGTGATAGATTTGCTTGTTGAAGGTGTTGGTTCTGTCACTGAAACTTTTATTCTTTTGGTGGGTGGCGAAGCGACAGATTCAAGAGATTGAAGCTCTTCAACTGCTTTGCCAAGTGATGATTTAACTCGTTCTAATGTACTAGGTGAAAATAACTTAGCTTTGTAACGTGGATCTAAGTAGGTCGCAAGAGAGTAACTTCATACAAGAACAGCCTCTCGTCTTGTCGCTTGCATCACTTTTGCGCACAATGAACTAGTTCTATTAATATAGTAGAATTTGATAATTTCCGCTTATTAATGACATTTTATCTCAACGGTCCACATCCGCACGACATCCGCAGTCCAAAGTGCGGATGCGAGAAAATGTGCGGATGTTCCGCGGATGCGGATATGACCTACATCACTAATCATTATGTTGCGAAAAATGCTCTGTATGAATTGGTCCACAATTAACCCACCCCTTATATCTCCAGTCTAACTATAGAGTAGATCAAGTCTAGCCTAGAGGGGTCAGCCTAGAGATTCCGGAAATGGTCCAGAGCGGGCAGATAAATTGAGGTCCACAGTAGGATTCCTCACAAGATTAGGTTAGGGCAATCTACCTTCACCTTTGTTAAGCTATGAGGTTGATGCTGGGTCTTAGGCCACAATGTAGGCCTAACTTGTCTGACCCAGCTTAATTTAATGTTATTAACTGTCTGGTCTAAAACTCAATTAGTCACTTACTTTTAGTTATTGGAGTCTCTCCCTTCGCCGGTTGTCTCATTGTCGAGAGCGTACTTTGCTGGTACGTCCTCTCGCCCCGTTCTTCGTTTTCGTTCTCCCTTTGTTCTCCTCTTCGCGGGGCTTCTTGTACCAGCGTTGTCCTGGTTTATTCCTCAGTTGGTTTAGCGGTAATGTATCTCCATTACCGAGCACGCTCCTCCCACACAGTATATAAATACTAGTGTGGAGAATAACTCTGGTGAGCAACCAATTGGTTTCATCCACCCAGTTATTGACATAAAAGGAATTTATTAATTGTTAGATTAACTACCTACCTACTCAGTGAACCATTTTCGTTACCTCCCAACTACCCACTCATAAGTTTTCCATAATGTTTCTTATTTTATTATGTTCTTATTTCATATACAATCCATCCATCCATCGTGTTCTGCCTATCAGGCAGGTCCAACTCGCGTGTCCCGCCAAAGTGTTCTATCCTGAGCTATCTTTTTCATCTCATGGTAGCTCCTGCCTGCCTTCAAATCATCCAGCACCGCTTTCCTTTTCCTTCCCCTCGGCCTTCTACCTACATATCTACCCTCTTATCACCTCCTTCAACAATCCTTCTCCTCTCAACACATGTCCGATCCATTTCTTGTCTTTCTCTTATCACCTTGACGAGTCTTCTTTCCTCCCTCACCTCTTGCAGTACTTCCTCATTACTTTGGTGTTCCTTCTAGCTTATCTTCAGCATTCTTCTCCAAATCCACACTTCAAAACTTTCCAGGAGTTTCTTTTCAGTGTCCATGTTTCTGCTCCATACAGTACCACACTCCATATCAAGCTTTTTACTAACCTTTTCTTCAGTTTCAAGTTGAGTTTACCTGTAAGTAGTCTTTTCTCTCTCTCAAAAGCTACCTTATCTATACCAATTCTAGGTCTTACGTCCTTATTGAGATCTCCATTGTTTGTTAATAAACTTCCCAGATATTTAAACTGCTCAGCTTCTTCTAAGGTCCGATTTCCTATTGTTAGGTTCATTTGTGCTCCTTTCCTTCTTGCAATTTTCATTACCTTTGTCTTGGTCTCATTAATTCTCATTCCGAATTCTTCTGCCGTTATCATCAAGCTATTAACCATTCTTTGCAGTTCTTCCTCAGTACTCCAAACAAATGCCTTGTCATCTGCAAACTTTACAGATTTGACCAATTTACCTCCCACTCTGATTCCCTCTTCCAGATCTGAGTGCTTCCATTATCATTGCTTCCGCATACATGTTAAATAACAAGGGGGACAGAGAGCATCCTTGCTTGACCCCCTCTCTCAACCAATCCAGGCTCCGATTCTTCTCCTGCAACTCTAACATTCACAGTCTGGCCAAGATATAGATTTTTTATCAGCCTACGGTCTCTCCAGTCAACATTAATATTCTTCAATATTTCCATTAGTTTCTTCCCTTGGACTCTGTCAAAAGCTTTTTCAAAGTCAATAAAACAAACATACATTTCCTGATCATGTTCCAGCACCCTCTCTCCCATCATTCTCATAATACCAATAGCTTCTCTTGTTCCGCATTTTGACCTAAATCCAAACTGATCCTCTCCAATGTACTGTTCAGCTCTGTTCGTTAGTCTCCTGGTTAGTATCCTTAGCATTACTTTTGATGCATGGCTGACCAAGCTTATGGTTCGAAATTCTGAACACTGGTGTCTCTCGGTTTCTTGGGGATAGTAATCATAGAGACTCTCATAAAGTCAGCAGGCCAGTATCCACTTTCATACATGTTTCTGCACAATACATTCACCTCCTCTCTAGCATCACCTTCAAGACTCTTCAGAAGTTCTGCTGGTACATCATCTGGTCCTGGGGCCTTGCCATTTCTTAGGTCTTTTACAGCCATCTCTACTTCTCTTTCCAATATGTCCAGTCCCATACAATCATCTTCCACCTCATCTGCTTCCTCCATTTCGATGTTATTAGGTTTGTTCTCTTTATCATACAGTTCTTCAATATATTCAATCCGTCTCTTCCTTATATCTTCTGGTCTTTTCAGTTTTTCTCCCTTCTGTTTCTCACACTCCCAAGATACTTCTTTTCCATCTAGTTATGTCCTTAACTTTTTGGTACATTAAATCAGTTCTTCCTTTCCTTTCTAATTCCTCCAATTCCCTGCACTACTCTCCAAGCCACATCTCTCTTGCTTTATCAATTCCTCTTCTCAGTTCGTTATTCAACTGTCTGTATCGTTGTCTCCCTTTTTCTGTATTTATACCCTTCCATTTTCTTCTTCCTTTCATTTTGTCAAGCATCTCTGTAGTGACCCAGGGTTTCCTTGCTTCTCTTTTCACATAACCGATATTTTCCTGTGCACTCTCCTTTATTGTATCCCTCATATACAATATAGGTAGAGAAATTCATTTGTGTGTGAATAAAAACTCTACGTATCTGAGTATTAACGAGAGACTTTACGCGGCCGCGTTCACGTATCCCCATTTATCCCATAAGCAGGCGCGGATCCAGGGGGGTTCGAGGGGGTCCGGACCCCCCCTGCTCACGGTGACCAACGATTTTTCGATTGCGTTTGTTTGCTCCTATATATGAAAAATAAGACCTGAAGACTTAAAATGGCTTAAGGTACATGTATCCCGGTTGCCACAAAATTAATTTCCTTAAAAAGAATAAAGAAAAAAAAGTTTATGTCCGATCCTGAGACATTTCAGACCTGGCCTGGGTGTGTGAACAAGCAGGATTTTGATAAAGGGAATATACTTCAAATCCATCTAAAGCTATCTTCAAATATGAAAATGTCCTACTGAGGGGGGGATACCCCCCTCGGGCACCCCCCCTAGCGCTCGCTTCGCTGGCGCGTCCTCGGCAGTAACGAGCCCCACCAAGACTGGACCCCCCTCTGCTTAAATTCCTGGATCCGCCCCTGCATAAGGCATTAAGTTTGTTCAACGCGGACTTATCTAACGCGGACTTATATGAATATAAGAATATATGAATAGAGGAATTATTCATTGTTCATTTTTACATATTATATTAGTGGTGGCCCGGATATCCGCATCCGCACTTCTGACTGCGGATGTTATGCGGATATTACCTCCAATAAATTATGCAATTTGCAATTAAATTAGCTTATAAAGTAGCTTATAAGGCCCAGTCACGCACATTTCATGTAAAGTATTAATTATTAATGAACAAACAAATATATAAACCTCAAAATATAAATAGGTGGTAACACAGAAAATTAATTGAATGAAACTTGTTTCATTGAATTTTCTGTAGCTGAAACTCTTGAGAAAGTTATTTTTATCATAATGAAAACATTAATATTAATTTTAATTCTTATGCATTGCCTGCCATAATAGTAATATCACGAAATTTGAAAAATTATGTCATATATTCATAATTCTATATTATATTGATGGATTAACTAAATATCCGCATATGTTGAAAAACTGACATCCGGTCCACCACTAATATATATATATATATGTGTGTGTGTGTTGTGTGTGTGTGTGTTGTGTGTGTGTGTGTGTGTGTGTGTTAAACACAGACCGTGCATGGAACAAGGAACTCTTCTGGGAAAATTAAATCCACTATAGTCCGAATAAGTAATGGTAAATGACAAATACCATAGTTTTTCTTTTTCATGATGTTAGCCCGACGTGGGCAACGGGTCTCTCGCAAAGAGATCCCATAAATATAGCTTCCCTCACCAGCTATCTGCAAAGCAGACAGGATCCAGCTTTGGGATCCTGTCTGCTTTGCAGATAGCTGGTGAGGGAAGCTATATTTATGGGATCTCTTTGCGAGAGACCCGTTGCCCACGTCGGGCTAACATCATGAAAAAGAAAAACTATGGTATTTGTCATTTACCATTACTTATTCGGACTATATTGGATTTAATTTTCCCAGAAGAGTTCCTTGTTCCATGCACGGTCTGTGTTTAACATAATTTTCTCAGGGAACCATTCTGAGTTTGTGTATATTAAACGGACGTGTTACGTGCCTTGAAAAGTGGACGCTCAATGTCCCGGTTGAGGTTTAAGTTTTGGTTTTTTTGGCTAAAAATACAATAGTTACCCCCTTTTTCTTTGATTTATTCAATCCGACGTGAATGCAACGAGTCTTTTACTTATATAGAGGTTCTGAAGTAGGGGGTCTAGGCTTGCTTTAAACCCTAGATCCATGTCCCAAAGCTGGATCCTGTCTGCTTTGCAGATAGCTGGTGAGGGAAGCTATATTTATGGATTTCTTTGCGAGAGACCCGTTGCCCACGTCGGGCTAACATCATGAAAAAGAAAAACTATGGTATTTGTCATTTACCATTACTTATTCGGACTATAGTGGATTTAATTTTCCCAGAAGAGTTCCTTGTTCCATGCACGGTCTGTGTTTAACATATAATTTTCTCAGGGAACCATTCTGAGTTTGTGTATATGTGTATATGTGTTTATATATATATATATATATAATATTATATATATATATACACCCGGGTGGGCCTTTTAACTCTGACGGTTTTAATATCCTTATAACTTTTTTGTTTTTTAACCAAATCAAATAAAATTTATACACAACATATGTACATACATAAAGTTTTTTTTCATTAAGCTGCTTTTATCTATCTGCAGAATTGACGAAATGGCGAAGAAAAACCTTTTGACGTATACGAAAACAAATGCTTTATAACGAAATGTCGTATAAAATAAGCCAAAGTTATTGCGTAATTGCTAGTCTTCCAATATGCCCTGGCCCCCACGCTCTCCCGATCTTACCCCTTGCGACCTTTTTTATGGGGGTTTATTAAGTCGAAAGTCTACGCGACAAGACCAACCGACATTCATAAACTGAAACAGAGAATTCAAGCAGCTTTTGGTGAAATTACGGTCGAAATGCGACAAAAAGGTGGCTTTGGAATACAGAGCAAGGCTGCCTATACTGATCGAAAATGGTGGAAATCACATTGAAGTTTTATAACTAACCTTGTAAGTTTATAAAGGTAATTAAATTTATATCCCAAAAAACTTTATGTATATACCTATGTTGTGTATAAATTTTATTTGATTTGGTTAAAAAACAAAAAAGTTATAAGGATATTAAAACCGTCAGAGTTAAAAGGCCCAATATACAGGGTGGGCCGTAAGTTTCCATACATAGGAAAAATTAAACGTTTGTTTTTATGTTTCAGATACCCTAAGAATATGCGTTTGACGTAAGATCTTGTTTACTGATGAAGCAAATTTTTACGTCAATGGAGAGGTTAATCGGCAAAACATACGTTATTGGAATAATGCTAACCCTAACTGGCTGAGTCCGACGAAGATGCAAGGTGCCGGTAAAGTGATGGTGTGGGCCGGGATATGGGGTGACAGAATTATTGGACCAATTTTTGTCAGTGGAAATCTTAATGCCGAAAGGTATCTTAACATGTTGCAAGAAGAGATTTTCCCATCCCTGCTAAACGAGGAAGGTAACTTCCCAGTTTACTTCCAGCAAGATGGAGCTCCACCTCATTATGGTCTTCACGTGCGTCGGTATTTGGATCAGCAGCAGTTTCCGGATGCTTGGATTGGTCGGCGTGGTCCTGTGGAGTGGCCTCCCAGATCCCCAGATCTCACCCCCCTTGATTTCTATCTTTGGGGGCACTTGAAGGCCATGGTGTATCAGGAAGAGATACGAGACATAAATCATCTAAAGGAACGTATCACCAACGCCATTACAAGCATAACGTCAACTGTGCTAATGCGTGTTCATCAACAGTGGGGAACACGTATTGAAATGTGTTTTCAAAACAATGGCAACCATGTAGAGCATATTATATAAATAAAAATGGTTGTCCATAAAAAAATGTTTATTTTTCCTATGTATGGAAACTTACGGCCCACCCTGTATATATATATATATATTGTTGCCTTTTCACCCCAATTCGTTGAGAAATGAGATTTTGATAATGTATGTATGTTATATAATTAATTATAAAAACTTCCTCTGGGAAGTAATTCGAACGCTGTCGTCCAGTAAGTCCCACTGCTTCAGTCTGGAAATGAGCAGCTCGGCGTTGGACTTTGTCAAGGCCATTTCCCTGATGAGGTCGTTGATGTCCTCTTGGTTGGGGTAGTAGGGGCACCTTTCACCGGCCACCCGGCGTCGACGGCGCGCAGCAGATGACGCACCTTGCTCCTCCTCGGAATCATCATAGCTTGCTTCTTCTGCTGGACAAGATTGATCTCTCAAGGGAGGCTGTGGCACAGGTAGGTCCGTCGCGTTATGGGAACAGGTGCAATAGATGACAGAATGTCAGGGTACTCAATGGGAGGCGCATTCTTCCCCTTTCTTCGTTTTGTTGGGTCCACCATACAGAAATAGCAGTCCGTGAGATGGTCTGAGGGCTCACGCCAGACACGGGGGATAGCGAAACGCATTGCCCTCTTCTCTCCTCTAAACCAACCTTCAAGAGTGCGGCGGCAGTAGTCACAGATGACATGTGGTGCCCAGCGTTTGTCTTGGTCACCGACTGGCATTCCGAAGTAGGCATGATAGGCTTCCTTTGCACGGGTGCAACTGTCCAAGCAGTGTTTTTTAGCCGTCTTTGCGAAGAACTCGCCGCACACGTAGCAGAAGGAATCCGCTGGGTATTTGCAACCACGAGCAGCCATAACAGTAACTTCGTCACACGTCACACGTCTGAAAAAGTAAAAATAATGGATTAATTTAACCCTATATGGACAATTCTTATTTTTGTCTTAAATTTTTTTTTACCTATATTAAACATTCATTTAGAGTACTTTGAACATAAATATGTGATTTTTAATGTAATATATATATTAGGGTTATAACTTTTTTACAACCTAATATTCCTATACTTTAATTCAATGAACTTTTGCCTAAAAACAAAGAAATGAACTTTCATTTTAATATCTTTTTAGAAAAGGTCACCCCGAAATAAAAAAATCGATTATTGCATACGTAACTTTATTGCATATTCCATGTAATATAATAAAAGAACTCACAACATAATCGTTATAATACTTGTACATATATTACTGCTTATTGCTTAGAATAAACCGAAGTTGCAGTTTGTTTTTTGTTCTGCAGGCAGCATACAGTTCCTGCATAACTTTGATTGCACGTTCTGCACACTGATTACTTCTTGGTATCTTGAGTGGGAATGGCTCCTGCTTCCAGTGATTTTCCAATGAGTTCAATGCTTTTTTGTAAGGTTTCAATATTTCTGACAAGTTCTTGAAGTCATTTTCATTGTACATCTGATTAGTAAACCAATATTCTGCCCAGTTGTATGAAATGAATCTGCATACCTTCTCCAAAGTCTTCCTTGTTGTAGGTATAAGAATAAATGCAAGGATAGCTAGAATGGCTCTTGAATGCCACCTCGCATTGCTGATGTTTGGAATTTTCTGAAAGTTAATCAAAGGAAAATTCCCTTTTTCTTCAAAGAATCTAAACACCCGTGTTAGATGGTACAAAAACTTAATATCATCTCTCCATCCTGATTTCTCGAGGACCTCTTCTGTTCCATTAACAAACTGTGCCTTTAGTTCCTCATAATTCTTCACCAGTTGGGATACAAATGGATATTCGATGTTTGGAGAACTGGTGTTAGCACCAAGATCTTCGTCCATTACCAAACGGAGAATCCTGTCCAGAATGTGATGCTGACAACTGATAAATTGTGGTTTGCAGATACCCTTCTCTGAGAACATTCGTTGCAATTTGACAACAACTCCACTCTTTTTCCCAGTGTTAACACTTGTTGTATCAGCAACGATCATCTTTATTGCATTCCATAAGGTGTATTCATCAATAACTTTTGCAATTCCTTCAGCAATAGTTTCAGCCTTGCCATCTTTCAGACGCAATGCATCCAATTTTACTTCGGTTCTTTCATTTTTAAGTACCACTACTTGATACTTATTTTCCTCAATGCGCTTTCCATCAAAATGTAAAGACCACTCTTCCATCTGTAAATTTTCAATCATTTCCTCCTTCAATTTAGCAGCCTCTTTGTATGCTGACTTGTAAATTGCTGCTTGACTTGGTGTTGGAATGTCAATACCATCAAGTGACAACTGTTTGCATATTTTAGCGGCTTTACTTGTTGATACTCCTGTGGATGTCACCAAGTTGGTTGCAACTTTACTTTTGTTATGTCTTCTGGTTGGTGGAGTAATACTCTCATCTTCATCTTCATGCTCGCTCTCTTCAGATTCAGTACCACTACCACCAGATACATGATTGTAAGATGTTGATGCTGATTCAGCAGGCAATTTTCGTCTCTTTGAAGGGTGAATCGTTTCTTCACTTGCAACTTGACCTGTAGAGTACCCCACTTCTCCTTTGCTTTCCACCTGAAGGTGGTACAGTCGTTTGTCTTCCGAGGATAACCATTGGCCATTTACTTTAGTGATATCAAAAAGTTCATTCAGGGCATCATATTTTCCCCTCCTGACACATTCATCATAAGTCTTCATCACCTTGTCAAGCTTTGCTCGTATTACTTGATCTGACACATGCAGAAAATTCAATTTATTCTTCCATAATTTTGTAACTTCTTTGGAAATTTCCACTATTCGCTCCTTTCTTCCTTTGATTTCTGTTCCAAGAAACTGGTACCGTCCAATGATTTGGATTTGGAGTGGCATTCTGCATTTTTCTTCTAGTGAAGATTCTTCTAAAGGCACACTTCCTCTTCTTCTATGTGACTGCTGGAATCTCACCAGATTATTGGTCCAGATATCCTTGTTCTTCTGTATGGTAGTATCACTTTTCTTGTGTGACATTATATTGCTTCTGAAACAGATATAAAAAGGTATTAAGTTGATTTGTTTGTTTGTTTATATATATATTATATATATATAATATTAATATAATATATAGAAATAATATACTAATTAGAGGGCGGATTTTTAGGTGAAAAAATATGACCAAATATTTATTTTTAGGTGATAAAATTTTGGAAAATATTTTTAGAACATCCACAGAACGTCTCACGAAAATATTTATCACCAAATATTTTGGACTCTATATATTTTTTGAGTTTGACTCCCCTCTACAAAACATTCTGGATACGCTTTTGTTTACGTGTTAAAATGGAGGAAAAATTCAACAAATTATTATGGTTAATAAATTAAAAAAATGTTCTGGAATGTTCAAGAGTGCAGAAGCGAATTCCACATTTCGCTACGTTTTTTAATTAAGCGAACATATTACAAATAATAAAAGCTTACCTGAAGTTGAGTTGAACTGAACAGTTGAGTAACTATTGCGCAATACTGGACAGAAGTGATTCGGTTGATTTCATTTCGTGCTTTTATACAATTTGCGAGTGCATGAAGAACAATGTCGTGTGTTCTAGAATTTTCTTGTATGGGTGGATTGATATTAGTCATCGAATTTGAGCACCGGAAGTGATTTTTCGGGCGATCTCACGATATATTAGCGTACTGAAAAATTCGAAAATATTTTTTAGGTTAAAACCTAAAAGTCCGCCCTCTAATAATAATATATTTATATACTTATGAGTAGTAACGTAATATATGGTTATGGTGATTCAAACTTTTGATTTGGGGTGACCTTTTTTAAAAACAGAGGAATTAGGGTCTTTTTCATTGTTTTTAAGCAAAAGTTCATCGATTTATGATACAGATCTTTTATTTGAAAAAAAGTCAAAGTTATAACCCTAATATATATATATAATAATATATATATAAATAATATATATATATAATATATAATATATATATATATAATGTAATATATATAATACAAATTGGACAACATTATACCACGTGGCAAAGAAGGCATGGATGTCAGAGCCATCAATATTGTTACGTTTCAATAAAATATTCTAGTGCTCAGTTTATCAGAATTGTTTCATATTACTTCAGCCACTCTAACAACATATATTGAGCAATAAAAAATTATTCAACTTACCTTTAATCAAATAAAGTGATAAAAAATAAAAAACGAACTGCGTAACCATGCACTTTTACTTCTACTGACGCACTAACTTATTTTTTTCATTAAAGCTCGGTTTTCTGCAGTAGGAGTTGCCAATTCGTGATATAAACTCCTTGAACCGTTACAAATTTGACGATATCGTCATTTAAGTTAAAATGTACTTATTTCGGTAAATATATAGTAAATTTTGAAGCGTTTACAGATCTGTCGCAGATGTCCATATAGGGTTAAAAAATAATAATATTCTTATTTCAACAAAATCGATGTACTGACAACAAACCCGAAGTTTAAAATCACTGACAGCTTTTTTCCAGTAATTTGAAGCATAATGAATCAGAAAATAAAGGTTATTGCCCAGAAACAAAGAAAAAAATTTTTTTTGTTACACGGTGTAATAAACCCTACCAAGTTTTGGGTATGCGCATCAACCAGTGGTACTCAAGACTTTTTTGGCGAAAGCCGCAAAGTGTATCTACATATAGAAGCACCGCAAGAAAAAAGGCTTAGAGCCAAAGTATGAATACCGGTGGCATAAACTACAGTGTTGAAGGCAAGTTCACGACCAGCCGTGTTCACGTGTAAATACTAAATCTTAACTGAAACTTTGGAATGACTCAAAAAGAAAGAATAGTTTTAAAATAAGAGAAATTTTGTTTTTCATTCAATTTCGTCCGCTAAGTTACAAAAGAAAGTAGAGAAAATTTAATTTGCCTAAATACCTCATAAAATTAGCAGCTACTCTCTGAATGAATGATACAGTAACGGCTTTCCTCAACTGTCTTACGAAATAAAAAAAAATGAGTTGGCATTTTCAAATAACTAACTGTTACTCAGAAATGTGGAATGTATAATTAAGACACGTAGCTACATTACTGTTATTTTCATGGATTATATTCTGAAAAGGACCCGAAATGAATATCTGAAGAATATATGATAATTCTTGAGTAATTTATTCGAAACGAATCTAAGTTCTTTACCGGTAAGTCTATATCGTTCGATGAAAATTTTGATAATGGTGACAATATCATTTGATGTTCCGGGTCAGTGATTCAAGAATGCCGATTTTTCCTACTGTAATAATTATAAATTGAGAAATTATAAAACATACGTGTAATAGAGTGAAATTAAGTTAATATGCGCCATAACACTTTTCAGCAAACAAAAGAAAATATTTAAGGAGTAAAAGGTATATTTAAGCTATTTTTAAGCATGATGTCTTCAAAATATACATTTTTTTAATTCATTTCAGGGGGGGGGGGGCACAATCGGGGAAATAAATACGCCGAAAATTTACATTTGGATAATCGCCTAAAATAGAGCTAATTAGTATATATTTGTATATACTTACTTGCTACTTACTTTGTGTAGTTCGAACGACGGTTCAGGATCGACCTGCGGTCGACCCCTCTGCAGCATCCTGTCTCATTTGCGAGATTTGGTGAAGGAGGAAATTGCTGTCTGAACTCTTCCTGCCCTCGTAGCCAGCCACGCATGGCTGGTCAGGGACTTTGCACAGGAATCTGTCCAGCTGGTTCTTGAAGTTATTCAGGTCGGTGTGCTGGAGATTCCTTACTTCTCTCGGTAGGGCATTAAAAGGTTTTGGGCCTCGTATTCCGAGGGAATTTTCCATCCTCGTTTTCATGCCCCCCTGTCCCATAGCAGCTGGGACTGTACAAAATCTGCCTCTTCTCTCATTCGAGTTTGTTTCTATTTCATTTCTAAGGTTAGGGACAAAGCCCTCAAGTATTTTCCATATGTATAGGGTGGGGCACGGGAACCAAGTGTTTTTGGAATAATCAGGAAAATTATATTTATTTTTGTAAAGAAAATATATTGGTAGAACAACATTCGTAAGAACATAGCATTTCATGTCATAATAATCATGTACCGAAAATTATATCTGGCATATGATGTCCTTGGCCGTCGACGCATTGTTGAAGGCGTTTACGAAATTGGCCTCCACTCTTCCCAGCAGGTCTCTGTTGATTTGGATGATTTGTTGACGGATCGCTTCCTTCAATGCATCTAATGTACGGGGCTTGTCCTCGTAGACACGTGACTTGAGGTACCCCCATAGAAAGAAGTCACATGTGGACAAGTCAGGGGACCGAGGGGGCCATGCAATGTCACCAAATCTCGAAATGAGATGGTTGGGAAACAGGGGGCGAAGAACAGCCATTGACGCTCTGGCGGTGTTGGCGTGGCCCCATCTTGCTGAAACCACAAATGTCGACGAGCAATACGCCTTCTTCGTAACTCAGGGATGAAAAAGGTGTTCACCATCTCAATGTAACGCCCAGATGTTATGGTAACGGTAACCCATTTTGTTCGAAGAAATAGGACCGATGACGCCAAACTTTCCCACCGCGCACCAAACTGTAACCTTAGGGCTATGCAGCGGTTTTTCATGGAGTTGTCGCGGATTTTCAGCAGCCCAATACCGACAGTTTTGATTGTTGACGGCCCCATTAGGTGGAAATGGGCTTCATCACTCATTACCACCATCATGTTTTCATTCTGCTCATAAAGTGCAAGCATTTCCTGTGCAAAATTCAGTCGTTGGGGGCAATCGTTTACATTCAATTCCTGCACCATCGCTAACTTGTATGGGTGAAAATGTAATTCTTCATGCAAAATCCGTCTAACAGTACGATTGCTGATTCCGAGTGCAGCTGAATGTCTCCGAGCAGAGCGGCCTGGGCTTTGCAACATCGCTTGTCTGACCCTTTCAACGTTCTCTGGAGTACGCACAGTGCGTTCGGCCCCTTCGGTTTTGTTTTCATTATTGAGCCTCCTGTTCGAAGATTGTTAACCCAACGTAAGATTGTGTCACGAGCGGGAACAGAGTCATTTTCGATGAATGTTGAATCTGCGGCGAAACGCACGCTGAACTGCTGTCACTGACTCGCCACTCCTAACAAAATGATCATACGCGAACATGCGGTGTTCTAACGTCCACTGCTCCATGATGGCACCTGAAAGATAAAGGTGAGTGTTGTTAAAGTTAAATGCTATGAACCCAGGAATGGAATGCTACCTACCGCACGCCCCTCCCATTCCTAATGGCCGATTACTAGCTATTCAAAAAACAAAAACACTTGATTCCCGTGCCCCACCCTGTATATTATTGTGTACCGCTCGCGCCTTCTTTCGAGAGTAGAGTTTCAGTGATTGTTGTCGAAACCAGTATTCTTCACCTTCCGTTTCCTCTATCTTAGACATAAAAGTCCTTTGTCTGTATAGCTTCAATGTTCGCAATGTCTCATTTCCTGTATGGGCTTGGGAGTACTGAGCAACAATGGTAGGACCAGACTTCCATAATTTGAGCATGATGTTTGCTTTTTTGCCGCGTAAATATTTTTATTTTTAAATTTATTAATTAGTAATTTATAGGAAATTGTTTTAATGTTCTTTATTTCTCCAACTGTAACGTGGCCTTTTTCAGAAACGTTTAATGTTTTATAAGTCATGAAGACATCAATTTTATTAACTTAGTTAAACATGGTACCATCGGTTACCAAAATCCAGGTTTTCCAGAGATGTTGGGTAAGTGTGGCCTTACAGTGTACCCTGACTTCGGTAACCTATATTACAACCCAGTCAGTATTTCCCCAACAGGAGTGCCACGAAATTTCATAAAAATTGCGAAAATAAGTAATTGAAAAATGAAGTTTTGAACATGAAAATTTCTACTGAAACCAAACATTCGCAATTTTTTATATCCATCCGGAAACTAAATAAGGGTGGGAAGGCGAGATGAATGATGTTGAAAAGGGATTCAAGGGAGAACCAAAATCCTTCGGAATGCCGTGAAAGAACAGATGGCATCGGGGCGTCTCGAGACAAAAAAAAAATTGGAAACCATTGGCATAATCTTCTTAGTAGTTTTTTTAAATTAATCTACTATTAATTTAAGTTACATCCTACATTTAAAGTTAAGAAATACAGAATTTCATTTATAGGCCTAACTACACTCAAAACGAGCTGTAAACAAAATGCACGAGGTATTTTAATCAAATTAACAAATTTAAATTTGGTTTTCGTTCACAGCCCAAGTAACAAAAATCGATTGGTTAATACGGACCCCAATATATTCAGTAAATATTGGACAAATACTGATTCAGTTAGTCAAACAGTGAATCAATGTTTGTATGACTTGTGAGTGACAAATTTATAATTTAATTACGAACTCTGATATACCACGTAGTTCATATATGCCCTATGCCCTTCCATGCAGTATTGTGTGTTCACTGAAATTTAAAAAAAAATATGAAATCATTGTATGATAAGCAGGAATGTTAGAAAATAATTTTATTTTTCCATCATCATATGAGCTTTCTAAGTTCTTATATTTTTATAAAACTGTATCCTGTTTTAAGTTATCTTAAAAAAGAAAAAAAAGAAAAAAGAATTCTTAAGTTAGAAATTTACCACAAATTTACACCAAAACAAAAGTTATTTAAAATGAGAAAATGAGAAAATGAATGATGGAAAAATGTATTTCTAAATTACCAAATTTGTTAAATTAAGTAAAATTTACATTTCTAAAAGTTAAATTCTTTATTAATAATTTCTTCTGAAAAATGCTCTTTATAATTAAGAACAACAAAAAAATTCTCCAAACAAATTTGGTCCTATTCAAAAATGTATTTTTTGTACTCCCGCTTTGCCGCAATACAAACGGGTTGACAATGCAATCATCCAGTTTTTCAAATTCTTGGGGGTAACTTTTTTTGTTTTTGTTTGCTAGACAATGAATGATGATAAGCTTTACTGGCAGGATAAAAATCCCATAAAATAGTGCAATATTCTTGAAGGTAATAAACATAAGATAAATCAATTCATGAATTTGAATGCATTTGCATCGTAAGAAGCCCGCCCTTTCATTCTTTTTAACTCTCTTCTCAAATGCATCTGTATTCACCATCGTCGTAAAACAAAAGCAAACAATTTCCTCCACTTTAATACTAACAAAAAACTCAATTTTAAAAACGATTTTAAATTTAATTTCACGACTTATTAAAATTTAAAATAAATAAATAAAAAAAGTGTTCGGTAAGCCGATCAAAGAAAACGGCACGAAATAAAGAAAACTACAAATTTCACGAAAACAATACATAATACATTGAAATATAGACCGAGATACATTTAGATGTAATTATTACCTTCTAAAACTGTTACTTAAAAGAAAAGGTCTCTTCCTCAGAATAACCTTTGAGAAAAAATAAATTGAAACGAATTAACTTTCGATTTTCTCTTAGATTTTCTCTCGTTCCTGAGGCGAAAGAAGGCAGCCGACCAAGCGAAACCGGAGCCCGAATAGCCAGCTTTGACAGCCCCCAAGCCTCGATTCTGGGGGTGGTTTGGATGTTTATGAGTATGGAAAGGGAAGAGCCGAGTGAAACTGTGCGTACGAAAAGAGAAAATTAAAGTAAAATGTGTGGTTGTGTGGCATATATATATACAGTATATCAGACTCGGTAATGAATGAAACCACCTTTAGTTTGGCAAGCAACGAGTCTAATGCAACCTTTACTCGTTTAATTTGGTGACCAAATGTAACGGCACGACTTTATTAAAACGGAGTAATGTGGGAGGTCATATTGGCACTCCATATAATACTGAAACAAAAAATTAATCTGGTTTGGGGGCATTTTAGACAAGAAAATGCTCCAACAGCCAATCAGAGCACGTCCAAAAGAGGTTAAACTTAAAAACGACAAAAATAATGATGATAATGCCAACATTTCTTAATTAAAATTAAGTTTTCTAAAATAATTTATTGATAGAAGAAATGCTTCTTGCCTTTCACATGCAAATTAAATCCTCTGAAACCCGATTTAATTAAGAATTGGGAAATATATTCAGGAGAATTAAATACAAATTAAATCCTTAAACATGTTTTCACAAAACGAGTAAAAGTTTGGTGCTACATGAGCCATGACTCAAAATGGACTCTAAATGACCCTGAACAAACACTTCTTACAATATTTATTATTGCAAACAAAATTGTGTGCATTTACCTTGGAGAAACACACACACAACACACACACACACACATATGGTGTAGTGGTTAGCGTCGCTGACTACGAATCCATCGGCCCCGGAATCGAAACCCGGTGAAGGCAGACGGCGCGCAGCAAAACCCAGCTGTTCATCCTTGTACCAGGGATGGGGTCAAATACTTTTGTATTTGTATTTGAAGGTATTTTAAATACCTTTGGGAAGTATTTGTATTTGTACTTTGAGATTTCCAATCAAAAGTATTTGTATTTGAAATATTTTGAAAAGTATTTAAAATTTCAAAATACTTTTGAAATACTTTAAAAATACTTTTGCAAGTAGTTATACAAATTCCTATAACATTTTGTCCTAGCTTTCATTGTTGAACATTTAAAAATAAAAAATATTGAGAGGTATTATAACTTTGTAGGTTATCTACAAGACCCTTACCCTTGGCAATATATTATACAGTACATAATTGTGTGTTGGACTGTTGGTTACCCTGGGACAGTTTACAATTAGGTCGCTTTGTGAAATGTAGTCAGTTCTTACTTGAACAGTGACTGGTATTTGTATTTCGCAAAATTTAAAGTATTTGTATTTAAATACTTTTAAATATATTTGACCCCATGCCTGCTTTCCACACAATAAAAACATTGGTTGGAAGATAAACGATTACTCTGGGTAGCCTAGTGGTTAAGACGCTGGGCTGCTGGTGGGACGTGGTTCAGATTCCACGTTAAACTGTAGGTTTAAGGTAGAGTGACAAGCTTGACCTTCGCAAGAATGAACAATTCGGGCGGATGCAAAAACTAAGGTTAATCAAGGTAATATATATATATATATATATATATTAGTTGTACCTATATACAGTATATGATTCCCATTTATTATTCATTGTAACGATTTCAACAAATTTAACTGCACTAAAAATGGAACACGAAATATTTTATTTTTAAATATTTTAAGGAAAAGTAATAAAAGAAAAGAATGAAAATAAGCCAAAGAAATCCATGACTTTCAATATACAAGAAGAAACCCAACTACATTCCCCATGACCCGCGTCATGAGGTGAAGAAGTGAAAACATTGAGACTCATTTTTAATAAAGAAAACGAAATTTCTCCATATTCAGTTCATCACAAATGAATCTCGAGTGTAAATGCGAAAAGAAATCCTGAATCGAGAGAAAATGTCACCTTAATCCAATCCTTTAATTCTCGGGTCTCTTTTCTGTACGAGACCGAGTATAAAATCGTCTGGCTCTAAGCTAGAACAAAATCAATGAAGCGTATCACCCTAAGTGATGAAAGATCACAATGGAATTTAATTATGTCGAAAAGCCGTGAAATTAATTCATTCCAAACTACACGAGCAAAGTCTGTTGTATTTAATTTAAGTGGAATTTAGTTCAATTTTAGACTAACGAAGTACTATATTCACAATTACAGTAATTGATATTACTGGCAAATAATTTTGGTTTAGAATCGACTTCATTAACCTCGTTGCAGTTCCGTGCGTTGGTCTCTCTCTTCACACGAAGTTCAAGCTGGTGGCCTCGGCTTCTATAAAACTATATTTATTTGGAATTAGAATTAATAATTTTGAAATTTCTCACAAGTAGTCAAACCCAATTCCAAGGAAACAATTTAATCTGAACAAAATCTATTTTTAAGTAGTAACATTTATTTAGTTCAATTTTAACAATTAACTAAAAAAAATTATCACGATACTTTAACGGTTAATTTAATATCCGAACAAATTCTTTCCGTAAATTAATTAAAGATTTTTCGGGGTATTTGATGTGGGTATTTATAATAAGGTATTTTATAAGAACCTACTTACGCGTGTGTACGTCGGAAAATCTACGTACTTACGCGGGTCACACTGATGAAACCATTGAGAGATATAAAAATAAAAAAAATCTAAAAACCTTCCATCTAATTAGTAATATGATAATCATTCTTAATGGCAAAACTATTTCATAGTAATTAATGATCATTAATATTACGGTTCTTCATCATTTACAAACAAACAATTACAAAACTAGAAAAAATGTCATTGGTGAACTTTTTAAAATGTCACGACAAAATTGAAATGTGAAAATCTGTGTATGTGAAGAGAAATATTCAAAATCGAGAAGGGAGAGACCAGAACTCTCTTTACAAAAGTGATAAACTACCTGACTAATTTGGGAGAAGTGGGAAATGATTGTGTAGGTCATGTTGTTTGGGGGGGGGGGGAGTTACGAGGAAAAGAAGTATCTCAAAAGGCCTTGCGGCCCATACCGAGGTGGTACCAATGGCAAGGGGTGCCAGGGAAAAATTCATACACCCTCAAATAGTGTGCAAGATTCGGTCTAACCTTTTCTTCAACTCATCCACAGAGGAACTGTTCACAACTTCTGAAGGTAGCCTGTTCCACGTGTCACAGATCTTATACGTAAAGTAATTCCCACACACACTAGTCCTAAACCGTTTCAAATCCAACTTCCAACCATTGTTGCGAGTCGAGTTATTTAAACTAAACATGCTTCTAAAATCGACATCGTCGAACCCGTGTTAGAGCTTGAAAACCTCGATGAGTTGACCGCGCAGCCTCCGAGTTTCTAGCGAAAACCAATTCAGGGCGTGTAAGCGTCAATTTTAACCCATATGTCTAACGGAAGGGATTAACTTTGTGGCCCTCGCCTGGACTAGCTCCAGCCTCTCAATATCTTTCCTGAGGGTGGGCGACCAGAACTGCACAGCATACTCCAATGCGGCCGAACCAGGGAATTGTACAGAGAGAGCACAATCTCCTCGTTCCGAAATTGAAATTACCTCCTCATATAACCCAACAGCTTCTGGGCTTTCTTTTCCACCTCTACGCACTGTTCGGTAAATTTAAGGTCGCTGCTAATTAGCACACACAAGTCCTTTTCCAAATCACTGGCATCGATATTACTCCCCAACATGGAGTAGTCCGACTTGGGATTGGCGTAGCCAATGTGCATCACCTTGCATTTACCTAAGTTAAACGGCATTTGCCATTTTTCCGACCACTCTCCTATCCTACGTAGGTCCACACGCAGTTGCTCGATCGCTTCGGGCGTCCCAACATTGGCCTCAAGCTTGGTGTCATCAGCGAATTTGGCGATCTTACTGAGATGCCAGCGTCGATATTATTTATGCAAGTGATAAACAACAGTGGTCCAAAAACGGGACCCTGAGCAACCCCACTAGTGACCGAGCCCCAACCCTCTGCCGCCTATTCTTCACCCAGTTTCCAATCCACCTACCTGCTTCGCCATCGATACCCAGCGCGCGCACTCTGCACATTAGCCGGTGGTGAGGTACCTTTATCAAAGGCTTTCTCAAAGTCGAAATAAAGTACATCAATCGCCCTACTCTTATCATACTCACTCTACATGACGTGGAAAAACTCGAGGTTGGTGAGACACGACCTATGCCGTCTAAACCCATGTTGGGAGTCCCCAAGCAGCTTGTACGAATCCAAATGGTCAATGATCCTATCCACTATTAACCCCTCCAATAATTTACCTCCAACCGAAGTGAGACTAATGGGACGATAGTTCCTTGGACTTTCGTGATCCCATTTCTTAAAGATAGAGGTCACCTTGGCTTCCCTGCAGTCATCAGGCACCTGGCCCGTCTCCAACGATTTGTTGAAAACTGTAGCCAGTGAGGAGCCACCTGGTCGCGCACTTCCCGCAAGACTGGGGAGGAACTGGTCTGGCTCAGGAGCCTTATTAAACGCGCTCAGTTTGTCTATTCTATCGGCAACGCCTGTCGCGGTACACCGAACACTATCCAGGCGAGCACCGTCGTGCCTGACGCCTGGATCGGGGATGACGCGGGTGTCCTCCCTGGTGAACACTCCCGCAAAGTTCTCATTCAGCAGAGAGTTACAAGGAGTTACAAGGAAAAGAAGTACCTCAAAAGGTCTTGCGGCCCATACCGAGGAGGTACCAATGGCAACGGGTGCCAGGGAAAATTTTCTACACACTCAAATAGTGTGGAAGATTTGGTCTAACCTTTTCTTGAACTGATCCACCGAGGAACTGTTCCTGTTATTAAAAGTTTATTTTTCTTTCAACTATCCTAGCAGTAGTAGAAAACTGGATAGAAAAGTAGAAGGCTCTCTCCCTACCCTCCGCTCCCTCCCTCCCTGCCAGAGGCAGGTACGGAAAAAGGTTGAAGAAAATACCTTGACCCTGGAAAAGTAGCCAAGGAAATTTTACAGGAAAGGGGAGATTATATAAATACCTCTATATTTAGCTTGCTCACAGAGACACCGTGCAAGCGAACTCCTGCAGAGTTTTCTTATGTTTTAATCTTAAACTATCAACGTGTTAAAGTAATTCCCACATATACTAGTCCTAAATCGTTTCAAATCCAACTTCTAACCATTGTTGCGAGTTGGGTTATCATTTGAACTAAACATGCTTCTAAAATCGACATCTTTGAACCCGCGTCACGTAAGCGTCGATTGTAGCCCATATGCCTAACGAAAGGGATTAACTTTGTGGCATTTTTCGCCAGTTTCCAATCCACCTACCTACTTCCCCACCAATACCCAGCGCGCGCACTTCGGCCATTAGCCGGCGGTGAGGTACCTTATCAAAGGCCTTCTAATCAATCGCCCTACTCTTATCATACTCACTCAACATGACGTAGAAAAACTCGAGCATGATGGTGAGACACGACCTATGCCGTTCTAAACCATGTTGGAGTCCCCAAGTAGCTTGTAGGAATCCAAATGGTCAACAATCCTACTCGCTATTATCCCCTCTAAATATTTACCTACAACTGAAGTTAAATGGTGTTATTTATAGAGGTTCCAAGCCTCTCTTCCCACGCATGAGATAGCAGTAGCGTCCTAATCGTAACAGTAGAGAAAAAGACAATACTAAAAGTTTTTCTTTTTTTTTTGCAGTCAGAGGAGAACATCCCTAACCTAAGCTAAAAGGACAGAGTGGAATGGGAAGGGGTCCTAGTAACCCACGGGACAGGTTTGTACAACAGACTTCACCCGCCCTCCCGAAAGAGAGAGAGAAGAGAGGAGAGAGAGAGAGAGAGAGAGAGAGAGAATTAGCATACTTTTAAACAATATAGGCTGACTGTCCGACGAGGTCTTTAATGGTTTGGCAATTTAATATACATTTCTTCAATGTCTTAGATTTAGTAATGGACTTTTTATATTTTAGTAAAATATTTCTATATTTCTATCTATCAATCTGTAATTTAACTCTCTGAAACCCGATTTAATTAAGTATGAATTGGAAAACAGAATATTCTCACAAGAATGAAATACAAATTGAATCCTTCAACATGTTTTCACAGAAAGAAACAAGTAAAAGTTTGGTGATAAATTCACCATGACTCAAAATGGACTCTAAATTACTCTAAACAACTCTAAATGAACATTTCTTGCAGGTTTTTTTTTTTTTTTGGCAACCATTAAACTGCACATCCTTTTCACATTTATTTCTGCAACCATAAAAATGTGTGTATTACCTTGGAGAATAATAATCTGTGTTGCGCTCAGACCAACGTTGCCTTCTTTACACACACACCTTTCCAAGGTTGCCAACCAAATAATTAAGTTCCAGGCTAAATGAAGTCATTGGGTAAATTTTTACGATTTATGCACAAAACATTGTGGGTCAATATGGAGCCGCTGGGCGGAAAAAAAAAAAGTGAAAAATTATTACTAACCGAAATTTGCGAGTGATGAGGAATACAGTCCTTTGAGTGCAGAAAAGGAAATATTATTTTCATGTAAATGAGAGAGCCTAGCCAACACAGCCTTGGTATGCATCCGCCATATTGTTTTTCTTCGCGGCTATTTCAGTTAAAGGGAAATGTGTCTGCTGTTTTACAGTATTTTTCTACATTACAGTACACTACATTTCATTTGGAAAACATGAAGCTACTCGGGCCTATCGAGGTTATCTAAGTCATGAGTTATATTTTATAATAAAGTTGTGCAAAATGTCAAATGTCTCAAGTCAGCAAATTAACATACAACTATTTACAGAGCTACCACAGTAACCTACACGTTTAAGCTAAAAATATACGCTATTTACAATCTACAAAATGTCTTCCATTCATGAAAGTATCCGAATTTTTCTTAAAACTAACTAAAGAGCTGCTATTTACCACACCATATGGCAAGTCATTCCAAATATCTACTACTCTATGATTGAAAAAGTATTTCTGTAGATCAAGTCTACGAGTCTGTTTTCGAATTCTCTTCTTGTCTCGAGTTTTTCCATCAGCCTCTAATAAGAAAAAGTTACTTGCATCGGAGCAATCCAAGAATAAGCACCCGAAAGCCCCCAATCCAAGAAAAAGCACCCCAGTTAGACCCCAATCCAAATTAAAGGATTTTAACATATAAAATTTAAAAAAATATATTTTAATGTTTACGAAGGATATTGCAATAAAAAAAATTAGAACATAATTAAAATAAAAATACTGAATTAAGGTCAATGATTGATTAAGGTCAATTAACCATTTTAGAGCAGTCCAAGAATAAGTACCCTCGTTCGACCCCAATCCAAGAAAAAGCACCCTAAATTGATTTGGGGTGCTTATTCTTGGATTGCTTCCTTGCATCTAAATTGTCCAAACCTGAAAACATTTTGAACATCCGCATATCTCCCCTCAAACAATGTCGCTCAAAACAAAATATACCCAATTCCTTTGATCTTTCTCTGTATTCCAATCTTCTTAGGTTAGGGATAAAGCTTGGTTGCCTTATGTTGTACACCTTCAAACATATCAACATCATGTCAAAGGTGAAGGGATCACGCTTAAATGCAATGTTCTAAGCGAGGCCTAACATGAGAATTATATAATTTACAGAAGACTTCCTTATTCTTATACCATAACTAACATTCCTCTTAATAATACCTAGCATTTTATTTGCCTTATTTCTAACCTCTAAGCATTGTTTAGTAGTGATCTAAAATTTTCTAACTACACTGCCAAGATCTAACATCCTCTAACCAGTTTCCTCGCATCTCATAACTAAAGTTTTCATTATTTCTACCAAAATGTATGACTTGGCATTTTTGAACACTGAATTCCATCTGCCATTTACTAGTCCAGGCAACTAATTTATTAAGATCGTTTTGTAGTTTATAAGAATTTTCTATATTTGTAACTGGGACAACTAATTTTGTATCATCTGCAAATTTAGAAACTTTACTACTTACCCCCTTCTCTAAATCATTTAGATATAAAATAAAGAGTAATAGACCTAACACTGATCTTTGTGGAACCTCACTTATCACTTCAGTCACCCGGATTCATGACCATTTAGAATTATCCTCTGTTCTGTCTTCTAACCATTTTTCTACCCAATTTATAACTGACCCCAACATCCATGAGCTTTTAATTTACGTATATAGAAGTTTCATGTGGAACCTTGTCAAATGCATTGCTAAAATCCAAATAAACATCATCTACATCTCCATTAGCTACCTGTTCACCAGTCACAAACTCTAAAAAATATAAGAGATTAGACAAACAAGACCTTCCTGATCTAAATCCACGTTGAAAACTTGAAATAAAATACAAATTTTCGGATTAATTTTGAATGAAAGGGAACTGCGTGTGCAGCAGGAGAATTAAGTGTCAATACAATTTCTTCCCCCAACCCCTAAAAGAAGGGGGAGGGATAATGATGAAGTTCACGCTTGTTGATGAAAAATACAAACGAAAACTAAAAAATAAAACTTCATAGGAATGAAAAGAAAGGACAAAGAATTTTGACCCAAAGACGGATTTTTACCTAAATAAATAAATATATAAATAAATATTATATAATATATATATAAATATATAATTATTATTATTTATTTTAATAATAATAATAATAATAATAATAATAATAATAAATATATATATATATATATATATATACACAAAGCTGGGCACAAACCGTTAATCCGTTAATCGTTAATTAACGAAGTTAACTTTTTCGTTAACGATTTAACTTTTAAGTTAACTTTGAAAATCATTATCGGACTAATTAACTTCCGTTACATTTAACTTCCGTTAACTCAAGTCCGTTAACCCAAAAAATTCATAAATAAACGTTTAAAAGTTTCTATTATTTTCAGTGCTGAGCAGGTACGCAATTAATCCGCCACTGTTAATAGTGATGAACGAATTTCCATTTCCGCAGTGCAAAATCAGGCGATATATTTGTTTCCATCGCCACAATTTGTGTCTTACCAAATATGGTAGTTATTTATGGCATTGGTTTGAGCAAAACATGGTCGACTGTAAAATCAGACGGAAAGATTTGCCATTTGAGTTGAATGTTTCAACTTCTTTCAAGAAATATCACGAGCATTTTAAGGCACTTTCAATAATATATATGTAACAATTACAACAAATAACTACATTCGTTTCATTTGCAGTCTGTCTCTTGCGCAACATGTTTGTGCTAGTGAATATTTAAAAATAATCGTTGTCAAGTAAGTCATGTATATTTATAATATGTCTGTGAGTACCTTATTAGTAGTCTCCTTGATACATTTCAAGAACCATAAAACTGATCAGGTAAGATTTCAATTCTCATGTCACTTTGTTCTCTATGGGCAAGGACATCCTGAGGGCCAAGAGATCATCCCTGTCTGATGAAAACTTTGATATGCTAATTTTCATGAAGGGCAACATGCATCTCATGGACAAAATGGAGAACGAGAAGATGGAAAATTAAATTATATATATATTGTGTTTTTCATTTTTTTTTATAATAAAAGTTAACGTTAACGGTTTATCGGTAACTTCCGTTACATGTTTAACGAATTAACGGATTAACGGTTAACGAAGTTAACTTTTTGGTTAACGGATTAGCGGTTAACGAAGTTAACTTTTTGGTTAACGGTGCCCACCACTGTATATATAGTTACGATAGAAGTGTTCTTCGGGAACCTTATCCTCAATATGAATATGAAAACAAGAGATACGACTCTCAACATTTATTGGCCAAACGTTTTGGTCCACTCAGGGGCCATCTTCAGTGACTAAATAGAAGCATCTAAAAATAATCATAAAACTAAAGTAAATACAAATGTCAAACTGTACAATAATAAAATCTAATACAAAAAAGTTAAAAAGTCGTCAAAAAAAAAAACTATCTGGATTATAAAACAAAAAAGTAAAAATAAAACTAACAAATTTCAAAAATTAAAAGTTTAAAAATGTTTAAAATTTAAAAAATTAAAAAAAATTTTTTAAAAAGGACTGACCTGGATGGTAAAAGTTACAAATGACAAGTGGAGAAAGAAAAAAACAACTTAAGTTAGTGCGGTAGTTGCACGGGGGGGCACGGGGGGGCACGGGTGGTCATGGGTCTCTGAATGATGCCGAATAGCAGAGGATTCAGGAGTGGAAAGAGGGCGAGAAGTTCGATAAGAAAAACCCAAATGCTTCGAAATCCTAAGTTTTAACTGAAGGGCAGTCTGCCCCACATAACGACTTTGGCAGGTCGCACATGTATATAAATAAATAACAAGATCTCAAAAGCACGGGGAGGTGATCTTTATGGCGAAAAAAGGATTGCAGAGAATTAGAATTAATGATTATAAAGTCGCATTGAGGGAAATGTCTGTCCAAAATAAAGTGGACATCTTTATTAAGTTGAAAAGTTAGTTGGTCTAAAAATGGAAGCTTAAGATAAACCTGTTTCGGAACCGTGGACTGAATTATTTTATGTGAATATAGGTTATTTAAAAATTTAGAAATTAAAGTCTCAAAAGTCAAAGTACAATAAAAATTATAGTTGAAAAATCTCTTAAGATACTGAATTTCTAAGTCAAATAAAGACCAACTTGAACAAAGGTGATAGGCTCTAAAAATACGACTTTTAATACTAGCCAGCTTAAAACTAAGTGGAATATTGCTGAAAAAATGAGTACCGAGTTGGGTAGTAGTTGGTTTTCTGTATATTTGTGTTGAGAAGCCTGTACTATGTTTATTTATGGTAACATCAAGAAACGAAATTTTATTGTATTGTTCTACCGTACTTCCATAGAAAATTTAATATTAGGATGCTTAGTATTAATGTAATTTAAAAATAAAGGGGCATGATCTTTATGCTTAAAAATGACAAAACAATCATCTACATAACGTTTAAATAAAATAGGTTTAAAATCAAGCGGGCAATCCCTCAGCCACTTTTCCTCGTGAAAACAAAGAAAACTGTTAGCAAAGGACGGACCAAGGGGGCGAACCCATTGCCATTCCCTCGTGCTGGTGGAAAAGTTCATTATTGAAAAAGAATATGGTATCCTGGACTGATAACTTTAAAAGTTTTGAAAACAATTGTCTGCTTAATCCCAAAATGTCATTAGTAGAACCAAACAAAGAATTTATAATAATATCACAAGTTTCTAAAAGAGGTACATTGGTAAACAAAGACTGAACATCAAAGGAAGCCATAAAACAATCCTTAAACTTCAACTTGGTGACACAATCAACAAATTCAAATGAATCTTGCAAAGTGAAATGACTACGTGTGAGAGGGTCTATGATTGGGACCAAAAATTTTGCGAGGTTATAACTTGGTGTGTTTATGGCTGCTAAAATGGGACGAAGCGGAACTCCAGGTTTATGGGTCTTAGGTAGGCCATAAACAACCCCTGGGCTAGTACCTGAAGCAAAAAGCTTATCGTAATAGTTGATCAAAAGCCCACTACTTTTAAGAGAACGTAAAAAGTTGTTGATTCTGTCCTCCAGTTTTACAATATACTTAAATGGATCAGTCTGCAGTTTCAAAAACTTAGTAGAATCAGAAAGTAAATTATACATTTTATTTAAATAGTCTTGTCTGTCTAAGATAACACCACCTTTACCCTTATCAGGCTTACAAATAATTACAGTCTTATCCCTCCGCAAGTTCGTGAGAACTTTAAAATCACTAAAACTAAAAACAGGACAAAAAACCTTAAACCCATCAAACTTATAGAAGAACTTGTTTGCCAAAAGTTTAATATCCTTTACTTTAGTTTTATGATTATTTTTAGATGCTTCTATTTAGTCACTCAAGATGGCCCCTGAGTGGACCGAAACGTTTGGCCAATAAATGTTGAGAGTCGTATCTCTTTTTTTTTATTTATATATACAGGGTGGGCCGTAAGTTTCCATACATAGGAAAATTTAAACGTTTGTTTTTATGTTTCAGATACCCTAAGAATATGCGTTTGACGTAAGATCTTGTTTACTGATGAAGCAAATTTTTACGTCAATGGAGAGGTTAATCGGCAAAACATACGTTATTGGAGTAATGCTAACCCTAACTGGCTGAGTCCGACGAAGATGCAAGGTGCCGGTAAAGTGATGGTGTGGGCCGGGATATGGGGTGACAGAATTATTGGACCAATTTGTCAGTGGAAATCTTAATGCCGAAAGGTATCTTAACATGTTGCAAGAAGAGATTTTCCCATCCCTGCTAAACGAGGAAGGTAACTTCCCAGTTTACTTCCAGCAAGATGGAGCTCCACCTCATTATGGTCTTCACGTGCGTCGGTATTTGGATCAGCAGCAGTTTCCGGATGCTTGGATTGGTCGGCGTGGTCCTGTGGAGTGGCCTCCCAGATCCCCAGATCTCACCCCCCTTGATTTCTATCTTTGGGGGCACTTGAAGGCCATGGTGTATCAGGAAAAGATACGAGACATAAATCATCTAAAGGAACGTATCACCAACGCCATTACAAGCATAACGTCAACTGTGCTAATGCGTGTTCATCAACAGTGGGGAACACGTATTGAAATGTGTTTTCAAAACAATGGCAACCATGTAGAGCATATTATATAAATAAAAATGGTTGTCCATAAAAAAATGTTTATTTTTCCTATGTATGGAAACTTACGGCCCACCCTGTATATATATATATATATATATATATATATATATATATATATATATATATATATATAAAGAAAGGAACACCGAGGCCTTGCAGGCAAATAGATTTGCTTAACTGTGCGGAGTAACAGAAAAAAAGGGTAAATTTTCTATTCCCTATTTCTAGACCATAACTAAGAAAATTAAAATTTTACAGAAAAAACATTAAAAATCTTGAACAAAAACATTAAATAGCTCATAATATATACTGGATGCATAAATAATCATTACTTTTAATTAGTTATAAACCGATTACTCGCTCAAACCTGGATAAAGGCGCGAAAAAAAAATAATGAGTTGAATAAACAAAGTTTCATCGTAAGACCTATAAATAAAAAGGTATTCCTTTACAGTTGGTTGAGTTTGGTTGAGTTTTCCTTGGGGATATTCTCGAGGGATGCCATTTAGAAAGGAAAGGAGAATTGGTCACACCTTCCTATAAATTCATAAAAACTTTCCTTTGGGTATTAAAAACGAATGTAGGTCTGGTACGTTCTTTACATAATTTATTTTAGGGCATCGATTGGCATTTAAGTTTTTGTCGTCGTCATCAGCATAAATCAGATACGAGGGAGAGTATGCACAATTTCGGAAAAAAAAATTCTAAAATTTCTAAAAAAAAACAATTATTAATTGGACCTCTTCTGTTTTTCTGTGAATATTTTGTTCTTTTTGGTCACTAAAGAAATTTAGAAAACAAAATGTATTCATTGCTAATTAGCAATTTTTTATGCTTTTCAAACTTTTTATGTGCCTAGGCCATTTTTTCCCTCAGCTGTACGGTATTTGTACTCTTTTCTTATGAATTACAGTTACTGACTTTAGTGTGTGTGTGTGTGTGTGTGTGTGTGAGAATAAATAGGGTGAAGTGACGTTACTAAAAATTATAAATATGAAGAATTGCTAGTTTTTCACCTACTGTGCGCAATATTAATCTCAAACTTTCTCATTCATTTTCATCTGATGAATAAATGAAGCGCAACTTTACACACACACACCACACACACACACTTTTTTAGTTCCATATTAAAAAAATAAAAACCTAACCTAACCCCAGTGGTATAGAAGCAATTTGAACAATATCGCATCCACAGTATGAACATGGAATTTGTATCTAAAGTAACAAAGCCACAATTGAAAATGGATCTACTTGAAAGCACAATTAACAGTGAACGTGTACATTTTTTATGCAAAGAGTAGGAGCCAAGGGCGAATGCCTACAAAAATGTCCTTCCCTCCCCGCAACCAAGAGAAAGAAAAGAGCCAAAATCAAGGTACAAGGTTTTTGAGATGCAAAGAGAGACTGCGTTTGAAAGATTGAAGGTCACAGACAGGGGGAAAGATGGAATGAGGAACATTGGAACAATGTTCCCCGGCTGAACAGATAAAATATTGAAAATACCGACTAACCCTCGCGTTAGAGAATTAGACAGAAAAGGAATGAGAATGTGTTGAAAGCATGGTACTGCGTGCTCTCCTTAAATGAGGAGGCATGCAGTTAGAAAGTTCAGAAGAGCAGTGTCCGTTATAATAGCGATAGTAAAGAGAAAGGTAACATTGCGACGAAGAGAGAGGGATTGAAGACAGTCAGTAAGAGTCAGGGAATTGATGAGACGAAAAGCCTTTGATTCTATTCTAGTCAAGCAGAGCTGTGCGGATTGAGCCATCCCTACACGTGAGAAACGTACTCCATACAGAGGCGAAAAAGGCCCCGAAACAGACAGCAACTGGGTGGGCGTGAAGAAACTGCGGAGCTGATACAGTACACCTAACCTCTTAGAAGCTGTTTTAGAAAAAGAATATACAGTATAATGTGATCTTTCCAAGATATATCACGAGAAAAGGAAACGCCAAGAATGTTAAAAGAGGAAGGATTGAGTTGTGTATTGTTGAAGGTAAGGGAATAAGTCGTGTGGAAGATTATGACGAGTAGGCAGATGAAGGAACTGAATTTTTGAGGCATTGAAACCCACAAGATTTTACCTACCCCTATTCAGAGATAGTAAAAAAGATCAGAGGTTAGATGCATCATAGCCGTCCCATGCGAAGCAAGGAGTGACTGTTGAAAGGGACGCTTTGTGAAGCGAGTGGAGAAGTGAAGATTGGAATCATCGGCATAGGAATGGATAGGACAGGAAGTGTGACTGAATAAGGTCAATGATAAATATTTACAAGGAAAAGAGTGGGCGACAGGGCAGAGCCCTGAGGAATACCACTATTAATAGCTTTAGGAGAAGAACAGTGGCCATTTACAACTGCAGCTATAGATCGGTCAGAAAGAAAATCAGAGATGAAAGCACAGACAGAAGGATAAAACCGAAGGAGGGCAGTTTGGAAATTAAAGATTTGTGCCCGACTATCAAAAGTTCTTGATGTCTAACGCAATAGCGAAGATTTCATCGAAATCCCGAAAGGAGGATGGACCAAGTCAAAAAGATATGCAAGATTGCCTTGCGGAACTCAAACGGGTGATCTGAAAGAAGAGTGAGAGAAGAGAAGCGTTAAGAATCTTCCTATTAAGGATAAATTAAAAAACCTTAGAAAGGCAAGAAATCAATGAAGACGATAGTTGGAGGGTTGAGAATGGTTACGCTTCTTTGGGACAAGCTGAATGAAAGCGAACTGATAAGGCTTTCATATTTTTTTATAAAACCTACTAACCTAAACACGATACTGGAACTGTTACACTTTCAACGATAAAACGTGAAATGGGAAAGGTTTCTTTTGGGGGGGACGGGGATGGGGGATGGTGTGCATAAGAATTTAACTATTTTTAATGTATTTTAAAGTTTTAGTAATTATCTTTGTAATTAACGTTAGGTATAGGTTAGATTAGTTTAGGTTAGTTAGGTTGGAGGTTACCCTACTTTAGGTTTTTGTTTAAAAATTTCTCAACGTTTCTTGAATTTGATCAGTCAGTCAAAAGTTTTTTGGGATCACCTGAAGACTAAAGCCCCCAATGTCAATCGCCCTTGACGGTTGGTTAGGTTTAGTAGTGATATTTTCGTTTGTATATATATATATATATATCACATTGGGTGGTGTATATACCACGTGTGTATATATATACACACGAGGGTACTTCAATAAATATCCGCACTTTTTATTTTAGTGATAATATAGTATATATAATATATACTCGTAATAACCAACCAAACTGAGATCTATAGGCTTCTTTAGGCTACTCGTAGCTGTCACATATTGTGCGAGTAGTGAGCATGGCTGCGCCGCTTTCAACTTGTACTCTGGAAGAACAGAGATCCGTGGTTCGTTTTTTGTGGGTAGGTGTGAAAGGAGCTGAAATTTACACGCGTGTGTGTGCTCAGTATGGGAATAATGCGTTACCACGGCGAAGTGTGTACGAGTGGATTCAAATGTTCAAGGAAGGTCGGACATATGTGACAGATGCTCAGCGCTCAGGATGACCGTCAACATCAACCAGTGGTGACAAGCAGGAAGAAGCCAGAGCCATGATTTTCGATGACGGATTAACAATAAAAGAAATTACATCTTCATTAGACATCAGTCAAGGGTCAGCCTATTCGATAGTTCATGACATTCTTGGTTTTCACAAGGTTTGTGAAAGATGGGTGCCCAAACAGAAGAGCACAAGCGTAATCGTATGGACGTCTGCTCTCGTCCTTCGGCGCGCTATCATAATGAAGGTGAAAACTTTTTGGAGCGCATTATCACTGGAGATGAAACCTGGATCCATCACTATGAACCAGAAAGCAAACGACAGAGCGTGCAATGGAAGCATCCAACATCTCCCGTTGCAAGAAGTTCAAAGCGCGGCCGTCAGCAGGTAAAGTTATGCTAACACTGTTTTGGGATACACAAGGCCCATCCTTGAACATTATCTAGAGCGTGGAACTACAGTAACAAGTGCATCGTATTCTGACATGCTTCGGAATGAGTTAAAGCAAGCAATTCGCACAAAACGGAGGAGGAGATTGTCGGAAGGTGTTATTTTGTTACACGACAATGCGCGCCCTCATACCGCTGCACAGACTAGAAAATGCCTTAAAAACTTAAATCTGAAGTTCTCGACCATCCAGCCTACAGTCCAGACCTGGCACCTTCGGATTTTTACCTGTTTGGACCACTAAAAGACACTGAGAGGTCAGCGATTCCAAGGCGATTATGACCTGAAGGAGGCGGTGCATGACTGGCTACGCACACAGCCAAAAACATTCTTTTGTGATGGCATTAGGAAGCTTGTAGATCGGTGGACTAAGTGTATTGAGAAACAGGGAGACTATGTTGAGAAGTGGTGTGTTTATAATCTATCAGATGTGAAAATAAAATTGTGAAAATAAAATTGTGAAAATAAAAAGTGCGGATACTTATTGAATTATCCTCGTGTATATATATATATATATATATATATATATATATATATATATATATATATATATTTGTTAAGTTAAGTCGTGATATTTTCGTTAGTTTTAACGAAAATATTACGACTAAACCTAACGAATCGTCAAGGGCGATTGACATCGGGGGCTTTAGTCTTCAGGTGATCTGTTTTTTTTACTTTGGAAATGGCTGCAACACCCAACTCTACCTTTTCTCAATGACTAAATAACTGACTCTAAATTTGACATTAATATACAACCCATTCAAGAAACCCATATTTCTTACTAATAAATATAGGTAAGAAAGTTTCATTACAGGACTTTCTGAATAGACTATACATAGCCAAACTTGAGTATTACACTCGTAGGAAGAACGGTTTTCCAAAACAATAATTTAGACCAGATTCAGATTCATCACAACTTCAACTGTTCAAGGTCAGTAAATTGTCTACTTGCATTAGGGCAGTGGTTCTCAACGTGGGCGCCCCCCCCCCTTTTGGGCGTTGGAAAATCTTAGGGGGGCGCTAGGAAACTAAAACTGTTACCTTCTGTTAATAAATCACTTGTCACTTATCCTATTATATTATTATCTTTATGAGGGAGGAACAGAGGCGAATTAAGACACCTCAGGGCCCCGGGGCAGTGAAGAATATGGGGGCCCTTTTTCATAGCTTTTTATTAATAATACATGTACAGTACATAGTACATTTACACGAATTATATGTACGGTGCTGAGGCTAATTGAGAAACAAACTTAAAAGAACCTTAACACACTGTATTTTGCCGTTTGCCAAAACCAAACAGTATTAAACAAACTTTACTTTAGGGCCTATAAAACAAAATAAAACGGAATTTGTCAGTTTGTGTACTGTCATATTTAATCAAAGTAGTTTGCGAAATTTATCATTGATATCATTATAAACATCGGCCCCTAAAACAGCTGGGCCCTCGGGCCTGGTCCCCTTAATACGCCACTGATGAGGGGGCACCAGCAAATATTGATGGCCATAAGGGGGCGTTGGCCTAAAAAAGGTTGGGAACCACTGCATTAGGGAATGCATTCATTTGACCAACACTGACTCTGACAGCAGGAAAGTGATGTTTTTTAACTATTAATACCAAGAGTAAAGACTATTATTATTATTACTGAACTAAATTTATAATTGCAAAAAACCTAAATTCTAAGTGAAACTGAATAAAATTAAATTTAAAAATTTTAATTTAATTTTCTTCCATTTGCAGTATCTACTTGCCTGCAAATAAATTCATAAAATAATTTACTTTCCCGTAGGTGATTCTCCGGCAGCGACCTATATAAAAGTGTCGAGTTTAAATTTGAAGTTAGAGTAACTCTGATATCCGAAGGAAAAGGATGGCGTCCTGTCTACGAGTGGTTAGTTAAAGTATTTTATTTGCTTTATTCTCTAAAGTTACATCTGGTTACCATGTTAACCGTTTTCCAGCTCAATGGTCCGTCGCTATTACTTATATTATCGTTTTTCACTACCAAATTCAGCTGTTTTACTCGTGTATAACTTTCATTATATATATATATATATATATATATATATATATATATATATATATATATATATAATTTTACAATTACAATTTACCATGAAAGTATTTAACTCATATGTAATATAACCGCCATGCCACAATCACCATCTTATATGAATTTTTAAGATGCCTAGTTTTAGTAAATAATTTTACATTTTAAATAAATTTTGGATCAAAGAAAGAAAGCCACCCCCAGCCTTCTTTAGTCAGCTTTATAAGGCTAACTAGCGAAAATATAACGACCTAACCTAGCCAATCGTCAAGGGTGTACAGTTGACCTAACGATTGGTTAGGTGAGGTCGTGATATTTTCGTTAGTTAGCCTTATAAAGTTAACTAAAGAAGGCTGGGGGTGGCTTTCTTTCATTGATCCGAAATTTTTAGTCATCTACTGTTTTCTTTTGCCGTTTACCGTTTCATAAACTTTTAACATGCTTTAGCCCTTTAACTACCCGTAAGACTGTGATAAAGCGTATTAAACTACTTCCCCCCCCCCTTTCTCAGACAACTGTTGCATGCATTCTACTAATACTGGTGGGCATGAGTTATGCCTATCCATGGGCTTACCCAGTGGCCATAGCATACCCAGATGGGGGATACCTGCCTCCCCATCATTCGTCGAGTACGGGGAGGACAAAGATCCAGGTGTATCGTGGACCCAACGCGCACAAAATTGGGTACGATTATTTCGCTCCATGGGGATATTTTGCCACCCAGCCAGCTGATGATAAGAAACACGATCCTTATAGACACTGAACAAGAGGTACAGTAAGAATAAAGTTTTTGGGGTTGTTCAACTGCAAAGGGCATGTGACGGAGGGGACCTACGGCTTTACGCGAGATCAGAACCATCTACGGGTCGATACAATGACCTGGACGCGAAGGAGGGTCATCCATCCAACTACTGGGCAGACCCATCGTCGCTTAATGTAGGAAAAGGCGGAGAATAACGTTAAAAAGTGGAAGTTATTTAGGTAATTAAAAAAAAGTCTTTACGTTAAATTAACTTCTAAGCCATAATCACGAGGTTAATAATTAGCCACTTTGGGCCTATGAAATTTGGTTTAAAAATATTCTGAAGCAGTCGGGTTTTTTGCGAAATACCTTTTCTAAAAGGTAGTAGTACACAAATTAACATTGTACAACTGTGGGGAAAAAGTTAACCGAAAAGATTAAAAAAAAAATTTTTTGCCGAAATTACTAAAAAGAAAAATTATATTTTTAAATATTTTTGGCAATTATTTTTATCTGCAACTGTACATAATTGGTATAATATTAATATACTGCACACACAAAAATTATAAAGCGAAATTTTCATTTTCACTCATTGCAAACGAGTTTGACGTCATAACTAACACAAAGAAAACTTCATCCAATATGGTTGTCACAGTGTGAAGTGGAAAAAAAAAAAAAACTATTTCCAACAACCAGACTATCCACCAACGAGTCCATAAGGTTTATTCAACCAGTGAAATCTGCTACTGGGGAAATAAGCCTGGTTGGTACGATCAATGACCAGTTAGATAAACCATTTCGGATTGGGTTGTTTGATTCGTGTATTTTTCATCTTCACCATAAAAATATGAAAGCAATAACATAAGATTCAAAATACTCAGGGAGCATCGTACGCAACACCTTCATAAAAAAATACAAGTAAATTTTGTTCTGCATAAAATTTACTATCGAGTGACGTCACTTGGTACTTAAATGCATTCACTGCATTAAAAAAAAATGTTTATGGAAAGTTATTCTCATTATCTGTGAAAGTGTAAGAGAAATTATTTTTTCAGTGCTTCGAGCTACATTTGACTAAAAATAATAATACCTGTTCATTATTGCACATTTAGCCCTTACTATTATTATTACTCATAAATGCCGAAGGGGCTTATATTTGTATCATCATCATCTTAATTAACTTTTTATTCTTTTTTCAGACCGATTTCTGACCTTACTTACGGAACAAAATCAATGAGGACGAATGAATTTTGTAGATTATTATAATTAATTAGTATTAAGTTTATTTATTTATTTTACTTAAGTCAACGCAACATTTCACACGTTTTTTGTTTTATTTTTAATTTCAGGAATGACTGTCTTAATTAGTGTGTTAATACAATGCAGGTCATTGTTATACGATTAAATTTTTTATATATATATATTTTTTATAATAAACTATAAAATTAAGTTAATTTATTTTTAGCCTGATTACAGATTTGGAATAACTTTTAAAGAAAATTAATTACACTTATTCGATTATGCATAACAATAATTATCAACTCTAAAAATCTGAAAAGTCAGTACACTATCTAAGATTTTCCGATTCCATTGACTAATTTTCAGAAACCTTTAATATCTGAATCAGCTGCGGTTTCTAATTATGGTAAATATTCTGTTTAGTTACCACCTACACTCATTTCATAGACTAGACCAGGGGTTCTCAACCGGTGGGTAATTGCCCCCAAAGTGGTAATTTTGGATATCCAGGGGTGTAATAGAAGCTATACATATTTTATTTACGAGTGGTGTTTAAAGACAATTGTATGATTATAAACTACTACTACTATAACTCTTGGTTAATTTACGTGTCATTAGGGTAGGGGTAACGGGGTGAGCGTCAATGCTTCAGGTGTAATGGAAGTAAGTGGGTTGAGAACCCCTGGACTAGACATTGTGTAGGTACCAGAGCTGCGCTTAGCGGCGCTAATTTAGCCGTTTCTATTTCCACGACTCACAGCTGAAAATGATTGGCTGTGTTTGTCACGTGATCATCAGTATGGTTCGTATTGAGCTTCGGAACATTATCAATTGAGCCGTCATAGTAGATATTGGCTCGCATAATTTTTATACTACTCATCATATACGTGGATAAAATGCTACATCAGTTATTAGACTATATGGCGGGAAATTTTGTTTAGTATTAAAAACAACGATTATTACAATTGAGGAGACAAATTGTGGCCTGAAACTAAAGTGAAAAATTTAATGCTAAAAACATACGACTATTACAATATAAGGAAAAATTAATGTGGGTCTGGAAGACTGGAACTAGGTCTAGGGTGTATGTAATATGCGGCTCCACAACACAGCATAGTGCAGAACAAATCTCACTCTTCTTGAACGAAACTGTACCAAACCGTGATATGATAGATAGTTCATATTTCCCTTCGAAAGTAATCAAAATCTATTTTCATTCAGTTAAACACACCTATTCCATCCAGGGCAGCTGTTGAGATTTTCTCGATTGCAAAAACAATGATAATAAAAACCCACTCTAATAGACAGAGTTTATTTCCACAACAGTTTCGATGCCCACTCGCATCCTCTTTTCCTGTATCCACTCGAAGAGGATGCCAGTGGGCATCGAAACTGTTGTGGAAATAAACTCTGTCTATTAGAGTGGGTTTTTATCATCATATTTTGACCTTCACGTAGAAAAGTGGTTTTTTGCATTTATTGGAAAAGATATTTTGAAGCCAAAACGAGCCTGCTTGACTGACTATAACTGAGTTGTTGTTGCTAGTGAAACTTAATAAAACAGCACAATATCTAGAATTTACAGAATTTGTGATTTACTATTTGGTATTTCCTAAATAACCATAGAGCGACTTTTTTTTTTTTACTATTGTCGTAGCACTTCCTTGTATTATATATATATATATATATATATATATATAGGGTGTTTCAGGAAGAAAGGTCAATACTTCGGGAGGTGATAGTATCGGTCATTGAGAAAAAAAGTTCATATGAACATGTGTTTAATCCTGAATGGTTACGGAGATAGAGCTGTTTGAATGTACAAAAGCATTGTTAATGGTAATCAAGAAAGAAACCAATTACTGTTTCTAACATTTAATGTTTAAACACTGGCATTTCGAATGGTATCAGATACAGAAATGACAAATTTTTTTACAGTTTACAATGCGTTTTCGAAAATCCACCGTCAACCTCAATGCACTTTGCAACTCGTGCGCGAAAATCGCGTGTTGTTCGTCCGAGTTGATTTTGAAGTTCCTTTATGGCGCGAGCAATTCGTCTCGTGTATCCACCTTTCTTTTGTAAACTTGACTTTTCATCCACCCCCACAAACAATAATCTAACGGAGAGAGGTCTGGAGACCTTGGTGGCCGTTGAATGGGACCACCGCGGGGGGAGGAAGAGCCGCGCGCGCATCAGATTCAAACAGCTCTATCTCCGTAACCATTCAGAATTAGACATGTTCATATTAACTTTTTTTTCTCACAATGACCGATACTATCACCTCCCGAAGTATTGACCTTTCCTTCTGAAACACCCTGTGTATATATTAGCGGAAAAATTAGCGCCGCTAGATTTATAGACTATTAGCGTTAGCGACAACGGCGCTAGTTATATCAGTTAGCGCGCCCATCTCTGGTAGGTACACAAATTAACTCCGGTATATTATGAGAAATCGAGAAGTTTCCCAGGAATGGAGAGAGGGTTTGCTGGTGAAAATACCAAAGAAAGGAGATTTATCGCGATGTTACAAAGTGGAGGGGAATCACACCGTTGTCTATACCTAGCAAAGTGCTGACCAGTATTACTTTGGAGATAAAGAGGGAGGTGGATGGTTGGCTAAGAAGAGAACAGGCAGGATTTAGAGACCCGATCTTGTGCCGATCAGATCAATACACTGAGAATAATTGTGGAGCAGAGGTTGGAATGGCAGTCCAGCTTGTATTAGGTATTTGTGGACTTTGAGAAAACTTTTGATAGTGTGGATAGAGGTATGTGAACAGTGATGGAAAACCATGGAATACCAGAGATTATTTATATCATTAAAGAATCATATAGAGGTTTTTCTTGCAGAGTGGAACATAACGGGAAGTTTACAGGACCTTCAAGGTGACAACGGGAGTGAGACAGGGTTGTCTATTGTCACCAGTGATATTTTTGTTAATGCTGGATAGTAAATTGAGGAGTGTGGTTGAGGGAGGTAGGAGGGGTATTGGGGTTGGGGATTACTGGACGTTTTGGAGGGCATGGACTACGCCGACGATTTGTACCTTTTGTCACAGAGACGTGACGATATGGTAGCGAAGTTGGTGGATCTGGGAAGAGAGGGAAGGAAGTTAAGATTAGAAATTAATAAGGGGAAAAACTAAGACAATAAGATTAAATGGCAGAGATGGAGCCTTCAGAGTTGGGGATGTTGAGTTGGGAGAGGTTGACGAGTTTGTGTACTTTGGTAGTGTAGTGGCAAAGGATGGAGGAGCGGATGATGATGTTAGAAATAAATTGACTAAGGCTGCAGGTGCTTTTGCGCTACTAAACCCAGTATGGAGGTCAAACCAGTTGTTGAAGAGAGTTAAAATAAGAATATTTAACAGTAATGTTAAATCGGTCGTCCTGTATGGTAGCGAGTCATGGAAGATAATAAAAGAGCTGACAAGGAAGGTGCAAGTTTGTAAATTGATGTCTGAGAAGGATTATGGGAATTAGATGGCTGGTTAGAATTTCAAATGAAAGACTATGGCAGATCACAAATCAGGAAAGGATAGAAGAGTAAATTAGAAGTGGAGATGGGTTGGATACACTTTGAGGAGAGGAGGAAGAGAAATAGCTAAGATGGCTTTGGAGTGGAATCCACAAGGGATAAGGAAGAGGGGTAGACTGGTGATGACTTGGAGGAGATCCTTACTGACTGAAATTAAGAGAATTGGAAGAACCTGGCCAGAAGTTAAAGCCCAAGCAGCCAACTGTACCCAATGGGGAAGCACAGTTGACACCCTATGCTCCATGTAGGAGTGAAGAGGACAAAGTAAAGTAAAAAAATTACCTAACCTATTGAACCACCTTTATTATTATTAATAAAATAAATACGGTTGTCTTATAATTTACAATGACAAATAATTGTGAAGCTTGACTATTTATTTTATTTAATTTGGCCATTAAGATTTATGCTTTACTGAGCTCTTAAGCTACCTTAATGCGACCTACAATAATTTTTCAACTGAATGTCACATGTGATGGTCATTAAACTGAATATTACCCCTAATTTTGACTCCTGCATCCATATTTCATATAGTCAGGTAGCTTAGCGTAAAATTTTTGACAGAAGAGGAATGACTGAACCAAAGCAGCAAAATTTTTGTGGGGCTCTGGCCAGACCATAAACAATGAAATTTTCATAGGAGCCATTAAATCATGATAATTTTTCAACCTTTTTTGATACATAAATTCATTTTTTTAAGCCTATTAGACAAAAGTGCTGAATATATTATGTTCTTTAAAGACAATCTTTGGACAATTTGGATGATGAAAAAATTAATGGAATATTGCCATTATTGTTTATGTTAGGTCCATTTTAGTGTGGATAAAATTGATTGCAGTTTTGAAATTTAACCTACAAAATTGAACTACCTTCCATTTATGGTTCTATATATTTTTACTAGTGATGGGACGATTAATCGGAATCGGAAGAATCGAACATTTTTCAGGAATCGGAATCGAGAGAATTGTACCATGATTTCCGATTCTTAAAACGATTCTTTAACTTTTAATTGAACCAGTTCTGCAATGTAAACTTTAACATTTAAATGAAAGAGGATAACAAATTTGATTTTTATTGTATTGTAGCTATACATTAAAACATGTATATCCATGATGTGTAATCAAGAAGATTAAAATGAATTGTTACAACTTACAGTTGATTTTTATTTTTAAACCAATCTATTATAATTTATATTACCATACTCATAATGTAAATAGTTAATCTTACCAGAGTAAAATATGACAATTTCCAGAAAAACAAGTATAGAATTATATTTAAAAATATTGAGAATCGGAATCGGAATCGAGAATCGTATCGAGACTTTTTAGTGGTATCGGAATCGGAATCGTTAAAAATTTTGGTATCGTCCCATCACTAATTTTTACAAACACAATATACATGATATAGAAGTCAAACAAAACATTTCGAACATGCATAATTTGTTCGTCAATTATTGCCTAAATTTTCTAAACTGTATATATGCTGGATTCCATTACATTATTCATAGTCCAAGATTTGGCTGCAGTTGATGTTCTCTTTTTGCAGTTGAATATGATGGTCTGTGAGATTGTCAGACATTTCTGGGAGTCTGTTGAATCATGGTCTTTCAGGTTAGCTCTATTGAGGAGCATGGAAATAAGCAGTTTTAGACTGGTTGGCACAGACTTCTGTTGGCATTCAATAGGGAAACTCCCATCAAATTGATCCTTTTCAGAATTGAAAAGGTCTTGCCTCAATCTTAGGGCATCACTTTCATAGTCAGCAGTTGATGCTTGTTTCAACACTTCCTGCATTCCCCATTGGAATACAATAATGACATTCTTGTCATCATTCTGCTCTTGAGCATCTGGAAAGTATTTCAAAACTTTTTCTTTGAAGTGAACCTTGTTGATTTCCTTTTCAATCCCAAAATCTTGAAGTCATTTCTCATAAAGGTGATGCAGCTTGGAACACTTGAAGTAGAACTGTCCATCTTCAAAAGCATTTTCTATGTATGTGATGAGCTCTACAAAGACTGGCCTGAACCTGGCAACTTCTCAATGGGATTCAGACAAATCTCAACTTTGTCTCATTAAAGAGCAATGATGATTTCTGTATTTTGTCATACAGCTGTGGTGATTTTGCTTCTATTGTTACATGATCACCACCACCAATTCTGGTCATTAATGTTATGTCCTGCAGATCTAATGCGAGCCTTCTTATATACAAGCTCAGCATCATCAGTTCTGAATACATGGAGTTTACCTTCGGCATTGCTGCAGAATACACATGTACTTTTATCTGGGGGCTGGCATCTTTTATATCATTTTCCTGCTTGATCGCTGCTTTCTCCCGCATTTTCTCATGCTCTTTTCCTTCTGGCTCTGTCTAGGCATTTTGGGTTGAAGAGTGTGTGTCAACTTTTGTGCCATTGGGCATGGTGTTCCACCAGTTCTTCAGCTGTAATTGTTTCAGAAAAGTTAAATTCCATAGGCAGCTGGTCTATTTCTCTGAATGCAGTGACAATGTTCAGGAAAGAGGTACAGTGGACCCCCAATTTGAGTACGCTCGTCCATAGGCTCCTATTGACTCGACTTGAGTAGAAAACTCGATTTGAGTACGCCAGCCAGCTTGTTTGAGGACAAGGTCATGAGCTACTTTAAGTCATTCATAGCAAACAGGCAGAAGCAACAGAAAATTGATGCTTATTTCAAGCCCTCAAGTCCCCAACCCTCTACCATGTCATTGGCTGTGGGCCTAAGAATACCTAGCCCTGATGAGTTACCAGACATCATCATGGAAAGAGACTCTCCCTCCAAGCAATAATTCCTCCCCTCCATTCCTCATCTGGAACTTCCAGCACATCAAGCAAGACTCCTACAGGATTATTCTATTTTGTCTATATTGTACGGTATGTATTTTGTATTCTATTCTGTCTATTTTTAATACAATTACTAAATTTCGTAGGCCAATTTCTATAGAAAAAGTAGGGGTGGGGTGAAATTTTTGGGTTTTGGAACGAATTAATTAATTCCCATAGGTTATTAAGTTCGATTTGAGTACATTTCGAATTGAGTACGCCATGCTGGAACGGATTACGTACTCAAATCGGGGGTCCACTGTGTATGCTATAGATTTATCTCCACTTCCATGCATGTTCAATAGGCATTTAAGTCCTTTTGTGACCTCCTGGCAAATCATGCACCTTGTCCAATCCATCATTCTCCATTAGTTGGAGCCTGAAAGAATATAGAAAAAAAATTATAATGCATATCAAACAAAATTATAATGCAATCTTCTATCTGACCCATCATGCACTATTAGGGATGAAATAAGTGAGAAACATTTATAACCTGTATATGTTAAATACATGCAATAGTTTTCATTGTTTGCACTTCAAAAATACCACACAATCATCTCTATTCAATGTTTCATAATAATAAATGTTTCATAAAGAGAATTACTTGAATGATTGTTTTGGTGAGAAAATTATACTGCTTTTTGCATCAGTCGCACAGATTATGTCAATTTCATGTGCCTCTAAATGTCTATAACTTTGTTAATAATATGAAAATGACAAAATATCATCAGAACCATCTGGAGACTGCCGACAAATCATACATTTAAGATGTTTCTCCAAATACAATAATTGAGGAGTTATACATTTCCAACTACCAGTATGCAAAATGTGAACTGTAATTTGGCTGAAATTCCCAATTTTGGGTTTTGTATGAAAACACTATGAACAATTCTTATGATTTAATGGCTCCTATCAAAATTTTATTGTTTACGATCTAGTGGACCCACCAAAAAATTATGGTGCTTTGGTCCAGTTATTCTCCTTACATTCACTAGGCCAATGCTCTTCAACCTTTTGAGCAGTCATATACCCTTTGCAAACATCACCAAATAGTCATATACCCTTGATACCTGGATCAGGAAAGAAAAGGAAAAAAAAAAAAGTTTATTAGGATCACTTCCTCACAAATTCAACAAAAATCATGATTCCCTACAAAAATCATGAACTTATTGTTGGATTTTTTGTGATATGTTTGAAAATTTTTGGAGTAAAGCAGCTTTCCAGGGCTCCCCTCATGAGTGTATCGAGATCATGTATTGAGTTTCTCTTCTTCAATTTGATCTCTGTTAAACAAGAAAACCCTGTTCACACAGGTACGTTGTAGGCATACAGATGAGCACAGAAAGTGCCTTCTGGCTCAACCTCTGGTACTCTGGAATGCAGAGAAGGGATACCCAGAAGTCACCATAACTCTCAAAGGACCTAAAGGCCATTTTCTGACCAAAATCAGTCTTCAGGTCAATGAGCTCTCCACTCAGTGATCCCATGTCAAAATCCTCATCAGTGAATGGCTGAATGATCCACAGCAGGGAGTTGAGATTTGAACTCATGGTATTGGGAAAATATACTTTAAGATTTTTGCTGAGAAGCTCAAGATGCTCATTGATGAAATGTACCATCTTTGAGTCCAATGGCTCTCCTCCTGACATCTCTGACTCCCATCCACAGGACTAATACATCTTCAATATTTACAAAACTTGGTCTGACGGTGTTTTTTAGTGAAAAAAACAAATTCCCAAATTTTTTTGAAAATCAGTCAAATAGGTCAAAATTTAGGGTCAGGTCAAATTTTGGCCAAATCGTGACCTAATAATTTTTTAAATCCCTATATCTCGGCTTCTAATTGTCGTAGCTTAATAAACTTTATATTGATGGAAGCAGAATGAGATTGTTTCCAAAAATTGTACTTTCATTGGAATAATTTAATAAAAAAAACAACTTAATTTTGAAAAAACAAAAAATTCAGGATTTGACCTTGAAGGGATCAATTTTTTACAAAATTTCAATGAAGAAAAAATGTTGCCTGAGCAAAGATCTACCATAATCAGCAATAAAAAGTTAGCTTACAGGCCATTATATAGCTTAAAACTTAATTTTATTAATGCTGGCTTTCTTCATTTTTTCAGAATTTCATCATCAAAAATTTATTTAATGAAACTAAACATATTAAATAGTAAGATAACAATATAATAAGGATATACTTAGCATTTGTAATTATTAATTGTAATTTAAATACGTATCTACTCTACATTCTACATACATGCTAAGTGCTAACTTCATACATATATGCTAAAATTTTTGTTTTAAGTTTTCTTGAGAAATTTTCTAAATCTTGAGCTGGAAAGACATACTGTATCCTTGTTCCACCTCTTAAACTTGACTCAACTGTTCCAAATATGTTCTCAGGGGGAACAGGGCAAATATCATCATCTGCAGGAAAAATGTACGAGGGTGCTATTCTTGAAGGATAAAGAAATTTAATCAAATAATAGTCATATTCTGCATCATACAACTCAACCAGTCCTAACCACAATTCTTCTTCGTACAACAACTGACAAAAGAGCCTACTTCTATTTCTTTATTGCTTAACTCTCCTTCGATATCACCAGCTTCTCCATCATGATCTACTTCTCCACTAACAATTTTTCTTATTTCTTCTGACTGAAGACTATTAGATAATGAATATACTTTTAAAGTGTTTGCTGACAAAGGGATAAATCTATGTAATTTTTGGGTACCTTTAATTGGGATAATCGGTAAATTGACACACACTTGTAGGGAATTTTCTATTTCTGTAACTTCATTTTTGGATACATAAAAAAAATTATTGTGGAATCTAAATTAGTTGAGCAAAATTCAAAAAAGTCTTTGGGAGTTAAAATTTGATCATCAATCAGTCGTTGTAAACTGGCTTTTGCTACTGATCTTTTCACAGTGCCACCTATTCTGTCACACACGCTCTTTCCGCGTGATGTAGCAAAAAAATTCCACACTCCATCTATTCCAAAATTGGCTTTGTGGTGGCATAAATTCAAAAAGTTTAATTTATTTTTATACTGGGATGCACAGCCATCAGTAAAGTTGTGAATTTTTGATAAAGTTGGATGCTGCTCACGAATACTATGTATAAGTTTTTTAGAAAGGAATATACTAGCATTGTACTGTGCTTACGACAATCAGAAATAAAACAATAACTTTGATAACAAATTTTTTCGCCAAGTTTATAATAATATACAAAAGGATGCATGGTACACTGGGAAGTTTCCCAGTGAAACCCTTGTGCCACATCCTGAACAATAAAAGAAAAGTTTTCTGCGAAGTCCCCTACAAGAATGCCTTCATTTTCTTTTAGCTCTTTAAAGTAATTGGATTGGCTTTTGTTTGTGAAATGATGCCTAGTTAGTTTTGTAATATTTTTACTCAATTATTCCACAAAATCTTGTGGAGATTCAACTTTGTCTTTAATCATGCAGCTGTCCACACTCTCCCACTCTTTATAAGTTATTTCTTCTGCATTAAACATAAAATCTAGTTTCTAAATATCGTTTAACACCTCCCCCACAGGGGCATTTTTTACATTTGTGCATCATACAATCTTCATCTTCTATGTTACAGACCAATAAGGCCATCAGCCTTTTGTAGTCTAAATCTTTAATCCCCAAAGCTGCTATCTGCAGCTTTGGGTTTTGATGGTATGTACATACACACACAGTGTGTACCACTCTGACCTGCAAGTACACACCAAGAAGGTCTTAAGTTTGCTAAAGAGCTAAATCCAATTTTTGGATTAACTTCATTTTTTATATATTCTCTGAATAAGTCACGTAAATTATATAGCATCAATCTCTTCTGCATCTTCACTTTTTCTCCATTTTCATTAATAGTAAATTTATAATCCTTCATTCCCGGACACATTCAGCTATAATCATCACTCTCGTAAAATTCTCTTACAATCCTCTTCACTTCACTGGTTATGACCTTTCCTTTTGACATACTTGGAACATGCGGTAATATACCATATTCTTTCTGCAAACTCCGACTTTTTCTCACCATATATGTAGAAGTTTCAAAGAATTCTGCTGTTTTTTCAATTGAAAATGGATATAAAGATATAATTTGTAATTTAATCTTGCGATCAGTTGTAGAAATAAATTTGTCTTTAAGCTCTTGCATGACATTTTCATACCTAAAATTATATAAAAAAAGAGAAATGAGTAAAAATCTAAGTTAAGTTAGTAAATTAAGTATTAAATTTTATTTCATTCTCAAAAAAATCTATTGTTTCATTATGTATTGTACATATAAATAACAATAGCTACATGTTTTTAATGTACAGTATAATAAACCTTTTGCCTTAAATCCTCATCCCGACGACCCTTTTTGGACAGGCCAGCATCAGCGTCTTCCTGGATAGAAGTCCCATATGTGGATTCTACACTACTTCTAACTTTTCCTGATGTTGCCTGAAATTTTGAAGTGGCCTTTTTTTGTTTTTGTTGTGACGTTAATCCAGCTGTAAAGAATTACATAAAATTACTATTGAGACAAATATTATTAAATTATATATGTATATGTAATGCATGTTAGTTGTCTAACTGAGACTTGGTTTATTAATTAGATAAAAATTAAATATATATATGTTTATTGAAAGATTTCATTAATTATATAAAAAATAAATATATGGTTATTTAAAGATATTTACCTGTTTTTATGGGGCTCTCATCTAAATATGGTAATATTTCATCGCTAAGTATATCCTTATGATGTTGTGGATCTTCCAAAAAAATTTCCTCAACAGGTGGAGCCGTAGAAATATTTGTAGACGAGCTACTACTGCACTCAAAATATTCTTCATTTGCTGGTAAAGGACACAGTTCTTGTAGTGGTACAGCCTCTTCTGCTGGTGCTGGTACAGATTCCAGTATTCCAGGTTGACTTCTTATTAAGGTGTAGCAATTGCTAACACAATAGCTGATACTTTTGAAGAACTCCATAACTTACAGAAGCCATAAGTTGCGTAACTTTTTTAATATTATTAAAAACTGTTTTTTTTTAAACAATCACAACAATATAATTTCTTATTTTTTTAGTTTTTGGCATTTCTTAAAGTTATTTAGGTAGCTATTTAGGTACACCTGTATCTTTCAATATATAGTTATTAAAAACTGAAAATAGAAAAATAAATAAATAAAAAAATGAAGAAAGCCAGCATTAATAAAATTAAGTTTTAAGCTATATAATGGCCTGTAAGCTAACTTTTTATTGCTGATTATGGTAGATCTTTGCTCAGGCAACATTTTTTCTTCAATAAAATTTTTTTAAAAATTGATCCTTTCAATGTCAAATCTTGAATTTTTTGTTTTTTTCAAAATTAAGTTTTTTATTAAATTATCCAAATGAAAGTACCATTTTTTGAAACGAGTTCATTCCGCTTCCATCCACGTAATGTTTATTAAGCTACGACAATTAGAAGCCGAGATATAGGGACTTCGTATTGTTTTTATCTGTCTATTTAACCTGGATTTACCCATTTATTACTTTATTTTGCTTGGAAATTTGAAAAGTTGTCTACACATGGCAAGAATTTTATCAACCCAGTCATCATGTAAATGTATACCCCCAAAAATTTTGTATACCCCACTGTATACCCCATCTTTGCCATATACCCCCAAATAGAATTAGTATGCCCCTGGGTATACCATATACCCAGGTTGAAGAGCACTGCACTAAAGCAACCTGACTAATATGTACAAATGGATCTAAAATTATATAATTACTTTTTCCCTCACCCTCTTAACCAAAGATTACCCACTTTAAAAAGAAATTTTTCAGCCAGTGAGACAAGCCACTTAGATTTTGAGTGCAGCTTCACAGATTTGATCTCACTGGCTTTGAGACATGAAGCTCAACATTTTGATGGCTGTGGTACTTTTGTAACTTCATGGTTCACTGGTATTTTCTCCATTTCACAAAATAGTATGAATATCTAGTGAATGTGAATAGAATTTCAATACAACAAAATAGTGACTTGTACATATTTGAAGTAGCTTCCATTTCCCAGAATTTGTTGAAATAAACTAAATCACAATGCCAAAGCCTACTTACATCTAGTTAGGCTATGCTTGTACAAAATTTCATACACTTTTACGAAATCAATGAAAAGCCAGCAAGACCATATATTTACAAAAATATCATCACCATCAAAATTCTGAGATTCACATCCAAAGCCACCAAGTCCAAATTTGTGAAGCTGCATTCAAAATCTAAGTGGCTTGTGAACTTAAAGAAAATATTTTACACTCTCATTTAAAAAAATGTATTTAAATTTCTGTTTATGAAATTATTTGGAATTTGAGTAAAGAATAAGTTTCTATAGCAACCTAAATGAGCAACAAAAGCTGATTGGGAACAGTTCAAAATACAAACTGAGGAACAATTCACCACATCCATCATAAACATCAATACAACACTCAAGACATTTAATCAGATCATCAATAATGCAAACAAACACATATCCTAGGGCAACATTAGGAAATACAACCCAAATTACACTAGAGAAATAGCCCACCTCATAAGGCAATGTAACAACCTCAAACATCACACACAGAAGCCATAAAACAGCAGATACAACAGCTCAACACAGAAATAAACAACAAACTCAAAGAAAAACAAACAAACATTTAGGGAATTCATAACACTAAACCACTCCACATATACATCCAAGCTATATATACAAGACTAAACAGCGTTACAATCTCTAACAGCAGCATTCACACCCATGACTCCAGATTCCTGGGATCTTGGGAGCATTGCTCCAGTAAATTTGACCATGAGAAAAAGTAAATTTGGGTTTGGGTTTTGTTCATCCACTAGACGTTATGCAATTTTTTTGCGTATACGTTCTTGTACAAACCAATTTTTTTAAATTACAAATTTAGTTATTTTAAGTTTAGTTGGTAATTCCATATTTAACAATTATTTTTATTTTTTGTTAAGCTTCAATGTTTTGATAATTAAAATTTTATTAAAACGTATATTTTTTTAATATAAAATTATCAGGATTGGACTATGTTCCATTGATCTCGGCCAGGTTTGATAAATTGGCCAGATAATTACTTGTGCGGTTTTAAGTAATCCACCGTGACTCTAGAATTGAAAAGTTTAGTTAAGTTTAAACTTACTTTTACTTACTTTAACTTACCTACTTTTACTTACTCTTCCTTACTTTTACTAAGTTTAAAGCACTTACTTTTACTTACTTTCATTGTACTATATTTACTTACTTTTACTCACTTTTACCGTACTATATTTACTAACTTTTACTTATTTTGTATTTTTCAGGTAGTCAATAATCAATAATGGATCCTAATATTGATGAAGTTGGAGAGAAAAGTGAGGGTGTTAAAAGGGGTTACTTTTGTGGTCAATGCAAGAACAAATATTCAAAGAAGCAAAACTGGGAGGAACATTTTAATTCCAAAAAAAATATTTGTTACAATACAAGAGGTCCCAGAGTTTGGGCCCACAGCTTAGATATTGCAGTAAAGAAATACCAGGATGAAGTGCAGCAAAGAGATACGGCAAAGCAGTCATTTAGTTTGTTCACAAAATGTGCTAGTGCTAGACCTCAGAAAAATGAACCAACTTCATCAACTGCTAATCTAGAAAATGAAACTTTTTCACTAGATGTTTCACAGACTGAAGAAAGTGCTTCTCCTCCACCTAAGAAACAAAAGGTAAGTGAGGAATCTGCGCATCAGACTAACAAAACTGCTTTAGAGGAATTTGAAAATTCCCAAATCCAGAAGACATTGAATGCAATTTTGCGCCTAACAAAAGAAACTCACCAAGCTGTTGTGGTTAATAAAGAGAAGAGTCAAAATATGCCTTCAAGTTCAAGTGTTGCATCCAAATCTAATAAAGCAAAAAGCAACAAATTTGACATTTCCATAGCCCATTTAAGCAAGTGTAAATCAATACAAGAAATCCTGAATAATGATTTGATCAAATCTACATTCAAATTGGTGGAAAAGAAGGATCTAGGGCATGCTGATGATTCATTTTCAGTACCAAGTGATATAATGGAAAACATTGCAAATAGTGACACTAATATGCCTGATGTAGATATAGCTGTTGAGGATGAAGATGATGAGGAAAAAAGTAAATTCAGAGCTGTGCTCCAGTAAATTTTTTCAAATCTGGAGTCATGTTCACACCTCACACGTGGCTATCTGTTGCAGCCAAAATAATATCCCAACATATACACAACAAACTAACATTCTAGTTAATCACTACGCAAAGATAAGTCACTTAAACAGAGACAACAACCAGACACAAGAAAACCTACACACACAACACAACCATTACACCCTTCAATACAGACCAGACCACCAAGATCATCAAAAACATTAAGAATTCGAAGGCTACTGGACCAAACAACATATCTAACATATACCTTAAACACTTGGACACACAGGGAATACTAGCTCTCACAAACATCAGCACATACTCATACCAACACTTATTATTCCTGACATATGGAAATAAGGTAAAATTATTACACTACTCAAACCAAACAAAAATCCAACCAAACCAGCTTCCTATAGACCCATTACTTTACTATGCACACCTTCCAAAGTAACAGAAAGACTAATCTTACAAATCACCAACCCACACATACCACTATCACCTACTCAACATAGATTCAGACCTCACTACTCAACCATGACATTACTCACTAATCTCACGCAGCACATCATGGATGGCATCAACTCCAGACAACCAGCTCAATGTACATTATTAGCAACAATAGACATTAGTAAAGCATTTGATGCTATCCCACACTTCCCTCTCAAACAAAATACTCAACACAAACATGCACAATAACACCAAAAGGTGGCTGAACAACTATCTTTCAGGAAGATACTCACGTGTCACATTTAATGGCAAGTCATCCAAAAACAAGCTTTTTCCAAACGGGGTCCCTCAAGGCTCTGTTCTCTCACCAACACACTTCAACTTATACATGCATGATATTCCAACACCCATAGATAAGAAGCTTACCTTATCATCATATGCAGATGACATCACTCTAACATCCACCCACAACATCGACACTGCTACAAATAACCTACAATCATAGATAAACAGTATACAAGACTGGCTCACACCCAATAGACTCAAAGTAGCACCCACAAAATCAACCATCACCTTGCTTACAAGCAACACAAAAGAACACCAGATAACTCCACAGCTTACACTAAACAACAACATTCCACACACTCAAAGGACCAAAATACTTGGGGTCACATACAACACATCATTATCTTTTGCAAACCACGTTCAGGACATTAAAAACAAATGTACATCATGACTTAACATACTTAGGGTACTAACAGCCACAAACTTTGGAAACATCACTCATATACAAACAATACATTTGCTCAGTTATGACTATGCTAGCCCATACTGGGCACCCATTATCTCAAACACACACACAAACACCTTACAGACAATACAAAACAACGCACTTCGTATCACTACAGGATGCACTCAAACAACACCAATAGAACACCTGCACACAGAAACAAAAATACTGGAAGTTAGGGAACATTTAGAATGAGGGGAACACAATTCATGGCAGCAGCGACAACTAACCCACAACACCCTTGCCACTACATGTACAATCAATGCACCAACACCTCGCACCATTAAGATAACACCAGAGAGACATTATAACCAAGTACTCCATTCCATAGCATGCCCCACAGACATCACACAGTACAGAAAACACACACACACACACACACACCTAACCCACAAAGCACTGACAACTCGGTCCAAATGTGGTCCTAGGTGCGAAGCCACCATATATTTTTCGGCTAAGCAACAATCTAAATGAGCATGTAGGTAACAAACCAATTAAAGAATCAGATCATAAAATTGCTACCGATTTTTTTTTTTTTTCATAAAATAATGCTTACTTTGATCAAAGAATGCATTGATGATGTCAAACAATGTAACTATTTGCAGTACATCAGTTAAGAAACGCCTAACTCAATTAAGTTTGGAACAATGTATCAATTTTCACCAATAGAAAATTGTTATTTTCTTATTCAAGATGTTTAACTGTTTAATCTCTCAGTAGATGTTGCTGCAACCAAATTTATTAATTTATTATTATTATTTATTACTCATATTTTCATTTCTGAAAATTCCTTTGGAAATGATGCTAATACATGGGTAACTATTTATGACTTATGGGTATTGCGAGTGTTCATCACGTTTTTCTTTCCAAAATTTTGCTTGACAAAGGACATTCATATTTACCTATATGGAATACTGTACATTACAATCCTGAAAATTCTGTAATATTACTAGTTGAAAATTTTCATTAACCTTTAAAATATTGTGCATGGTGCATTAATTTTCTACTTGTGATGTAACAACTACGTTATTATGACACTTCCCATACATGTCCATTTTCTCATTGTATCAGTTGCTCAGAGACACTAGCACTAGACCTTCATGGTACCTATAGGCTCTAGAGAGCCAAGAGTAATTAGTCTGCTCACTAAAAGCATAACCATTTTTTTTATGCTTGACAAGGTAAAAAAAAAAACTTGAAAACAGGAAAATGTGATATAGCTATGGCCAAATCTGGCATACACAAGTTTCCGAGTTTCACCTGACCTACTAGGTGGTAATGATATTAATAATGACAACAGAATTACTAACAGCAAATTATGAACACAGAGACACTCGTGAAGATAACATACAGTGGAACATAAATTTTCAAATGAATCTATTAAACTTGTATAACATTTTGTTTTAAATAGCCAATGTAACAAGTAAAAATTAATGTTGTATACAAAAAAAAAAATCAATTTTCCTCATTTCAAATTGAAATTAATAAAATAAATACAGTACTTTTACAATGCTATAAATAATTGTGAAGTTCAACTATTTATTTTATTTAATTTGGCCCTTAAGCTTTAGGCTTTACTGGGCTTTATTTTCTCGAAGTATTTATGAAAGCATTTCTCTCCCCAACCCCTAGTCTCATATAGGAATGTGGGGGGGTTTGAACCTGGTCATTTCCAGCTGTCAAGATGACATTTTACCAATGCTTATTACATGCTTTTAAAATAAATAAATACAAACAAGCAAAACCAAGACTCCAAAAACCCTTGACCACTTTTCATTAATGTGAGAGTTTATATGGTATGATAACATATGTACACAGTATTAGTAATTTAATATTCATATTAAAATTCTTTTATTGTCTGGTATGCAAGTTAAGTGCAGAGGAAATGAAATAGCTCTATAGAATACAAATATACAAATAATGAACTAAACTACAGGTGACCCTTAGTATACACAGGGGTTAGGTTCCTGAAAATGCCTGTGTAAACAGAAACCATGCATATGGGGACTAATACCTTATGGGAAAAAATACAATCAATCCCTAGACCAACTATATTTCCTCATACATCACTAAAACACGTACAGAAACACCAAAATACATACTATACATACATGTATATTTATATATTAACTGCACATAATATTATTACTGCAGTAACAAGAAAAAAATTGTTTAACTTACAAATAAAGGTAGGCAGATTGGGTAGAGTTGCTGCGGACGATGTTTACTGGTGAGAGTGTGGTTATTTATTGTGATTATTTGTTGTGATTTATTTTTTTAATTGTAGTACTAATAAAGTATAAAAATACATTGTAAAGAAGTTAAAATCATTAGAGATGCATATATTTAACATAATGATTAATTAAAATATTTGATAACATTCTTTATTTGATGTATAATTTATAAATTTGCAAAATTGGTAATAGAATCCTCGCCACAATTAGGGTAGGGAGGGGTGGGGTAGAGTGACAGGCCACCACACAGCTATGTCAGCTTGGGAAACCATGTATGGATGAGATCCCCTCCCGTGTATACTGGGGGTGGGGAGCAATACCAAAACAGTGTATAGCTGAAACTGTGTATATAGAGGGTCACCTGTAGTTTCAACTCGCAATGCAGAAAATACTTCAAGATGCATATTATTTGAGATACCAAGATCATGGTACAGCCTTATAAGGACACAGGTCCAAGTAAAGTTAGGCCTGATGAATGGCACAAAGTCAATAGTCAATCAAGGAATAGGATTAAAAAGAATAGTAATCATGTGGTAGCAACTAATAACAGATTTCAGATACTTATTAATTTAGATGGACCTTGGGGACTATTATTAGGAATCAGGACAATGAATTTTGCAATATGGGAAGGAAACCCTGTAGAACAATATGTATTCTGGAGGTAATATTTCTAAAGTCAATAAGGTAGTGAAGAAGTTGCCTGAAAGCCAAGGTAAAATTATAGTTTGTATAGGTATAAATGATTTTACAAAGAAAGATAAAAATGGTAGATTTAAGTTTCTTGAACAGAAATTCAGTAGTAGTTAAACATAGCTACAGTACAGAGAACTGATGGAGACTAAAAAACAGGCAGAGCAGTGGTCTGTGTAGCCTCCCCCCCACCTTTAGAGGTTCATGAACGAGTTTCAAGGGCTCACAGAAGACAAGGGGTATATTCTAATTCACACAAAATTAGAATATAGTTACACATTATTTTCAGTAAGGGGCCCTCAAAAATAATCCATATTTTTTTATGGGTCCATGAGAAAAAGGTTGTGAACCACTTGTGTAGTGGGTATTGTTGTGTATAAGGCCAGTACATTAAGAATGTCTTAACTTCAGTTCAGAATGATAGTATTAAATTAGACAACAGGGTAGCATAAATTTGGGTTGATATTTGTGTATCAAATACATTGCACCTATCCAGATATAGCTACTCTTTACAGACCTCCAAACCAAACACAGGAAGTTAATGATAGTATGGTTCATGAAACATAAAAGTTGTAGTGCTAAAATATTAATTATGGGAGATTTCTAAGGCCTCATATAGACTGGAACCTTTTGGAATAAAATAATAGGGAAGGTAACTTCCTCATTAAGTGCTGTAATGATAACTTTCTAACACAATTTTTAGACAAACCAACTAAGGATCAAGCAATCTTAGATTTGGTTGTATCCAATGATTATGAAGTTATTAGGGAACTTGCAGTAGGAAAGTCATTAGGGAATAGTGACCATTTTATCATATGTTTTAAGACAGAATTAAATAGGGATCTAGTCAATAATGACCATCTAGTTCCTTGCTTCTCAAGGGGGTCATTCCATGTCAACTCAGCCACAAAATGGCACTTTTTGCACTCACCCCTTTCAATTTTGCTCATACTTGGGCACAATAGCAGATATACATGCCAAACTTAAATTCACAAATTATTAGAGCTGACTGACCTTTGGTTACTGAGATACAAGGTCACAAAGTTGTGACATTTTGACCTTTTTTGCGTTAAATGACTATTTTCAAAATGGTGTAACTAAAACACTATTAAAGCTAGAGCATTGATTTTGGTCTCATTTTAAAGCTCTTTAGTAGCCCCTTGTTTATTGTCTCTTGTTAAATATCTACTGTGAAAAATAAAAAAATCCCTTCAAAAGTTGACCTTTGACCTTGAATAAAAAAAAAATACCTTCTCCTAAAAAATTCAATTTTTTTACATTAATACCTTGAGTCATGTACAACAAAATCCCAAGAAGCTGTAAGTGGCTGATAACTAGTTCAATGTATAAAAAATAAATGAAGTTGGCATCATTCTTCAATTTTAGATTTTTTTTGTCAGTTCATTTATTTAAAAGTTCTGTTCTGATATAGTGTCAGTGAAGACTTAGTTCAACTTAACATTATTAGTTCAAAAACCTTTTTGTGACCTGTGCCAAAAGAAGTCTTTTAAAAGACAACCAGGGTTAAACCCCTCGACAGCCCCAAATCTACTGGAGTAGCGCTGATCCAAAGGCCCAACTAGTATATAAGTACTGTCAACTTTACAGAGTTGACTCCTGACTTCAAGTTAAAGTTAATTTATTTTTACTAAATACATGTATAAAAATTTATTTAATAATTCATTAATTGTTCATTGTTTTCTTTTCAGGATTTTCTTTGTGCTTTTGTGATTTCAGAGTACAAACATGGAACATTTAAAACTGAAACAGAAGTGTGCTGATCCTTTGCTGCGTCACAAAGGTCAGTGTCGAAAGAAGAGTTTGAGAATTGTACCACAGGAACTTGTAAATAAGTTTCCCGATCTGCACTTAACACTACATCACAGACTTTGTAAGCAGTGTAGAGAACATCTTGAGTCCTTGCCTGAGAAAGGAATAGGCACTTTGAATTCAGACATAAATGATGATTCTTTTGTAGTAGTGAACCACCTGAAGATCTTGAGAAAATTGAAAATGTTGACAATAGTGATGCATCAACTTCAGAGCAAAACCATGAGATGTGTACTTTGAATGCTTCTTTTGTTTCAATTGGTGAATCACCCATAAAAAAGAGAAAGCTTGTAGAGCAAAAGTCATATGGAGCTAAAAAACTAAGCAAGGTGACAGAGACAGTTAAGAAGAGAATGGAAACAGTTGCAGGAAAAGAGATTTCTGACTCACAATTTAAGGAGCCATCTGGAGATGTAGACTGTTTAGAAATAATAAATCAACTCAAGGAAAAATTCAAAAATGAAAATACTAAAAGAAGTGATAAAATAAAAATCCTCACTGTATTGCCCAAAAGTTGGAGCATTAGGAAAATTGCTTCAGAATTTAACACAACAAGGCATACAGCATCTATTGCTAAAAAAATAGTTGAAGAAAAAGGTGTCCTTTCAGACCCAAATCCAAAGGGTGGGAAAAGAATTAAACAGGATACTGTTGACGCTATTAAAGCATTTTATCTTTCAGAAGACATCAGTAGAACAATGCCAGGAAAGAAAGACTATTGTAGTATCATTGACAATGAAAGAGGAAGGATACATTTGCAAAAGCATCTTTTACTTTGCAATTTAAAAGAAGCCTATCATATTTTCAAAGAAAGAAATCCTTTGGTTAAGGTGGGATTCAGTAAATTTGCAGAATTGCGTCCAAAGCAGTGTGTTATTGCTGGAGCAACAGGAACTCACTCAGTATGTGTCTGTACAATTCATCAGAATGCCAAACTTATGTTTGTAGGAGCTGAATTAGAAAAACTAACTGCAAATGATGACACACCTATTAAGAATGTACGTCATTGTGTTGCCTTTATGGAATGCAATCCTGCCTCAGACAATGTGAACAATGTGGAGATCCATCAGATTTAAAAAACAGACTACTGGACATATTTACAAACAACTTCATTGATATCATAAATTTTAAAAAGTGGACCAATACAGATCGGTCAAATCTTGAATCAGTAGAACTGAATACAGATGAATATATTGACCAATTCTGTAACCAACTGAAAGAATACCAGATACATGACTTCAAGACAAAGATGCAAGCAACTTATTACCGTGAAACAAAAATGTCTTTGAAAGATGGTGAGGTCCTTGCTGTGTGTGATTTTGCTGAAAATTATTCCTTTATTCTTCAAGATGAGGTTCAGAGCTTTCACTGGAACAATGAGATGGCTACTCTACATCCATTTGTTATTTACTATAAAAAGGAAGATGAGATTGCTCACCTTAGCTTTGTTATTATTTCAGAGTGTAACATCCATAACACAGTTGCTGTACATTTGTTTCAAAAGCATCTGATAAAATTCCTAAAAGATAATATCTCATCCATCGGTTCCATCCACAAAATAATTTACTTTTCAGATGGGTGTGCAGGACAGTATAAGAACTGCAAAAACTTTTTGAATCTTTGCCATCACAGAGATGATTTTGGAATTGAGGCAGAATGGAATTTTTTTGCAACAAGTCATGGAAAGGGACCCTGTGATGGTGTTGGAGGCACAGTTAAGAGATTAGCTGCAAAAGCTAGTCTACAACGACCTTATGATGAACAGATCCTTACTGCAGAACAGTTATATACATTTGCAAGTGAAAATATTGTAAATATAAAATGTCATTTTTCAACCAATAAAGAGCATGAAGAGGAAAGCCAACTTCTCCAAGAAAGACACTCAACTGCAAGGACTATTGCTGGTACACAGAAATTACACCATTTACAGCCAGTTTCATTGACTTCTCTTAAGGTTAAACATTATTCATTATCAGATTATTCAAATATTGAGAAAGTTACTGAAAAGGAAGAAGTTGTGACTGAGGAGAAAATACATGGTTTTGTTACTGCTGCATATGATGGCCATTGGTGGGTGGCATATGTGCTGGAAAAGATACCAGAGAATAGAGAAGTAAAAGTCACATTCCTTCATCCTCATGGCCCAAACCCATCATTTGTGTATCCTGGTCGACCAGATGAATTAATCTTACCATATTCAGATATTCTAACACAAGTTGAGGCATCTACTACTAATGGACGAACATACAGGATTTGCAAAGAAGTTACTTTGAAGGCATCCAAAGCTTTGGCAGATCTACAGCACAGAAAGGTAAGAATTCAAAATTAAAATGGTCATGTAACTATATATACACTGCATACATTTTAAGTTGTGATAAATGGAAATCAATGAGCACTATACCTATACATATTGTATGTACATTTTAATATGTTACTTGTATTTGTTAATTAGGTAGCTATCTAGGTATACATTAAAAATTGTTTTCTCTTCTAGAAATCACAATAAATTGGGTGGCCCACAAGAATCTTGTCAACTACTGAAAACCATCACATACATGCACAACATACAGGTGAGGTGGGTAAAGAACAAATATTTAAAAATAAGCATTTGCTTGTTTGTAGAAGGCTGCAGATAGTATGTAGATATGGGTTGTATTTGTAAGAGATTGAGCTGACCTTAGACAAAAATGGTTACTGACATACAAGGTCACAAAGTCATGACTTTTTGACAATTTTTGTATAAAATGACTTTTTTCAAAATGTTGCTTGAATTCATTATTTTTTATACATTGAACTAGTTATCAGCCACTTACAGCTTCTTGGGATTTTGTTGTGTACATGACTCAAGGTATTAATGTAAAAAAATTGAATTTTTTAGGAGAAGGTATTTTTTTTTTATTCAAGGTCAAAGGTCAACTTTTGAAGGGATTTTTTATTTTTCACAGTAGAGATATTTAACAAGAGACAATAAACAAGGGGCTACTAAAGAGCTTTAAAATTAGACCAAAATCAATGCTCTAGCTTTAATAGTTTTTTTAGTTACACCATTTTGAAAATAGTCATTTAACGCAAAAAAGGTCAAAATGTCACAACTTTGTGACCTTGTATCTCAGTAACCAAAGGTCAGTCAGCTCTAATAATTTGGGAATTTAAGTTTGGCATGTATATCTGCTATTGTGCCAAGTATGAGCAAAATTGAAAGGGGTGTGTGTTTTAGGTGGCTGACTTGACATGGAATGACCCAAGGGGTAACTACAGTAAATTTAGGAAACTGTTAGATTCAGTGAAGTGGGGTAATGAATTGGCCAATAAAAATACTATTGAGATGTGATCTGGATTCAAAGAAATTTTAGACAATATACAACATAGATTTATTCCTTTCAGAACTGTTAGGAATAACAAGATTAAGAAACCTTTGTGGTGAAACAGGAAAAAGAATTTAGAAGCAGTAATAGCCTTGTGAACTTGGATGATCATATGCAGTTAAGAAATAAGCTAATAGTTTGATAAGGAAGAGCAAAGGGCATAGTAAATGAAAATTAATACAAAAAGATTTACTGGCAGACTATGGTCCATATGACAAATATTATTAATACAATGATAGTTCACATATGAAGGATAAAAATATATACCATACTGTATTTCCCAGCATATAACACACTTTTTTCCCCCCAAAATACTCCAAAAATCACCATGCGTGTAAAATTACCAGTAACTGTACATGTAATATTAATTGTACATGTTAAATTAACTTGTTAAAATTGTACATGTGAAGTGAGGTAGGAGGTAGAGTATATTTTTTCGTAAATTTTCTCTTCAAAATTAGGGTGCACATTATACGCCGGGAAATACAGTACCTACAATTGATTAGAAATAATAACCAGTGTCAAAGTTAAGTGGAACTACAGAGACACATTTTCATACCAAGAAGGCCATAGCCTAGAGCAGTGGTTCCCAACCTTTTCACCACAAAGGACCCCTTTTATTTTTATTCCCACAGACCCCATATTTTTGAAAGATTCCATCTACCAAACAAACTGTTTTTATTAACTAATAATTAACTCATTTTCTCATTTTTCACTATCAAATAAAGGACATATAAGAGAGTATGCAATTAAAATACAGCATATTAAAAAAGTATTAATAATTCCAGCCAAGAGCAAGGAAACTTGAAATTTTAGTCTGAGCGCCCTTATCGTGGGTAAATGTACGATTTCCATTGGAGCCTCTCGAAATATTGAAAGCTCACGGACCCCCAGTACTACCTTCGTGGACCCCAGGTTGGGAACCACTGGCCTAGAGGATAAATGGCAGGACTCATGGATAGCTTGGATAATAAGGTTGGTTGATCTTTTAATTCTTTGCATTAGACTGTATTGAGCATATCTTGTTACCTCCAGGAAGCTCGGGACATTGCGGGTAGCAAATATTTGCAAAGCTGAGCATCTTGGGGGTAATTTATGTAAGAGTCTAAAAGACCTGTTGTAGAGCAAATTTAGAGTTCTGCCAGAACCTTTTTTATAATTCACCCAGGGTTGCTATCTGTATATATTACTGCAGAAAATATGAGTGTGTGTGTCTTTAGCTTCACTTGTACAGAATCAAAAGTTCCTTATGGTCATATTCGCTTCAGCACACAGGCTTCAAGATTGTTTTCTTATATCCGAGTCATCACTCAAGGAACTGGTAATAGTTTGACCCAAATACTTAAACTCTTGTGCTTCCTCAATTACTTCACCATTCATTTTAAACATTATATCAGCTGGCTGATTGCAGCTTTTAGGATGAAATTGCATAACCTTAGTTTTTGTAACATTAAAAAGAATGTTTCTGCGAATACACTTCACAGACTTTTAGTAGCCAATCCAGACCTTTAACAGATGGACTTATTAACACCATATCATCGGCATAAACTAAGTTATTTATCCTTGTGTTGTCTATACAACATCCCACTGTTGCCTCATTAAGTGAAGCAATTAATCCGCCAATATATATATTAAACAGCATAGGGGAGAGCAAGGAGCCTTGTCTCACCCCGCAAAATTTCAATACGTTTAATATGTACATGGGAACCTTCCTGTCTTCTATCATATGCCTTACTTATAACCAGGGCTGTGGAGTCGGAGTCAGAAGCAATTTTGGGTGGAGTCGGAGTTAGTAAAAATGTACCAACTCCGACCTCAATATAAAATATTAAGAAAATACTATTTTAAGTATAAATAATAAATATAAATCAAATATATTTATTATTTATACTTAATTAATTATCAGTATTCACCCTTACTTTTTTTTCAGGAAATATTTTTATAGGTAATTGTGATACTGATAACTTGATAAGTTTAATTTCAAATTATTGATAAAATTATTTGTTCTAAACTTCAATGCACAATGGCAAAAAGACTTCCAACAAAATCAGCTGTGTTTGAACACTTTACAATCACTAAAGAGGGAAAGGAGTCGGACATTTGAAAAATAGAGGAGTCGGAGGTTTTGTGTACCGACTCCACAGCCCTGCTTATAACTAGGAAACAGCTATAAATAGTTGAATTACTGTCAATGTATTTAGATATTGTTTCTTTAAGTACATAGATACACAGGTCAGTTGAGTGGGACCTTTTAAAACCAAACTGATTAGGAGATGTCCATAGGAAATCATTTAATCAGAGTAACAAGAGTTTTTCCTAGTAGTTTTGAGAAGCAAGAAGCGACAGCAATAGGCCTGTAATTATTGCTGGACAGAATGTGTCTATACTTATTTTTGACCAGGGACAAGATATATACCCTCATGAACTCTGCAGGAATATAGCTATGAGCAAGCATGGCTGATAGGAGCAATGATATATGCAGACATACTATGTCATTGGCATATTTTAAGTGCTCATTCAATAAGTCATCTATCCCTGATGCAGAACTAGTCTAACTCTTTAATTAACTTCTTTACTTCAGAAACTGATAAAGTATTTTCCCTTGTCCCTCCCACAGTCATTTTGCTGCAATCTATCTGAAGATTATCCCTACTCACACTGTTAAGAATGTTATAGTGGTTTTTCCACAGCTTTGCAATTTCATCCTCCCCCAACACCCAATCAATTGTCAGAGGGAGGACATTTTTGACACCCATTTGATTCTTAACAAATTTCCAAAAAATTTTATTATCGTTATTTATGCAAGCTTCACAGGCTTTTGATGTTCAAATAAACTCTTCTTCCTGTTTACATCGCCTTATGGCCACCTTATACTGACCCCTACTTCTACACATATTCATGTATAGGTACTGGTCCTAATCTGGGTCTACCATGAAAGCACCACAAATCATAGGCATCTTTCAATTCCCTCTTCAGGGGGGGACAATAAAATCATTCCATCCAGGAATAATCTTAGTATGATAGTTGTAAGATTTAATCAGGGGGCTTCCAGCTTCTCTTAAAAGGGATATTATCTTACTACAGGGTGGGCCGTAAGTTTCCATACATAGGAAAATTTAAATTATGGTCTTCACGTGCGTCGGTATTTGGATCAGCAGTTTCCGGATGCTTGGATTGGTCGGCGTGGTCCTGTGGAGTGGCCTCCCAGATCCCCAGATCTCACCCCCCCTTGATTTCTATCTTTGGGGGCACTTGAAGGCCATGGTGTATCAGGAAAAGATACGAGACATAAATCATCTAAAGGAACGTATCACCAACGCCATTACAAGCATAACGTCAACTGTGCTAATGCGTGTTCATCAACAGTGGGGAACACGTATTGAAATGTGTTTTCAAAACAATGGCAACCATGTAGAGCATATTATATAAATAAAAATGGTTGTCCATAAAAAAATGTTTATTTTTCCTATGTATGGAAACTTACGGCCCACCCTGTATAATACCTATCTACGGTATGAGTTTACAGTGAGAATCATTTGAGCAAGGACTAGTACCTACTACAGGCAAGATGCAAAATTTCTAAATTATTAAAGAGGTGACTTGTTCTGTCTTTGTATCCTATTCTCTGTTGCATATTAACATTAGACCAATCAACACAATTATTCTTACCTATTGAATTCTTGCTATGTCATGTTGCGCATAAAGTGGTAAAATTAATCAATAGTTCTAATTGTCTATGATCAGAAAGGAGGAAATCATGCAGAATATGAATTCTAACAATTTGATCCTTTAGATTATTACTAGTGAGACAATGATCAATCCACCTGGTGGTACCACTTGTATCACTAACATATGTAAAATTACTACTGGTTACCCCTAATACACCTACATCTACAGTAAAATGAATCTAGCTAGAAATAACAATAAATATCAAAAAAAATTCTTTAGTTTTTATAAATACAATCCTGAAAAGTGTGATAGGATCAGCCCAATAGGAAGGATGATATTAAGCAAGTGATTCATACAATGAAGTGAAATAAGAGTTGCTCAACCTGATAATATTTCGGGTATGCTAGGATTCTCAGAGAAAGGGAAGATAGCTTATCTGAGGCACTAAATACTTTGTTTCCTAGGTCTATTAATTATGCAAATGTACCAGATGAATGGGAAAAAAGCAAATTTACAAAAAGGGTAGTAAAAAGGAGGTAAGAATTTATAGGCCTGTTAGTTTAACATCATTGATATGAAAGATACCTACTAGAAAGAATTGTAAAGAATAATATTAAAGATCATTTGGAAAATTTTAATCTTATTTCAAGTTCTAAACAAGGATTTAGATCAAGGTGGTTTTGTTTGCCTAATTTCTTAGATTTTTTAGAGTTTGTAACTGAACAGGCAGATAATAGAAATGTAGATATTATTTATTTAGGTTTTAGTAAGGCTTCTGACAAGATTCCATATAGGAGACTTCTACAGATACCCCGAGTTACGATCACCCAACTTACGATGATGACTGTCGTATTAAATAAATTAACGCACATCACTACCATTGTGGTTATTTTCGACTTACGACCATTTCGACTTACGACAGGTTTGTCGGAACGTAACCCCGTCATAAGTCGGGGAGTACCTGTATATAACTTAAAAGCTCGTGGAATATCAGGGGCAGTTATAAATTAGGTAAAAAAAAATGGTTAGATGACAGCGAACACAGAGTAATTCTAAGTGGTTATGAATCTGGGTGGCAGAAAGTGACAAGTGGTTCCATAGAGAATAGTGTTAGCCTGTTAGGTTCATTACCGGTACTCTATTTTATATCTAAATTTAGAGAAGGGAGTAGGAAGTAAAGTTCTAAATTTGTGGATGATGCAATAGTAGTTACCCAGTTATCAGACATGGGCTAATAGTAAGACTATTACAGGATTTTTCAAGTAACAGTAATAGATCATAATTGTTTGGCTGCAATAGTAGGTAATAGAAGGCAAAGTAATAGATAATAGTCTATTACTTTTCTATTACAGTGGCAATGGACATATTGTGTGAACAAAGAACTGAAAAAATGAACTAAAACTACTGTAAACTAAAATAAACATGTATGTGAACTAATTGTGGCAAATTTTTCCTTCAATAAAGTAAAATTTATGAAGACCTCCAGTATCTGAAATTGTAATGATTTGGTTGAAACAAATTTGTTAACACACTGCTTCTAATTGCATTTAAATACACGAAGATCCTTTTCAAATGAGTGAAGTACCCCACATACAAAAGTAATAGTAATAGATGAAAAATAAAGTAATAGGAGAAATCAAAAATAACAGTAATAGTAATAGAAACTCAGTAATAGACCCCATGTCTGCTAGTTATAAATACAGAACACTCTTATAAACTACAATAAGATCTTGATAGATTAGTTGCCTGGGCTAGTACATGGCAGATGGAATTCAATGTTCAAAAATGGAAAGTTATCCATTTTGGTAGAAATAATGAAAACTTTAATTATGAGATGCAGGGAAACTAGTTAGAGGATGTTAGACAAGAAAAAGACTGGCATTATAGTTAATAGATTTAAAATTTTCTAAGCAATGCTTAGAGGGTAGAAATAAGGCAAATAAAATGCTAGGTATTATTAAAAGAAATGTTAGTTATGATATAAGAATTTAAGGAAATCATCTTTAAATTATATAATTCTTATGTTAGGCCTCACTTAGAATACAGTGGACCCCCGCTTACCGATTGGTTCGTGTTATGATTAAATACTGTTACGATCAAGCCTCATTGAGAATATATTGCCCGTGTAACGATTTTTGAACAATCGCGCCAAATTCACGATGGAAGGAGATTCTCCTTCCAAACAATAATTTTCTCTTCCAACCCCACAATTACCACCATCAATTTTCATCCATGCTACACTCCACCAACCTAAGGTAAATAATTTTTTTATTTATTTCTTTATTTAATTATGTTTATTTAATTATTTTTATTATTTATTTACATCAAAATAAGTTATAACACATTTTTGGTTTTAAAATATCATGTATTGTTAAAATATCCTTTTAAACATGGAAAATTAGTGTTTTTAAGTCTTGCAAGAGTGTATTTTCAAAAAATTTGTACCAGTTAGGCCATTTACATGTTATAATGGGTTCATGTAATGATTTTTTTGTGTACCGACGGTTTATTTTGCACCAATTACGATTGTTAAACCGGGGTCCACTGTACTGCATTCAAGAGTGGTCCCCTCACTTTATATATATGTTATTAATATATTTGAAGGTGTACAACATAATGCAATCAAGCTAATCCTAACCCAAGATGATTGGAATACAGAGAAATATTAAAGAAACTGGGTATGTTTAGTTCTGAGATATGTTTGAGGGCAGATATGATACAGCTGTTCAAAATGTTTTCAGGTTTGGACAATTTAGATGCAAGTAACTCTCTCATTAGAGGCTGATGGAATAACCTGAGGCATAATAAGAAAATTAGAAAACAGACTTGTAAACTGGAGCTATGAAAATACTTTTTCAGTCATTGACTAGTAGATTTTTGGAATGACTTTCCATATGATGTGGTAAATATTAGCTCCTGATATACGTACCTCAAAGGTATGAAAAGACCTGAAATAAATTTTATTTTATTATAACTAGGCATCGACCAGTGGTTGTATCAGTACCGATACCAATAGTTTTTTGTTTCTAAGAATAAAAAAACCAGGCATTTTCCAAATTATAGAAACTTCCCAGCTGCTTGAGAAGTTGTGTGTGTATTCGAAATTTATCCCGACATTTCTAGAAATTCCCATTACTCATTACCACTATATAAAGCAAGCCCATAACCATAGCAGCAGCATTTCCTCAGTTCGCAAGTTGTGAATAAGTTCAACAGTGCGTAATAATTTTTTTGTAAGTTTATTAACTACTGGTATAAATTTATTCACTTTTGCTTTAGTGAGTGTGACAATGCATTGTGGGGAAGTTCTTCACTGCTTCAAGCACTAATGGAAAACAGGCGATCTGCAATTTGTGCAGCGTCTCTGTCTCTCATGGAGGAACAAGCACAAGTACCTTCTCTACATCAAACCTGAGGAGTCACCTTATCAACAAGCACGAGACCGAGTTTGATGAAGCCAATAAGAGTCAATGTACAACTTCTGCTACTAATTCTGGTGAGTAGATTCATGAAAATCTGTAAAGTGATTCTTCAAACATTCTCAGAGAGAATTCGCAGTTGCTCAAAGCCCCAACATCCTAGTGACCCCAAAAATGATGAATTCAATAAAAATTTAGGAAGTCTAAATATGTTGTTGTTTTTAATGTATGTTTCAGGTCCCTAAATTTTAGCCTGCCCAGGGCCCTCAAAAGTTGCTAAGATGTTACTATATATAAAATTTGATTTCAAGTTTCAACATGATTTACAAAGTTATTGTAATACAGTATCAAAGTCTCCTCAAAATTGTAGTTTTCTATTTGTTTATAATTTCCCCTAATCAGAATTAAGATACAACTAAACTAAATTTAATTCTCTTTGTTAACTTACTTAGCTTCTATTTATTAAAAAATATTAAATATATAAAACTTTACATATAAATATTTCTGCATTAAAATTTTCTTATATAAATTTATTTTTTCTCTCTAGGAGACATTCCTGGAACTTCTTCCACCACAGCTACTCAATCCATTAATGTCACATTTGGGTCATTCTCTGTCAGATCAACCAGTGCCTAACACCCTCATCTCTCAGATTTTGCTGAAATTTGGTTTATAGGGAGTTTGTGGGCCCTGAATCCATTTCTGAAATTATAAGGTCAATCCGACCAACGGTTCAAGAGATATGACCTCGGGAAATTTGAGGTCACTTGCGAGGTCACTAACATTTGGCGACCCATAACTTGGGTAATAATGGTCACAATTATATAAAAGTATATATATTTAGAATCAGAAAACGACAAGGAATCCAAATATGCAAGTTTTAGAACTCTAGGTTGAAAAATAAAAAAGTTACACTGTAACCAAAATTTGAGGTCACGATTTGACCTCTGGGGTATCAAATGAGAATTTTTTTTTTAAATGTAAAAAATGAAGGCATAGGCATTGGCTATTAGAATCAGCAAAAAAAAGTTTGTTTATGTTAGTATTTTTCATGTAACTAACATATAAGTGAACACCATATTCATAAGTTGTGCGTCAATTCTACCTATTTTTTCACACTTAAGCTCATAATTTGACCTATAGAAATTAAAATTACATTTTTTTATAGATATAAAAACAAAGGCAAAAAATGTAAAATTGTATTTCACTGCTAATCTACACTGGCAATAATAGTTATAATAGTGAAAGGGGAAGACCTACTTAGAGGATTCATGTGCTAGCCTAATACAATTTTTGCATGCTCGATGCTCTCATCAATTTCTTTTTGTGGAAAAATGTATTGAATTCTGCTGCCTCCTCTTAGGGTAGGACAACTCATTACAGTTAATATATGATGTCCTGGCACTGCACATGAATCCTTGTTTGATGGATAATAATATGCACTTGATCCTGATGACCCAGAGGGATGTAGAAAGTTCACAGTGAAATCATCAAACTCTTCACAATATTCCTCCACAATTCCATACCAAACTTGCATGTCATAAATGCAGCCAACATACTCTCCTGGTTTGACACATTTTAGGTTACCAAGCATTGCAGGTTCATTAGTAAAATGACTTTTCCTTATTCTTTTCTTTTCTCCAATGCCACTTGAAATGGGATACACCATCAGTTCTTCCTTGTTTAGGGGAACAAATCTATGATATTTCTGAGTTCCAGGAATAGCCCTACTATCCTTGAATCGATGTTCCAACCGTTCTTCTGCATCTTTCAAATCAGCTGTAGTTACAAAGAAAAAATTTATCTTCTTGCTCAAGTTTTCTTCACAAAACTGAAACATGTGTTCTGGTGTAAGAATTTGCCTCTCTGTAGTTCTCTGCAAACTGGCACGAGCAGTAGCTCTTTTCACTGTTCCTCCAATCCCATCACATGCATTTTTGCCATGGGATGTAGCAAAGAAGTGCCATTCACAAGACAGACCAAAATCCTCTTCATGGTAACAGAGATTTGTGAAGTTGTATCTGTTCTTATATTGGCCAGCACATCCATCTGAGAAATAGTGCACCTTCTTCAATTGTGGGCATCTGAATTTAACATATGTCATAAGCTTCAATATGAATGAGTAAACCATTATAGTGTTGTGTTTTAGTGATGCAGATAAGAAACAGACACTAAAATGGCTAAGTTCCTGGTCTGCAGATGATCTATAATAGATGACAAAAGGGTGAACTGTACACTGTGAATTGTCCCAGTGAAACCCTTGGGCAGCATCCTGGACAATGAAAGAATAATTCTCAGAGAAATCACCTACTATAACTACCTCGCTCTGAGGTGGTAGTGTTTCTTTCAACTGCTTGAAGTACTGTGATTGTTGCTGAGCAACAAAGTGATGACGAACCATGCGGGATATTTTCATGCTTAGGGATGATAAGTATTCATGAAGTGGCTCCACCTTATCAACCATTGTACAACGGTCAACAGTCACCCATTGCTTGTAAGATATTTCATTTGGAGCTGATTTCACACTGTCAAGTAACTCAAGAAAATCCAGGACACCCTCTTCTCTTGGGCAATCATTGCAAAGTTGCATCATGCAAGTCTCTCTTTCTGTACTGCAGACACTGTAATCCATAAGATCCTTGTATGAAAGACCTCTTTCTCCCAATGCAGCCAGCTGCAATTTTGGATTTTGATGGTATGTGCAGACACAGACAGAATGAGTCCCACCACTACCGGCAAGCACACAATATGATGGCCGTAATTTTGCAAATGTGGAAAATCCTATTTTGGGATTCTTTTCATCATTTTTATATAGTTCAAACATCTCTCTTAAATTCCCGAGGACCAATCGTTTTTGCACCTTCATTGCACCTTCAGCACTGATAACTTTCACGCAATCCTTTTGGCCAGGACACATACGACTAACCTCTTCTGACTCATAGAATCTTCTAACTATATCTTTGTGTTCTTCAGATATCACTTTTCCTTTGCTCATTAGTGGAATCTTCGGAAGGATTCCATGTTCTGATTTAAGTGAACGGCTTCTTTTCACCATGTATGTTGTAGTTTGAAAGAAACTAGCTGTTTTTTCAATTGTGTATGGTGAGAGTGTCAATATTTGTAGTTTGTGATGGTGACATTTGCTCTCCAGGAATGACTGTTTCAATTCATTCATTAATTTGTCTAGATGTTTTTCAGATTTAGTTTCAGGTTTTGAAGTATCACTTACCTCCTCGGTAATTTGAACACCATAACTGAGTTCTAGCCTCTCCTTCAGGTGTTTCTGAGCAGATGATAGCTTACCACGAGCCTTGCGCTTTTTCTGGCTTAATGACAGCCCTTCTGAAAAGAACAGAAAAAAAGGTTTCACACACCTGAATATTAGTAATTAAATATTAATTATAGTACCTTAAATGCTATATAATTGGCTATATAGTAGATCAAACAGACCTTGTAGTAAAGTATAAGTTATTATATTAATTTATTACTTACTTTTTTTAACTGGTGTTTGGTCCAGAAATGCTAGAACTGGTTCAACTGAAGTTGAAGGATTTTCCTTTATCAAGCAATCACTGTCATTGTCCAGATCTTGAATTGAAGAGATGTTACTCAAGCCACTGATAGTAGATGATTCATTTGAATCCTGCTCAGACTCGTTGTTTTCAGTGGTACTAAGTATAGTGGGGTTTTTCATTATCAGTGTCCAGCAGTTCACACACAACAATGAGTCTTTTTTCACTCTTCCAGCACATTTTTCAACAAGTACATCAGTCACTTTTCTAAGATTGATTGTTATGCGTTTCTTGTGTTTTTGAATAGGGTCCTGGCAGTATTTCAAGTGCCGAACCATTGTATTTTGATCTGTAAAGATATAGGATTTACAATTAGGTAATATATTTTTTTAGAAAATATATAGCTATACACACTTAATATTTTAGGCCTTGATAGTCTCTGAGGCTCATTAAAACACCATACCCACCAGCCACCCACAGTGCTGGCTGGAACTGTACTAACCTGTAGACAAGGAATTTTGCAACTATCTGTGTTGATTCTGCACTTAGACAAGTAGCAACATGTTTCAACAGGTTTGTTTAGGCTACATGTGAGCTTAGTCTTCCCCTTTCACTATTATAACTATTATTGCCAGTGTAGATTAGCAGTGAAATACAATTTTTATTAAATTCTTGGAGCTTGAGGTCAAATTGATAGCTAAGATATAAAAATTCCTTGAAATGACAAGCAATTTATAAATATGGTGTTCACTTATAAGTTAGTTACATGAAAAGTACCAACATAAACAAACTTTTTATGATTGTTTCTATTAGTCAAGAACTCTGACTTTGTTTTTTATATCTATAAAAAATGTAATTTTAATTTCTATAGGTCAAATTATGAGCTTAAAATAGAAAATTAAGTGAAAAAATAGGTAGAATTGACGCACAACTTATGAATATGGTGTTCACTTATATGTTAGTTACATGAAAAATACTAACATAAACAAACTTTTTTTTGCTGATTCTAATAGCCAATGCCTATGCCTTCATTTTTTACATTTAAAAAAAAAATTCTCATTTGATACCCCAGAGGTCAAATCGTGACCTCAAATTTTGGTTACAGTGTAACTTTTTTATTTTTCAACCTAGAGTTCTAAAACTTGCATATTTGGATTCCTTGTCGTTTTCTGATTCTAAATATATATACTTTTATATAATTATGACAATTATTACCCAAGTTATGGCTCGCCAAATGTTAGTAACCTCGCGAGTGACCTCAAATTGCCCGAGGTCATATCTCTTGAACCGTTGGTCGGATTGACCTTATAATTTCAGAAATGGATTCAGGGCTCACAAACTCCCTATAAACCAAATTTCAGCAAAATATGAGAGATGAGGGTGTTAATTTCAATTTTTTTTGGTTGATCTGACAGAGAATGACCCATTTTCCAAATCCATTCCATACACTCATAATGACCAAAAGAAGATTGATCTTGACCAGAAGGTGGCAGAGATGATCTGCATCAACCATCAGCCCTTTGCATGTGTCAAATGGGTAGGATTTAGGCAACTACAAAAGGCTGCCAATACAAAGTACAGTAATACCTTGAACAGCGCGGGTTTTGATGTAGCACGGTTTGTATTTTCGTCAATTTTTTTAAATTTAGCGCACAATTTTCCTATTGTTTTCTAATTTCTTTTCGGTACTATTTCATTCGACGAACTTTCGACTTTTATTCAAAAAATAGATGATCCAATTAACCACGCTGTGCAAGGTATTGCTGTACATGATTCCTTCTGAGAAGTTTTTTAGGATGAACCTTATTCCAGACATGGCAGGCAAGGTGAAGGGCAAGATCAAGGAATTGATGTCACAAATGAAGGAAGAGAAGAGGAAATTCTCCTTCACCACAGATATATGGAGCTGTCGAGCAAGTGACTCGTATACAAGCTTGACCTGTCACTTCGTCAGCCCAAACTTCATGTTGAATGTTTCTGTCTTCAACAAGGATCATACAGCAGAAAAAATTTCCACCAAAATTCAAGAAATGATTCAAAGTTGGGGATTGTCCGAAGAAGACACTTTTATGATCATGAGATGATGATGATGCAGCTAACATGTGAGCCACTTTCAGACAAACAGGAATGGATAGTTTCGGTTGTTTGGCTCATACACTCCAACTGGTGATAAAGGATGGCTGCTTAAACCTCCTGAGTATGGCTAATCTTTTGGCAATGGCTCAGAAAATAGTCGGTCATTTTCACCACTCTCCTCAAGCAACGCAGCGCCTACATCAAATTCAGACTTAACTTGCCTCAACTGAAGCTGATTCAAGATTTGCCAACCAGATGGAATTACACGCTGGAAATGTTGCAGCGACTCCTTTCCCAAAAGCAAGCTATCATTGAATATGACATCGAATGGTCCCTGGAAAATACGTTGACTTCAACACAATGGAAGCTTATGGTCAAGCTTATTGATGTGCTTACTGTCTTCAACACTGCAATGCTCAAAATCAGTGAAGAAAACTCACTTTTATCAGAAGTTTTACCTACAGTCAAATCTCTGTCAAAAGGAATCTGTGCAGCGTGCTCAGTGAATGATGCTGGTGTCAAGATTCTGAAGAGCCAGCTGGGTGATTCTCTCAAACAGAGATTTCAAGAGCATAATTCAAATGAGAAACTACTGCTAGCCGCAGCAGTTGAACCCCAATTCAAAGGAGCTGGGCTGATAGATGACGACATGCGAGAAAAGGCCAAGGAATTGTTGAGACACAAGATATGCAGTCACATGGAGGGGGCCCAATGAAAGCGTATTGGAGGTGCAACTGCTGTGAAATGCTGCCGAAGTGGTCCAGTTTCTCCATCCAAGAAAATTGCTCTTTGGGAAAACCTTTCCAATTCAGAAGGTAGTGATCTTGATGATCACATTTGTCCTATTCTAGTTGAAGAACCCCAAATGAGGGATACAGACATAAGGTTCACTGTCCCAGATGCATGAGTGGAGGCAACCCTGGACACCTATTGGTCACAACCTTGGATCACTGGGGATAGGGATCCATTCATTTTCTGGTGAGAACATTCTGCTGATTTCTCAGAGATTGCCAAAGTTGCTGAGAAGTGCATGAGCTGCCCCTCTGGATCAGTTGACTCTGAACAGCTTTTCTCAACAGCTGGAGATGTTATCAATGCGAAACGAGCCAACATCACCCCAATCAATGCTGAGGAACAAATCATCCTCTCCAAAGATCTGAAGTTCCTCAATTTTGATTATTGAGTGAACTGTTATATTGAGTTTGAATTACAATTTTTTGAATTACAATTTTTTGAATTATATGACTTCAAATATATGTTTTGAATTACATTATTTGAATCATATTTTAGACAGATATCAGTATCAGCCAATACTTTGCTTTAACTATCTGTATCAGTACTGATACTACTGATACTTTGGGAATACTATTGGTCAGCCCCTAATTATAACATGGATAAACAGTATTAATTATTAATAAAAAATCCTTACAGATTTTTTTGCTTGTCATTTTGCAGATTATTTCACTACAGGAATTCGTGTAGATAGCTGACAAATAATTGCCACAGTGTCATATTGTCTCCAAAATTTCTACTTTGTGTGTGACCATAAATTTTAAAAAAGTTGGGTATGAATTTCCTTATCTGGATCTACAAAATAATGTTTGTGAATTCTCCAACTAGAGAACTGGCAGATATTGTGAATTTAAGATAACATTAAAACAATATACCTTTATTTTCAAAATCATAAGGTTACTTCAAAACTATCAAAAATATCATGACTTTTAAAACCTAATCGATCAGCAAGGGCATACAATTGACCTAACCAGGCATTCAGGTTAGACATTAAAACAATATACTGTACCTTTATTTTCAAAATCGTTCTTTGTAAAATGTGTAAATAATTATTTCAGTAATACTGAAATAAAATTGATACAGAATTTACATAGCTACATATATTCAACATTTACCATAGGCTACTCTGTAAATAGTTTTATGTTAATTAGCTGACTTGAGAGTGGCATTTTGCACTATTTTATTATAAAATACAGCTTATAACTAGCATAACTTCAACAGACCTGAGTGGGTTTATGTTTTTCAAATTAAATGTATTATGAAACTGTTTTAAATAATCTCATGGAAATACAGGAAAAATAAATAATTTAGAATTATCCACAAATCAATTTTTATGATTCATGTTGCAATAATTCAGTAACTGAACACATTTAACTTTAGATAAATGTAGATAAAACCCCAGGGTAATGATTTTTTAATAAGAAGTGGTATTTCTAGAGGTACTGTTCCTCCTGAATCCAGTGGTGATATTCAATTCTTGGGGATATAGGTTGTTTCTACTCAAACAATCTGGATCACACAAAAGTGGGCAGGGCTTTGAAGAAGAGGGAAATTGAGGGGTAAATAAAAAAAAAGTAATAAGCATTAAAACTAAACTAAACTAACTTAACTGAATGAATGAAATATTGCAGCCATCGCACACCATGAAAAACAATGTAACAACTGATGCACATCCAGCTAATCATCAAGAAACAAATGTGCTGATTGGCTGTAGAATGTAAGAGTTTTTCATTGGACATAAAATTAAAAATTGAATAACTTGAAAACTAGCCATTTCTCAAAATAATGAATATCACCATTGGATTTAGGAGCAAAAGTACCTCTAGAAATACCATTTCTTATTAAAAAATCTGGGGCCAGTTCCATATTGCCCCCCATGCAAGATATGATTTTATTGAACATTACAGGGCTGCAGTATGATGGAGTTACACAATGAATTGCTTTGATGTAATTAATATAAGCAGTCACTACACTTAACCCTTTAACACCAAACTTTTTTGTAGGGTTAAGTCTAAATGCATGTATTTGAAACTGTATGTATTCGACCCAGACGACTTTAAAGGGTTAAATACCTGAAGGAATAGGCCTATCCTTTTTATAGTTATTAGGTTTTATATTAAGAGGATTTCACTCAGAACTTATAGGAAGATAAAGTACATATTCCTTGCTTAAACCATCGCTGTAACATAAGCAAGCTCTGAGCAAGCCACTCATATAAATCTTCATATTTTATTATTTGCTGAATTTGCAAAGTTCATTGACTTTTCCAGTGGTAGAGCAAGTGTCATGGGCCCCGGGGCACAACTTATTTATGGGCCCCATAAAGCCACTTTTATGCTTGTACTCTGACATGCCTCAATAGTTGAAAACTTTATTAATTTTAACAATAACTGAGTAACAATAAAGTTTAGTGCAAAAGTGGTATACTCATGCATATACACAGTGATTCACTATAGTCACTATTCACACTATGCAACTGGGTCTGAAGTTCTGAATGCTAAATTAAGTTACTCAATTGAGCCTAAATTTCTTACGCATGGACTAACACAAGGCTTTGAAACTGCTTTAGCCTTATAACATACATACTAACACACAAGCAAAGATTGAAACTGGATCACAATATGATCTATTTCATATGTCATCATAAGAACATAAGAAATTTTTATAGTGGGCACACTAGGGGCCACTTTGGCCCATCGAGGTGGCTCCACTATGTAAAAACTGCCTGTACATTGGCAACAACCAATTTTTATAAAACTAATTAATTATCAATTTAAAACTAAAGATAGAATCTCTGGATCCAGAGGATCAAAGTCATAATAGGGCATGACTCCAGATTTGAAAAAATTTACTGGAGCACAGCTCTGAATTTACTTTTTTTCCCCTTACACCACTAGATAGGTTAATGATAGTAAACTCTTGAATTTACGACATACCAATTACAAATTGTTTTAGCTAAACATAATAATAATAATAATATTCTTTGAATATTTGTTCTTGCATTGACCACAAAAGTAACCCCTTTTAACACCCTCACTTTTCTCTCCAACTTCATCATATTAGGATCCATTTTGATATTGACTACCTGAAAAAATACAAAATAAGTAAAAGTTAGTAAATATAGTATGGTAAAAGTGAGTAAAAGTAGTATGGTAAAAGTGAGTAAAAGTAGTATGGTAGTGAGTAAAAGTAGTATGGTAAAAGTAGTATGGTAAAAGTAGTATGGTAAAAGTGAGTAAAAGTAGTATGGTAAAAGTAGTATGGTAAAAGTGAGTAAAAGTAGTATGGTAAAAGTGAGTAAAAGTAAGTAAATATAGTACAATGAAAGTAAGTAAAAGTTAAGTGCTTTAAACTTAGTAAAAGTAAGGAAGAGTAAGTAAAAGTAAGTTTAAACTTAACTAAACTTTTCAATTCTAGAGTCATGGTGGATTACTTAAAACCACACAAGTAATTATCTGGCCAATTTATCAAACCTGGCCGAAATCAATGGAACATAGTCCAATCCTGATAATTTTATATTAAAAAAATATACATTTTAATAAAATTTTAATTATCACAACATTGAAGCTTAACAAAAAATAAAAATAATTGTTAAATATGGAATTACCAACTAAACTTAAAATAACTAAATTTGTAATTTAAAAAAATTGGTTTGTACAAGAACGTATACGCAAAAAAATTGCATAACGTCTAGCAGATGAACAAAACCCAAACCAAATTTACTTTTCCTCATGGTCAAATTTACTGGAGCAATGCTCCCAAGATCCCAGGAATCTGGAGTCATGTAATAGGCTACTATCCACAAATATGTTACACTCTATATCTATTTATAACTGACATGCAAATATATCAGATCCAAAGAATCCAGTCAATTTCATTACAATACTCATCAATACCAGTACCTTGCCAACCAAAAATAAATCACGGTCCATATCAATTGCGGACCAAGTCACAATTTACAACCATATACTTTACAATATATACACTTAGGAGGAAAAATGTAGGTGTGGCTGTAAAGACTGTACAGTAATGTAGAAATGTGTGTGCACCCATTTTGGGTCTCCCATTTAAAGGTGTTTGGGGGGGGCAAGTGAAGATCATGAGTTTTTCAATACCTCACAGTACTATGGGGGGCATCACTCAGCAGAGGAATCTCTTTAAATAGGGTGTGTAAGGACAGAGAGTATCCCCTAACCCAAGATGCTGCCTCCCTATATCCCACAACACCTGTGTTGAGCTGTGGGATCTATCACCCAAATGCACATAATATATATGAAATAAACTAGTATCATTCATGCAATAAAAATGGGCTTAAACACCATCACCAGATGTCCCTTGCAGACATCAAACTATCCAACCTTCTTTTGAAAGAATCAAGCGTATCTGAAGTCACCACTTCTTCTGTCAGACTGTTCCAAAACTTAATTACTCTATTTGTAAAACTATGTTTTCTTGAATTTGTTCTACATCTTGGCTTAAATAATTTCATACTATGACCTCTAGTCTGGGTATTGTGATCTTTAATGAAGAGAGACTCAAAATCTATCTTATCCAACCCTCTTATCATTTTATACGATACATCTATCATATCACCCCTTAACCTCCTCCTTTTTAATGAGAACATGCTTAGACACGCCAGTCTTTCCTTATATGTCAATTGTCTTAGAGATGGGATCATTCTTGTTGCTCGTTTCTGTACTTTTTCCAGTTTATCAATATCTTGTATCAAATAGGGACTATTAAACTGAATGCAGTATTCAAGGAGGGTCTCACATATGAAATGTATAGTTGCTTTATAATATTGGGTGATTTGTATTCATTGTGTGTCTGCATGAGTGAGTCTAGCATTTGCTTTATTTCTGATTACCATACAGTGATTTGAGGGTTTAAGTTCATTAGTCACAGTGACACCCAAGTTTTTCTCTCTCTTTATCATCATTTTCAATCCAAATTCCATTCATATTGTATTCAAATTCTGGATTTTTTGGCCCAATATGCATAACCTTGCACTTATCAACATTAAATTTCATCTCCCACTTATCTGCCCAGGCTGTTACTCTGTCAAAGTCTTTTTGTATTGTCATTGCTCCTGCTACTAACTTAACATTATGGCCTAATTTTGTATCATCAGTAAATTTTGAGGTTTTACATGATAGGCCCTTCTCTAGATCATTTATATAGACAACAAAAAGCAGAGGTCCCAGCACAGACCCCTGTGCAGATTTCAAAATATGCAAAAAAAAAAAAAATAATACATTTTTATGTTTTGAAGCTGTTTTATTGCAATTTTTTTTAAATAATTGCTTTTTTCTTATAGATATAGTTAATATATAGACAAATAGACATTATTTGTGTGTTTTTTGACTATTTTTAAATAATAAATGACATAATTTTAAGTTTTAACTTTTACTGAGATTAAAATTCAGCAAATTATTAATTTTCCTTACTAAAGTATTATCAACGACCCAGGCCCGGGAGCACTGCCCCACCTGCCCCTAGCTAGCTCCGCTCCTGGACTCTTTTCTCGAAGTAATTTTCACAAGTCAGCAATGGAGAATTTTGGGTAAATTTATAGTGTTACACCCGTCTCCCTTTGAAGGTGAAATTTATGTTTTTCCTATGGTTTTTGATGTGTTTTGAATGAATCTGACCTTCAAAGCCGTCGGAAATGACTCTTTTTTGAGATAACCCCCCTTCCCCCCAGCTGGCAATCGAAAACGAGTCATTTCCGACGGTTTTGAAGGTCAGAATCATTCAAAACACATCAAAAACCATAGGAAAAACATTTCACCTTCAAAATTGACCTAACTTATCCTAACCTATCAGGCACTCCACCACAGCTCTGTGGTCCCATAAATGGCTGAGGAAATGATTCACAAAAAGAACAATTTTCCACGGAAGAATATTAGTATTGTCTAGAAAAGAACCTTTAAAATCTGAGACAGAATAATCACAGTACCGTCTTTTCTTCGTTTTAGGCACAACGTAACTTTTTCTACAACGCCACAGTTTCTGGTCTTGACGATACGTACACTCCATTTTACAATGTGGACACTTCACTATTGTCGGTAGAACACCGTGAGCACGCAGAAACTCAACACTTTTTTCTAAATTTTCATAGAAAGCGACAATACAGCGGTAATAATCGAACGAACACATGTCACACAAAGTCATTCTGGTAGCAAACTAATTCAAATTCGAAATGGATGGAGCGCAGTGATTGGGCAGACATGTGATGGCAACACAAACGAATGTGCGAACACACACTAGATACACACCAAAAAAAATGTTTATATCTCGAAAACGAAGCATTTGTGATGGAAATGCTATAGAAGAAAAGTGTCTTAGAATTAAAAATCTACCTAATGAATATATAATAATTGCTGGACGTTAGACAGGTGTAATACTATAATAATACTGAATTTTGAATACAAAATAATAAATTTGGTTTTCTTGTCATGCAGGTTCAATGCCTACATTTGGGGTTTTGTATGTATGGCAATTATTTTATTCCCAATAGGCTATGTTGCCAATCCCGAGGCAATTTTGTATAGATATTTAATTCAATTAATTAATAATTTATATTTAACTAAGAAGTAAAGGTACCACATACAATACCATGTTGTAAGCGTATATAGTTTTTCCCATAGTTATGAAATAAGGGTGAACCCATATTTCATAAACATGATAAATTTTACCAAGTCTAATGAACTAGACCATGTACAGGGTCTAGGGTTAATATGCAGTAAAATATATGACCCCAAGACACTAGTCAAATCTATACCTTTCTAAAGCAATTTAAGTTTGTTTTGTTCAAATCTGACCATTTCTTATACAAACTTGACAAAACCAAACCAAAGCAAACCTCCTTTTATCAAGTTGTAGATGAACCAACTAGGGATCCAGCAAAATTTACAAAACTAAATAAAACTAGGTTTGCTTAAGTTTGCACAGGAAATAAAGGTCAGATTTGAACAGAACCTGGTATTATTCTACTATTACACCCGTCTAACATCCAGCAATTATTATATGTTCATTAAGTAGATTTTTTAATTCTAAGACACTTTCCTTCTATAGTGTTTCCATCGCAAATGCTTCGTTTTCAATATATAAACATTTTTTCGTTTGTACGTTCGTTTGTACGTTCGTTTGTACGTTCGTTTGTGTGTTTGTTTGTACATTCGTTTGTGTGTTTGTTTGTACATTCGTTTGTGTGTTTGTTTGTACATTCGTTTGTGTGTTTGTTTGTACGTTCGTTTGTGTGTTTGTTTGTACGTTCGTTTGTACGTTTGTTTGTACGTTCGTTTGTACGTTCGTTCGTGTGTTTGTTTGTACGTTCGTTTGTGTGTTTGTTTGTACGTTCGTTTGTGTGTTTGTTTGTACGTTCGTTTGTGTGTTTGTTTGTACGTTCGTTTGTGTGTTTGTTTGTACGTTCGTTTGTGTGTTTGTTTGTACGTTCGTTTGTGTGTTCGTTACATGTCTGCCCAATCACTGCGCTCCATCCATTTCGAATTTGAATTACTTTCCTACCGGAATGGAACACTCATTCCACTCATTCAGAAGTACATTAGGCCTGGGCTGCTTACAAGACTAAGTGATTTAGGTTAGGTTAGGATAGGTTAGGTCAGGTCAATTTTGAAGGTGAAATTTGTTTTTCCTATGGTTTTTGATGTTTTAAACGAATCTGACCTTCAAAACTGTCGGAAATGACTCTTTTTCGATTGCCGGCTGGGGGGAGGGGGGTTATCTAAAAAAAATAGTCATTTCCGACGGTTTTGAAGGTCAGATTCGTTCAAAACACATCAAAAACCATAGTAAAAACATAAATTTCACCTCGAAAGGGAGACGGGTGTAATACTGTACATTTACCCAGAACCTACTAAATTATACTAGAGAAGTGTAAATTTGACTAGTATCATGGGTCATGTATTTTACTGCCTATTAATTAACCCCTAGCCCGAAGCTGGAAAAACAAAGTTGTTCAAAATCTGGCTATCAAGCTATCCCACCCAACAAGAACTAGGCCAAGTTTTCCAGTTTGTGCATAACTTACGTAGGGCCTATACTTAAAATTAGATACCGAAGATAAAGCTTAGCTATGTTAGCGAGTTTATAGGGCCCACATACCATTATTACTAACCAATTATGGCAGTTATTACTTTACTTACATTAGATTGTTCTTATTTTCATAAATTTCAACTACCTCGTTTGAAATCATTGCAGAATTCAAGTACAACGAAATGGAATTTTTACAAAGTACCCCTCATTTCCCATTTCTTTCAAGCAACTGATAAGCTACAAGCAGGGTTGCCAGATGCAAACCTAAGTGATAAGCTAAACTATGCACGAAAAAAAGCCAAAAAAAAGCCAAATAATTTTAAGTATAGATCACATACTCACATTACATGAAAAGCTCCAGATCCTCTTCAGCAGTGTCCTCCACATTAGAACAAGTAGCCTCGACACCATATACTTTATCGGATACAAAATCTTTTAGCATTTTTTGCGATGGAGTAAAGTCTTTACAACATTTGTTCGTTAGCAATAGTTCTGCTCTAATTCTCACAATAGCATCAAGGAGTTTGAGTTGCACTATTTCTCGCTTTTGTTTTGACTGATAATACAAGTGAGAACATCCTTTCAACTACAGCATTGCTAACTGGTGTTATTAAACATGTTAGGGCAAAGGTGGCAAGCTCCTTAAACGCTTTATGTTGAAGCACACACATCCAAAATTTTTCAGTGTCTGTAGGAATTCCATCTTTCTTAAATGGAGCTTCTTCTTTCCAATCAACAAATAGTATTTTTCTGTACTGTTCCTCAATAATGCTAATATTGTCTCCAGTAATGTTTAAAAACGATAGCTCTGAAAATGAGGGTCTTGAAACTTGATTTAAAACTATTGAAGGGTTTAAGTTTGCCAGACCTTTAAATATGTCTGTTGCCGAAGGAAGTCTACAATTAATTTGGCTGAAAGCTTCCTCTAGCATAGTCAGACATCTTTCTTTGCACATAAGGACATCAACATTCAGAATTTCAGCTTTTCACAAAGATGCTTTTATCTACGTTTTAAATCAAATTTTCTACATAATGTTAAACGTACCCCTTAAAATATTGAAAAAAAGATTAGAATTTACTTTTTAATTTATACCATAATTGAATGGTATGGAAAGAGCCTTCAAAAAATCCATTCATTTCGATTATTTTCTCAGGAAGTATTGAAATCCCATCCAAAAATAAAGTCGGATATGGCTTTATCTCTTTCAATAATTTTTAAACAAATTTATAATTTATGGCTATTAACAGTTGTATTTTATTGTTTTGTACAATTTCAATTTAATGAAGTATAAAATTTCAAATAATTTTACTAAAAATGCAATCTTAATAAGGTATATTTTTGCACTTAAGTTCATTGACATTCAGAATTTCAACTTTTCTGACATATTTTATTTCAATCAGAGATTCATTTGTGTTACGATTCTGCAAGAAGTTGCTGCATTCTGTTAGGAACTTGATGCCAAAATCAACATTGTCAACATGTCTTTTTTGTCCAGTAATGTCATGCAGCCTGTTGTGAAGACTCTTGTAATGCAAGTGTAATTCTTGGTGAAGTTCATGTGCGTCAGCTTTGGTTTGCTGGAAACAACTGTTCAATCTTTCAAATTCCTGCACAATGGGGGTTGCAAATTCAAAGAACAAGTAATTTTTTTGATCTAACATTTCCTTTATCATTTTTGCTTTGAATCTTGCATCAAACCTTAATTTGTCTAATTTGGTAACAGTAAAATAAGCCTTCAGCTCTTCCCAATTCACCAAAATATTAAACATGACTTTTCCACGCACTAGCCATCGAGTTGATGAAAGTTTTTCAAAGGGAAGAGGAACAGTTCTTGTCGGTTCAAACTCTGTAACTGTATTCATTACTTTAAATAACTCCTTGTATCTGTCTCTTCTCACTTCACTGTGTCGGAACCATTGGGGAATTTCAGAGAGCATAAATCCTATATTTAATGGCAGTTTCGACACAGCATGCTGAATGCATAGTGCCAACGAATGACAAATGCATTGTGAAAAATGCTCTGTATGAATTGGTCCACAATTAACCCACCCCTTATATCTCCAGTCTAACTATAGAGTAGATTAAGTCTAGCCTTGTAGGGGTCAGCCTAGAGATTCCGGAAATGGTCCAGAGCGGGCAGATAAATTGAGGTCCACAGTAGGATTCCTCACCAAATTAGGTTAGGGCAATCTACCTTCACCTTTGTTAAGCTATGCGTTGATGCTAGGTCTTAGGCCACAATGTAGGCCTAAGTTGTCTGACCCAGCTTAATTTAATGCGTTTACTTCTAACTGGGTTAAAACACAATTAGTCACTTACTGCTAGTTATTAGTGTCTCTTTTCCCCTTCTGTCTAATTGTTGAGAGCGTACTTGCTGGTGGGGATCTTTTTCCATTGTTTGTCCTTCTCCCTTCTCTCGTTCCGTCTTCTCGCCTCGTTCCTCGTTTTCGTTCTCCCTTGTTCCTTTTTCGCGGCGCTTTTTCCACCAGCGTCGTCTTGGTTTTTTCTTCGGTTGGTTGATCGGTAATGTATATCTATTACCGAGCACGCTCTTGTCACACAGTATATAAATACTAGTGTGGAGAATAACTCTGGTGAGCAACCAATTGGTTTCATCCACCCAGTTATTGACATAAAAGGAATTTAATAATTGTTAGATTAACTACCTACCTACTCAGTGAACCATTTTCGTTACCTCCCAACTACCCACACATCAGTTTTCCATATGCATCTTAGCTGCACACATGAAGGAGACACGTCTTTCAGCCTAGACCACACGTAGTTGTTGCATCCCACCATGTTCGAAGCACCATCTGATGCAAACCCAATACAATTTGAAAGAGTCTGACCACATCTTTTAATTTCTTCATCTATCAAATTGAATAAGTTTTCGCCAGTTGCTTCTTGAACAGAAATTAAGCTTAAAAATCCAGTAGAAATTTCGTTTTTCTGATCACTTAGAAAACGTATCAGAATGCATGAGTGTTTTTGAGTGGAAATGTCTGTAGATTCATCAACGATGATTGCATATTTTTTATTTTTCAAATCTTCAATGAGATCAGCTTTTAGAGCATGGGAAATGACGTTTTTTATTAAACATGAACATTTAGTTCTCTGCATCCTTATGTGCGCAAGCGTACTGCCCTCTCCATGTGCTCTTATTATTTCACTCAGATGGTCAACTGTACGGATTGCACAATGGCAGGCCATACTGACAGCTATTTGCAACTCGGCAGCTTTAACTTTATCATTATTTTGGATTGGAGCACGCGTCACAGTCACGTTGAGCTGTGTCTGGCCTTTAGATGGAGCTTTTGCACGGTGCTTCTCTGTTTTTTCGTGATTTGAGAGGTTACTCATTCGTGGAGCAATATTGCAATGACAAAGTTTGCAATAAGCTGAATTCAGCCATCAACAGACTTTTTCACCCAAACAAACGTTTCTTCCCACTTACTATTGTATTTACGGCTGCTGTCGTACGATAGCTTCCACTTCTTTGATGACATGGTTGTAGAACAAAAACAAAATTTACATAAACTAGAACTTTAACTAAACTGGTTCACTCGAATGATAGCCAAGTTTTACCGCCTACACACTAGGGCGGCTCGTTTTTACTTTTTTCGATATTTGATTGGGGGTAGTGCGGAAAAGTTGCGATTTGGAGAGAAAATAAAGTGTGTAAAATTTTTTTGATCTACGTCAATACCTTCCGGTGGCGGCGAGTCCTTAAAAATCGAAAAATAGGCCTAACGGGGTAGATTGGAAAATGGTTTTAAAGACTTACAAAATAAACAATAAAAATTTCAGCACAATCTGTTAATAACTTCCGGTGGCGTCTTAGCCGTTAAAATATCCAAAATATTGATTTAAAGCAAGTTTTAACAAGATGTTATACAAATGTTAATTCCGGTATATTTCTGTGCAAACAACCCTGAGAACACTATTATAGGCTTGAATAAATTAATAGCAGTCATTGAACAATGAACATTATATAAAAATTATATAAAATTATATAAAAATTTTGTGTGTTTTTAGGCCTATTTTTCGATTTTTAAGGACTAGCCGCCACCGGAAGGTATTGACGTAGATCAAAAAAATTTTACACACTATTTTCTCTCCAAATCGCAACTTTTCCGCACTACCCCCAATCAAATATCGAAAAAAGTGTAAAAACGAGCCGCCCTACTACACACGCACGACGCACAGTACCGATCCGCACCGATGCTAAGTGTTGACTGCTTTCCCGCCCGCGCCCCGCGTCCCGGCATCCGTTCCGTTTGAACAAGTATCAAACGTGTATGAATCTCGAATGTAACGCCACGGACAAGACTAGATTCACTATACACGTTTGGTACAAGGAAAAAAACACGTGCTAAAAGAGGCTAAACAGTATAACTGATATTATAAAGGCAAAAATAAAAAAAGATCCTGGAAAAAGCCCAAAAATCAAACTGATACTATAAAACCAAGCAAGTTGAAAAAAGCCAATAAAAAGCCAAAAAAGCCAAATTGATATTATAAAGCCAAGCAAGTTGAAAAAAAGCCAAATTTATGGAATTTGGTTTTAAAAAAGCCAATCTAACAACCCTGGCTACAAGCCTACAAAATTTTCATGTCTGACGTCATACGATAGTACTGTATTGTAAATTTCAGGTTCTTGAAATCATGAATAAAATTGAACTGCGAGCAACTATATAGTATTTTAAACTATAGTTATACGAATAATCAGTGCTGTGACGTAACTAGTCGCTCAGTAATCTTTAACTATAACGGTAACTAGTTACATTTCTGGCCAAGTAAATGTAACTGTAACTAGTTACAAAAAAAAAATCATGAATGCAGTTACTTTTTGCTGCGAGGGCAAAAAGTTAGAGGATTGTTTTTCACGAGCCTTGCTGGATGTGTACATATTGTGGACAGTGCATGTTCACTCACATGTATCTAATGTTATTATAAAATCCTGTTGTTTATTCGTTAAATGACAGTCAATTTGAAACAAATGAACAATCTTGGCATCATTTGTCAGGGCAAAGTACTTTTATCAGGTGCTAGCTAAAACCAGAAAAAATATCGAAAGTAACTTCAGTAACTAGTTACTTTTAGAAACAGTAACTAGTAATTAATTAGTTACAAAAAGGTAACAGTCAGAACCAGTGGCGGCTCGTGACTTTCAGTTATCGGGGTGCTGCCTCAGAAATTGCGAACAATTGTGTCGATTATATATATATATATATATATATATATATATATATATATATATATGAGAGAGAGAGAAAGTCGAATAGATAAATAGATAACTACTCACTACTCAGTCATAAAAATAAGTAAAATAGTATCATAACATCAATTATAGGGTACTTACGCTTAACGGGTAATTTCGAATTTGCCAAAAATTTTATTTATAAACAAATTCCATTCTTCTGTTTTTAGTTTGAGCGAAAAAATATTCTAAGAAATGAAAGCTATATATTGTAAATAATCCAATAATTATATAATTAACTTCAATCTCACGACAAAAAATAAATGATAACGAATCATTGATAAATGCAATTCAGAAATTAAATTTCGAATTAGCAAACGATACAGCAACACAACTACCACGTCAAACAAACAAATCGGCACTGCTCTGTCCACAGTGCTTTGGATCCTCTTAAACCCGCGATTCTGACTCGCTCTTCGTACGTCCGCCACCGAGGTTTCAAGCGTTTCGAACAAAATCTGGAACTGTTAAGTACGCAGTTCCACGGGAAGGCTGAAGCTACTTTCGTGATTCATTCGTTCGGCATTGAAATAGTTTAAGGAAAAAAGGATATAATCTGATTTAAAAACTCAAAGTTCATTAAAAAAAACAATCAGAGAGGCTATTTTAAATATAAAGATCATAAGATCATGGGGGTGCTGCAGTTCCACAGTACCTACCTGCGAGCCGCTCCTGGTCAGAACACTGCTAACAATAAATTTCAACAAAATATTTGGATTACCTGTAGATCCGTCACCCCAGCCTTTTTTAGTTAGCTTTATAAGGCTAACTAACGAAAATATCACGACTTAACCTAACCAATCGTTAGGTCAGCTGTACGCCCTTGACGATTGGTTAGGTTAAGTCGTGATATTTTCGTTAGTTAACCTTATAAAGCTAACTAAAAAAGGCTGGGGTGACGGATCTTCAGGTGATCCAAATATTTCATAACCACAGTAAATTATGTACATTTTACCTACAGTTGGTTATGAAATAAGAGTTAAAAATCATACTTTCTGGGTAATCTCTATGTCAGGGGTTTCATAATGCAAAAATTTCGGTTCCACTGACTAACTTTTAAAAAGGTAGCATCCTTGTCTCATATTCCCTCAAGGAAGTGAGAAGTAGGGGCCGGAGGCTGGGCTATCTTAACCAGAGCCATTTAAAATGGGGTGGCCGGCCCGCCGCTTCGTCGCGACGCAAGATACAAAAAAGACAACCGGTTAGCTCTAGGTAGCACTGGAGTTCGAACCCACGACTCCGCAGAGTCTCAGCACTGCCGAGCAGCGCCCCAACTGATCGAGACACGAAATACTCTTGCTAACTTTTCCTTATTTTTTTCATGTATTTGCGAGTGAAGAGATTCCAAATAAAAAATAAAAAAATCTAGAATTGCTGTTTAAAAATTCTGAATTTGCCATTTCCTCGACATATTTGCTGGATTTTATTTCCATTCAGTTGTTTTCTTTATGGTATAATAGGTTAGCTTGGAGTGTATTTTTTGTATTGTTACAATATATTTTGTATGTTGAAGTTTGAACCGATTGTCCCATCTCAATCACATTATTTTAACCCTTTCAGTAGCAGTAGAACTGGGTAATCCTTTACAATATGGTTTGAAATTATTTAAAAAAAAATTAACGAGTTTAACATTTATTAAATGTGTGTTAAGTTTGTTAAGTCGTGATATTTTCGTTAGTTTTAACGAAAATATCACGACTTAACCTAACCAATCGTCAAGGGCATAACAATTGACATAACCGGGCATTCAATAATTTTCACGTAGGTTTCGATTAATTTTAAGTAATTTTACCAAAAATGTGTGTTAGTTATAGCTACTGATATATATATATATATATATATACACAAAACTAACTTTGATATACCTAACCAATCATGCTCGGTTAGGTTAGGTCGTGATATTTTATTAAAACTAACGAAAATATCACGACTTAAACTTAACACATTTAATAAATGTTAAACTCGTTAATTTTTTTTAAAAATAATTTCAAATCATATTGTAAAGGATTACTTTGAACTGTAATGTCCCACTAGAGATGATAATGTACATTGTACTAAAATGCACCTTTCCTATAAATGCTTCTTACATGTTTATATACAGTGGGTTTAGTTTATTTGTCGGAAAGGAACCGAAAATGCGTGTAGTGTAAATGATTAGTAAATTACTAAAATATTTGGTATTGAATACCAATAAATTTTATACTTTAGAAGCAGACTTGTTTTCAAGTCATTTTTATCGAGTCCGAGTCAAGTCGTGAGTCTTTAATTAAGCGTGAGTTTCAAGTCAAGAGTCTTTTTGGGCGAGTCTCGAGTCACTATGGATAAATGAAAGATAGACGTAAGATAGTGCAGTGATGACATGTAAAGGTTAAATCTTGTTAAACCGCACTATTAGTGCCAGAGATGCGGTTAAAATTGGATAAGAAGCATAAACAGTACACAACTTTCCAATATCATTTACCAATTCTTTTTTTATTGAAGAGAAAATGTCACTGTAATACAAGAAAGTAACAAATGAGTATAGGAACTCAAGATTTTATATATATATATATATATATATATACAGGAATTCCCCAGTTATTGCGGTTAATGCTGCCAGCGAAAACGCCGCAATAACCGAAACCGCAATAATCGGGATGCATAATACATGTTAATTACGTTAACGCTGCCAAAACTTTTCAAAAACCGTAATAAATCGAATAAACCTCAATAATCAGGATGCATAATACATGTTAAAACGTTAATGTTGCCAAAATGAGTAAATGAAACACAGTATATAGTTTTATAAGTTTATTAACATACGTAACATAGTTTTATAAGTTTATTAACATATGTAACATACGTAATTTTTCTTCTAAAGTAATCACTTTGTACAATGAGTGTGATTAGAAAAGCTGAAGATGCTATTGGAAGTGCTAAGAAGAAACGCAAAGGGTTGATAATGCAAGTAAACTATGCAAGCGAACTGTTCTGTATGAAGACTGCAGCGACACTGAACCAGGGTTGCCGAAATTTTTTTGGCAAGTGTACCAAAACTTAAGTCAAAAGGTACCAAATCTCGCAAAAAGGTACCAAATAATTGAAAAATGATAATAAATGCTTTAAAACATATAAAGATGTTAAACTAACCTTATTTTTTAACGGTCAATCTCACGTTTCGGCCATTATCCAAAACTTTCGTTCACAAAAACACTTTTATATATATAAAAAGACGATATATTTTGATAAGTTGAGACAATAAAATAAAACTAAAATCCAGCAATTAAAACAAGATTTTTATTTTGGCGACTTGAACAATGAAGGCATTTTCCAGGATAATTCTGGCCATTTTGATCCTAAAGTGCTCCTGCACCAAGATCGTAGTTTATAATATATTGTAATTCGAATGTACCCTGTACCGACCATTCTTTCTACTACGAGACGAAACGAAAATTAAAATCAATCAATAATAATTTTTTTCTTTTCCATTCAATAATGAACCAAATTATAGTTTTCTAAAGGATAGTTTTTATACATACATAGCGGTTTTTGTTTGTTTCGACAAAACTTCAAATAGTACCAAAATCTTCGGCCGTCGTACCAAACGTACCAGAGGAGGCAAAAAGTACCACATTTGGTACGAACGTACCAACTTCGGCAACCCTGCACTGAACACCAACCAGCTGCCGGGTGATACTGGGTATACGTGTACTGTACGATAACCACGTGCAAACGTCGGAACATAACATTTTTGCCAGACGTATGATTTTCAAATACCTCAATAACTCGAAGTTTGAAAGTGATAATCGGGATTATAGTCGCAAATTATAAACCGCAATAACTCGAATATCGCAATAATCGAAACCGCAATAAGCGGGGAATTCCTGTATATATATGTGTGTGTGTGTAAGTTAATATTTCAAAAAGAGTTGGCTCCCAATAAGAGGCATTACTTTCGTATACCGACCCTCGTGTGTGTGTGTGTGTGTGTGTGTATTATATTTTATATATGCGCAAGTTAATATTTTAAAGAGTTGGCTCCCAGTTTTATCACTATTTTCAGTTACAGAAAATTTGTGTTCAAATAAATTGTGATATACCATACACAGAGTTAGTAGTATGGTTCTACAAACAGCTCAGCATCATTAATTTTTTTCATATTAAATCTAACACGTTTATACTGTACTTCCATGTTGCACTTCAAGAATGTTATGTTTGTAAGTGTTTTATCAGAGTCGTGCACGACGTGGACACATGATTATGCCACCGTGGCTAAACACACAATTGGGAAAAATACTCGTCATTTCATCCAAGTCGTGAGTCAGAAGAGGTTAAAGTCTCAAGTCAAGTCAAATTACACCCAAGCCCAAGTCAAAAAAAAAAAAAAAAAAAAAACCCGAGTTCGAGTCACTAACTCGAGTCCCTATCTCTGCTTTATAGTTTGAAGAAAAAAATATTCGTGAACGAAAGGGTTAATTCAATATTTGATCTTACCCTTTTCTATTCAAATCTCTAAGTGAAATGCTGCTACTGCCTCTAGTGTAATGAGATTGGCACCTAAAGCAACTCAGGGCGAAATGAGTTGCGTTATACGTTTCCCTTGGCTCGGCGGGTCCTCTTCAGTAATCCCAGGCTTAAGCCTTGGTTTGGGTTAATGCGTATGATGCAAAATCTCACATGGTCTATGCGGAATATATCTCTTTCTACGAAGTTGGTAGATCGCTTCAAAATGCTACGGAATAATCACATTTTCGTACGAAGTTAAGACAAGAAAAATTTGAACACAAGTATTATTCATACATGTAGTGGGAGTGCGCATGCGCAAAAATTAGGGTGATTAACACTACAAATGGCTGTACTTGCTTTATTATTTCATCATGGTGTCTAGACTAGTTGTTGCAGTCTTTAGTTTGCGCGTTTCTATCGTTGTTAACTGAATGGCGTATGAACATCAAATTTCGCGTTCTCCTGGGTAAAAAATATTACAGCAAGCACGTGGTGATAAAATGGTAAAACATCCAAGTGTACGAATGGCACAAATGCTTTAAAGGGCGGACGTGAATCTATATATGATGATCCAAGGAAAGAACGTCCGTCAGCTTCTAACATAGATCACGTTAATCTCTCGTGAGAAATTGTTCGCGTGAAAAGGCGTTTGTTGAATTCATTGCCCAGAGCGGTAATCTCTGTCCATTGTCCATAAATTTTTAACTTTTTAATTTCAACGATGAAAAAAATTTAGTAACTGCTTTTGTATGTAATTTATCAGTCTTTTTATTTTAAATTTGGTAGGGCTCTGTAAAACACTGATGGGATTGTACCTGCGAAACGTCTGAAGAAAAAAATATGTAAAAAGTTAGTGTGTTTGTCATTCTTTCTATGGTAAAATTAACGTTGCTTACAAACTAACAACAACAACAACAGTAGTATATATATATATATATATATATATATATATATATATATATATACAACTGCAAAGAACACGCAGTATAAATAACGTAAAGAACGACGCTTGTATAGGAGATATTCCGCGCAAGACGAGAGAGAGAGAACGGAACAAATGAAAAAATGGTTTCTGCGAGTATGTAGAAGAATTACGGCATTTGGAAGAGTGAGGTCCATGGTGTAATGGTATCGCGTCTGACCGGCAATCGGAAGATCCCGGGTTCGATTCCCAGGTGGTTACCTCATTTTTTCATTTGTTCCGTTCTCTCTCTCTCGTCTTGCGCGGAATATCTCCTATACAAGCGTCGTTCTTTACGATATATATATATATATATATATATAGTATTTGTCATTACTTAATCGGACTATAGTGGATTTAATTATCCCAGAAGAGTTCCTTGTTCCATGCACGGTCTGTGTATTATATATATATATATATATAATATATATATATATATATATATATATATATATATATATATAGGCTATTGATTGGTGGCGCGGAAAACGCAGTTTAATAATAAACAGGAACACCAGAGAAAATACAAACATCCTTCAAGTTTTAATAGTACCAACGTTTCGGAATGCACTAATTCCATCTTCAGGGCTAAAACAATAAAATTCCAAATCACATACAAAATACAAATTGCTTAATAACAATTTAAAATAAACTTTAAAAATTATAAAAAGTAGCTAAGAAAATGTAAAACATTAAAACTAAAAGGTAAATAAATGTGAAGTTAAAAAGTTAAAATTATAAAAAAGTAAAAGCATTAAAACTAAAACGTAAATAAACTAAACTAGTACCTTAACCAAAACATAGCAGATCTATCGATGATTCGTCAGAATTTAGGTCTGGTTTTAGTTTATAAATAAACAGAGACTCTATAATTTTAAGCTTAAGGTCAGAGCTTCCGGCAACAAGTACGATGAAATTAGACTGTGAAATTGGGTGGTTAGTGTTGTGCGAGTGATTACGTATGAGAGAATTAGGTGGTTTGCCAAGGGGTAAATTTGTACGGACCGATTTACCGAGATGTTCGTAAATACGAGATTTTAAATGTTTGTATTTTCTCTGGTGTTCCTGTTTATTATTAAACTGCGTTTTCCGCGCCACCAATCAATAGCCGATATAATCACCAAACGCTATGGAAGACCAGCATTGCACATGTATAGAAGACTTGAAAAACTTGACTACAAGGCTAGAAAACTTCAGTGTGATTTGCGGTTCCTTACTTGCTGCAGAAACCAGGGTTTGATTCCTGGCTTTTTGAGGTTCAAACTTAGTAACTTTCATTTACAAAAAAGTGAAACCTATAGGAACTGTCAAAAACAATTACTAGATGCAGAAATTAAATTTAAGAAAAGGCTCAGTAATGAATGTAATCGGGATCTTAATCGGTCTACTTGTGATTTTAAGTCTCTGGTGTCTGGTATAGATTCAACACATCTTTTGAACGTCATTCAGACGGGCAATTTGAAATGTATTGCAAGGGTGAATTTTGTTCAGAACAGGAAACTCCAAAAATTAGGATATAATACGAGTAATAATCTAGCAGCTAATGATCTCATCTTTAATTATTCTTCCAAAGTTCTCGGTGATATTAAAAAATCTGCCCTTTGTAAAGGCCTGAAATTCTCTCTTACTCCAAAGAAACTTAATTTTTACAATTATTTCCTCAACTTTGAGTTATTTTTTTAAGGACCTTTTTAAACATTCATTCTTTGACCCACATAGTAAAGGTTTTAACTTTTTATCTAATAATTTACGTAATTTAGCTTTTACTTCATTTTATGCTTTTAACCCTTATGGCAATAGATCTAATATGGAGGTGGAAGAGTTTCAAAGTCTAAGAAATCTGTCTTTGGACAAGTCATTGGCGGTTACAAGACCAGACAAAGGCAATGGCGTTGTTCTTTTGAACAGGAATGTTTATGACGATAAAATGTTAGATATTTTAAATGATGCAACTAGATTTACTAAAGTAACTGGTAACATTTTTGCTTTAATTTTAAAACAGGAAGATAAAATTAATAGGTATCTTAGAAAACTTAAATCTAATAATATAATCTCAGACACGGTTTTTGCTAAATTATTTGTTTCTGGATCCAGCCCAAGCATTATGTATGGACTCCCTAAAATACACAAACCTAATTGTCCGCTTAGGCCAATTTTATCGGCTCTAGGAACTTTTAGTTATAACCTTTCAAAATTCTTGGTTCCCATACTATCACCTATAACTTATAATTTGTATACAGCACGGGATTCTTTTTCTTTCGTTAGAGAAATTACCTCATTAAATAATAATTCTTACACAATGGCTAGCTTCGATGTAAAATCTTTATTTACCAATGTGCCTGTTGCAGAAACTATTGATATATGTATTGACAATCTTTTTAATAATACTGATACTGTGCAGGGTTTTAATAGAGGCCAAATGAAAGAACTACTAAAATTTTCCGTGGAAGACCTTATATTTATATTCAACGGTGAATATTTTAAACAGACTGAAGGTGTTCAAATGGGTCTGCCTCTTGGTCCCACCTTAGCTAACGCGTTTCTGTGTCATCATGAAGTCAAATGGTTGAATGAGTGTCCTTCCAACTTTAAACCGGTTTTTTATAGAAGATATATTGATGACACTTTTCTCCTGTTTAAATCACCAGACCATATCCCTTTGTTTCGCAATTACCTTAATTCTAAGCACCCTAACATTCAATTTACTTCAGAAGTTGAATCTAATAGCTCTCTGTCCTTTTTGGACATTAAGATAATAAAAACTAATTCCTCTTTCGAAACTTCCGTTTACCGAAAGCCGACATTCACCAATCTTACTACGAACTTTTCTTCCTTTATCCCTTTAGGTTTCAAACGAAATTTAATCTCGACTCTGACCAATAGAGCTTTCAATATCTGTTCAGATTACTCCAAACTACACGATGAACTAGATTTCATCCGAAAACTCCTTGCCAAGAATAGTTTCCCTTCTAGACTGGTGGAGACTACAATAGGCAGAACCTTAAATAGACTAATAAGCCCTACAACTAGAGACTTAATTACAGTCCCCAAAGATATCCTGTATTTCACTTTGCCCTATATGGGAACCTCAAGTTTTAACATTAGAAACAAACTTTTAAAATTGCTCAAGGAATTCTACCCACAACTGTGTATAAAAATTATATTCACCCCGTCTAAATCGATTTACCATTTATTTAAATACAAGGATGTTATTCCTACACTTCTTAAGTCATCTATAGTTTATCAATACAAGTGTGACCACTGTATGGGGTCATATATAGGTAAAACTAAAAGACATTTAAAATCTCGTATTTACGAACATCTCGGTAAATCGGTCCGTACAAATTTACCCCTTGGCAAACCACCTAATTCTCTCATACGTAATCACTCGCACAACAATAACCACCCAATTTCACAGTCTAATTTCACCGTACTTGCTGCCGGCTCTGACCTTAAGCTTAAAATTATGGAGTCTGTTTATTTATAAACTAAAACCAGACCTAAATTCTGACGAATCATCGATAGATCTGCTATGTTTTGGTTAAGGTACTAGTTTATTTTATTTACATTTCGGTTTTAATGATTTTACTTTTTAATAATTTTAACTTTTTAACTTCACATTTATTTACCTTTTAGTTTTAATGTTTTACATTTTCTTAGCTACTTTTTATAATTTTTAAAGTTTATTTTAAATTGTTATTAAGCAATTTGTATTTTTTGTATGTGATTTGGAATTTTATTGTTTTAGCCCTGAAGATGGAATTAGTGCATTCCGAAACGTTGGTACTATTAAACCTTGAAGGATGTTTGTATTTTCTCTGTGTTCCTGTTTATTATATATTATATATATATATATATATATATATATATATATACACACACGAGGAGCGGTACAAAAGTAATGCCTCTTATTGTATTAAGGCGCTCCGGACCATAACCTGCCAAGTGCCAGTGGGGCCAGAATTGAGTTATTTATACCACTATATTTGCCCACCCTTCCTCTATCCCGTGGGCGAGTCAGGGAGCAGATTGTGGACCTGTACATATGGTCGAAATCAATCAAATATCGTTATTTGTTCAAAAGTTATGGCATTTTGCGAGTTCACAAACTTTAACTGTATTTTTCTGTTTTTTAATTTTGGCGCTTATCAGCTTGTGGTCCGGAGCGCCTCATTTACGAACTGATAAACAAGACGCATTACTTTCGTACCGACCCTCGTATGTATATATATAACCTTGCGATTACCTGTCCACACATGATGATGTCGTTTCCACTGAGGTTGATTTATAGTGCATGAACTTCCCTACATCACAAGTTTGCATCCATTAACTTGAGAGCCACGTTTGATGCTTCAAAAACTGACGAAGATGTCTCCCAAATTATTTCACGCCAGATCTCTATTGCCAAGTTAACTATCTTGTAGAACAGAGGTTCATTCAGATATCATTTCAAATCAACCTGTCAAGAACTTTGTCACTCCTAGCGGTGATAACGTCATAACGTGGAATTCACATCGTAATTCTGTTTGCCCAACAAGAATTTGGATCTGCTTTGCAAATAGTTCGGAGCGAAACGTTTGTAGCCACTGAATATTCATTGCCAAATATGTTAACACACAAACATACATCATACATAGAAGAGTTTGGAAGAGTTTATAAGTCTTATATATTTAGGCCGGGTCGAAAAAGGGAAATTTTTTATTTCTTAAAGTACACTATGTGAGAAGTTTCATTTTATCAACAAAATATTAAAAAATCAAGCATGTGCTACCCTACTACCCCTGTCACATGCCCCTCCTCCCTTTTTTACTTTCATATTTGCATATGTTTAATGTTGTTAAATGTTACATGATAATAAATGCAAAAAAACTTTTTTTTCTCCGTGAACGTCAAAATATGATAATAAAAACCCACTCTAATAGACAGAGTTTATTTCCACAACAGTTTCGATGCCCACTGGCATCCTCTTCGGTGGATACAGAAAAACGAATGAACCAAAAACAAGAGGGAAAACAGTCCAGGGACCATTAAGAAATTCGCACCTAGGTTAGATCCAGCTCTCCCGACACTGGAAGGGCATTTTTATTAAAGGGACCCGCTTGTAAGTACATTCGCACAAATTTAAAACTATCTTCTTGTTCTATACATACAGATTCTATTATTTTTTTACGGGTTCTAACCTAAGTGTGAATTTCTTAAAGGTCTCTGGATTGTTTCCTTACTAGCTTTTGGTTCATTCGTTTTGTTTTTTTTCGGCAAAATGCAAATGGAATAATAAACGTAAATGTAATAATGGAAGTAATAAATGTGGAAATAAATATAAATGCCATAAATGTAATAATAAAGGTAAAATAAATGTAATAGTTAGTGTAAAGGTAATGATAATAAATGTTAAAAAATGTAAATGCAATAATAAATGCGGTAATTATGTCAAAATAATAGAATCTGTATGTATAGAACAAGAAGATAGTTTTAAATTTGTGCGAATGTGCTTATAAGCGGGTCCCTTTAATAAAAATGCCCTTCCAGTGTCGGGAGAACGGGATCTAATCTAGGTGCGAATTTCTTAATGGTCCCTGGACTGTTTTCCCTCTTGGTTTTGGTTCATTCGTTTTTCTGTATCCACCCGAAGAGGATGCCAGTGGGCATCGAAACTGTTGTGGAAATAAACTCTTGTCTATTAGAGTGGGTTTTTATTGTTACATGATAAGTTGTTTGTGTAATGCTTGATATTTTTATGTTTCAGATAAACAGAAATAATTTTTCAGATAAATAGAAATAATTTATATTTGCTTTAATTATAATTTGAATTATCATAAATTATAAATTACATAATTTGACTTTACTTCTGAATATAAACTATGATTACTAGAAGCAAGTCCTCAAATGCAGCCTTTGGATATTCTACGGAATTCCCAGTAGCCATGACTCCTTCAAAAGCAGATGTTGCGAGACACTACCTTTCTGTGCGCGGTCGTGAAGAAGCTAAATCAAAAGGATCAGCAACTCCTAATGATTGTTACAGGGTTGTTGTAAAAGATATTGAAGACATTTGGATGAAATTTTCTTTTCCTACGATTAACACCAAAGTCAGTCGACTAATAGAAGAAGCCTCAAAATTGAACAAGGTGCCGTTACATCGAAGAAATGAAAGTTTTGCCTTAAAAGTAGCTCAGTATGATGAAATGTTTGATATATCTTCTTGTGAATGCTATGATAAAGGAATTAATAGGAAATCATGCGGGTGTAAGGATAAAATACTAATTGCAGAATGGGAGTCTTTTGTGGGTCAAAAACAAAGAAAAAATCAGTTAGGACCAATTGATCACATAGCTAGTTCAACAAAGAAGGGATCTTTAGCAAGAGCCCAAGAAGCACAAAACCATCAACTAAAAGCACAAGAAGAAATGACTGAAGCCACCAATGTTTTACCATCGGATTTTATAGAAAATACCGAAGAAGACATGGATGTAGATTCAGAGTCAGGATGTACATTATGAGGCCGATTTAGAATTGACTGAGAATATTCAGAACAGGCAATCCTATAAAAATCTAGCATTAACAGCAGATCGTTATCGTGTTAAGTTGTAGAGCTGCAGCTGCAATAGTCAATACAGCTTTAAAAGATATTGGGATCCTTAACCACACCAACATGCTTGACAGAAAGAAATTAGAAAGAGAAAGAAATCGCATGGGTGAAACAAATACTTTTAGGTCTAAATCTAAAAATCTGAAGATGGAGTGCCTTGGATTTGATGGAAGAAAGATAACGCATTAACTAAAAGTGGAAAGATAAAAGAAGAACGCTGTTATTGTGAAAGAACCTGGAAGCATCTATATAGACCATGTCACACCAGATAATGGAACTACTCGCTGCATAGCAGAAGAATTGATAACTATTATTACAGACTCGAACAGCACAGATACTATCAAAGCTTTACCGTGCGATGGTACTCCTGTAAATACAGGAAAAATTGGTGGAGCCATAAAACTGGTTGAAATTCATCTTAACAGATCAGTGCAGTGGTTGGTGTGCCTCTTGCATTTGAATGAGCTGCCTTTTATGCACGTCTACAAAGCCAGTGATGGTAAAACAACAGGTTCAAATACTTTTGTGGGTTCAATTGGAAATAAACTGAAAACAGATTTAACAAAATTGGAGGGAGTCAAATATTCTCGCGTAAAGGGAAACATTAAAGAAATTCCAGCAAATGTTGTGAAGGAGCTAAACAGTGATCAAAGATATCTGTGAGATATGTGTCTGGCAGTGCAAACTGGAGACACTTCTCAAGATCTGTCCACTCGATACCCAAGTACCCTTCATCATGCTCGCTGGCTAACTCTAGCCAACAGGGTCCTTCGATTATATATCTCATCGCCAAATCCCGATAAAAACCTTCAAGATAGTCAAGATTATTATGCAGTTCTATGCTCCAAGGTGGTTTTGAATAAAATTTCATCCTAATGCAACTGATGGTGCATATAACTTTTGGCATTTAATGTGCTTGCTTCGAAATTTAGATGAACAACATAGATTAATCAGAACCAGTATTAAAGAATAATGCCTACTTTGCCCACCCAGAAAATATACTCATATCAATGGTAACTGACAAGATACTAGAAATTAGGGAGCAAGCTATTCAGAAAATCATCCTTTCAAAAACAGGATTTTCAGGTACCAGAAACTTTGAGTTGCCTCGACCCCTCAATTTCCAATCTACTGACTACACCGAGATGATCGATTGGCAAAAAGAGATCATTACTCCTCCACCGCTGCTAAACAATTTTAGCGAGGATGAGCTACTACAGGCTCGACGTAATCCACTAGAGATAGCTTCTTTTCCATGCCACAGTCAGTGTGGAAAGGGCAGTGAACCTAGTAACAAAGGCATGTCAGGAAAGAATAGGATATGACAACCGTCAAAAGTTTATCTTAAACTCGTTCGAATCAAGGTGAAAATTGCCCAAGTTTGAATGGAAGGCCCAATGGAATGAGTAAGAAACATAAGAAAAAATATTCCTAATGATATTGAAAATTTCTTTCCCTTTGATGTGATAAGGAACAACGAAAAAGTTAATTGAATTTTAGCACATTTATTATGCCTCTAATTTTTTCTTCTGAATATATCGTTGTACTTAATTAATTTTCCTAATACTGTACATTATTAAATAAAATATTATACGTTAATAAAGATGTATGTTATCAAAAAACCTGACTGTAGAGTAAGCCTCGTATAAATGGAATATTCTTCAATATAGGTCAGAAAGTGAAAAATTGTGCCAGGAATAGGAGGCTTTAAACAGCAAAAATAATTTATGAGGGATTCCTGTGTTCCATTCAAACCCCTCACACTACGTGCCTTTTCAATATAAAATTTCGACCCGGCCTATATATATATATATATATATATATATATATATATATATATATATATATATATATATATATACAGGGTGTTTGAAAACTTTCTGTACAAATTGTAATGGGGGATAGGCAACACCAAGACAAACCCTTTTCGTCTATAAGTGTATGTCCGCTGACGTCACCATTCGGCGCGAGAGGGCGCCGCTGCAATTGGCTAAAAGGTGAAGTGGGCTAGACTCGCGCTTGCCGCGGGCATTCTTAAATCGGACGTAGTACGCGTAACATGGAGCGCTTCACGACTGCTGAGATGGCTGACATGCATATGGTGTATGGGGCTGCCAATGGAAATGGAAGAGCTGCTGTGAGGTTGTACCGACAGCGCTTCCCAAACAGACGTGTGCCCAGAGCTGGGCAATAAATACATTGAATGTATTTAAATACTAAATACTAAATACATGGGAGAAATGTATTTAAATACTAAATACTAAATACATTTTACGAATGTATTTAGATACTAAATACAAAATACATCAATTGTATTTAAATACATTTGTAAATACATTTTAAATACATACAAATTTTAACATATGCATTCACTAATTCATGAGTAACAACAATATAAAATGCTTGATAAAGGATAAAGAAATAGTACAATCTAATTTCCGATTATATATTTCCCTTTTTAGAACAAAACAAAACAAAAGAACTTAGAACTTACGATGTTCAACCAGTGACATATTATACTCATTATATCATTGCAAAATGAGTAACAATTAATGAGTAGATGAGACATAAACGTAAACATAAGACGTAAACATAAACATAAGGCACCTTACGAATTCTCTTTTATTTCACGGTTGCTGCGGATCAAAACCAATCTTTCAAAAGTTTTGTCTGAAAGAGAGTTTCTTTTGGGAGTCAAAGTGATTCCCGCGAATGAGAATATTCGCTCAACTGGTGCCGAAGATGGTAATGTCGTGTTATAGCGGAGGAACAGTCTTTTTATGAGAGGATGTTTTCCCAAACTGTTGATGGTCCGATCGGAATCTTGTAGAAATGCCAATACATTCATGTCTGCAGATGGTATGGTGCAATAGAGGACCTCGAAGACGAAGAGTTGTACTGTGCTAGTACAGAACGTGTATTAAACCAGTAAAAGTATTTACATTTTTATATTTTGAGTATTTAAATACATTGTATTTAAATACTCATTAAAGTATTTAAATACTATATTTAAATGCATGAAAAACAATGTATTTATAAATACAGTTCTAAATACACAAATGTATTTAAATACGTATTTAAATACAAATGTATTTAAATACTGCCCAGCTCTGCGTGTGCCAAACCACCAAACGTTTGCGCATTTGCATCGGCGACTGCGAGAAACTGGAACATTCCATGCAAACATGCATGACACTGGTCGGGAGAGAAACGTGCGCACTCCTGACATGGAAGAAGAAATCCTACGGCGATTTGAAGACAATCCAAGCGCAAGCACGCGAGGTGTTGCACGTATCCTCGGTGTGAACCACGACCTGGTCTGGAGAGTGTTGCACGAGTAGCAGTTACATCCGTTTCATCGTCAGAGAGTCCAGGCATTACAACCTCGGGATTACCCTCTTCGTGTGGAATTCGCACGCTGGTTTCTGCAACAGACAGCGGTGCAGCCTAATTTTCCGGCTTATGTGCTGTTCTCAGATGAGGCCTGTTTCACACGTGAGGGTGTGTTTAACATGCACAATTCTCACGTGTGGGCGCACGCAAATCCACATGCTACACGGGTGCATGCTCATCAAGAACAGTTCGCCGTCAATGTTTGGGCGGGTATCGTCCATGGCAAGTTGATTGGGCCGTACCTGCTGCCTGCCCGACTCGACGGGCGGGTTTAGCGGATATTTCTTGAAGAAACGTTGCCGGAACTGCTGGAAGATGTTCCCGTGGCTATTCGTAGACGAATGTGGTTTCAACACGACGGGGCCCCAGCACACTCCAGCAACGATATGCGGGATTATCTGAACGCCACTTTTGGGGACCGATGGATAGGCCGGGGTGGGCCCGTAGCCTGGCCACCGAGATCGCCCGATTTAACATGCCTCGATTTCTTCCTGTGGGGACACATGAAGAACCTCGTGTACGAGACTCCCATTTACTCAGAAGACCTCGTAGCAAGAATCGCTGTCGCCGCTGGAACTGTTCCCGAAATGCCGGGAATCTTTCGACGTGTACGTCGGTCAATGCTTCGACGCTGTCGGACATGCATTGATGCTACCGGTCGCAACTTTCAGCACCTTCTTTAAATAAACATGTTACGCGTACTACGTCCGATTTAAGAATGCCCGCGGCAAGCGCGAGTCTAGCCCACTTCACCTTTTAGCCATTGCAGCGGCGCCCTCTCGCGCCGAATGGTGACGTCAGCGGACATACACTTATAGACGAAAAGGGTTTGTCTTGGTGTTGCCTATCCCCCATTACAATTTGTACAGAAAGTTTTCAAACACCCTGTATATATATATATATATATATATATATATGGGAATGAACTCAGAATGGTCCCCTGAGTTTTTTATGATACACACAGACAGTGCATGGAACAAGGAACTCTTCTGGGATAATTAAATCCACTATAGTCCGAATAAGTAATGGTAAATGACAAATACCTTAGTTTTTCTTTTTCATGATGCTAGCCCGACGCGGGCAACGGGTCACTCGCAAAGAGGTCCCATAAATATAGCTTCCCTCACCAGCTATCTGCAAAGCAGACAGGATCCAGCTTTGGGACATGGATCTAGGGTTTAAAGCAGCCTAGCCCTGCTACATTTAGAACCTCAATATAAGCAAAAGACTCGCTGCCTTCACGTCAGATTGAATACATAAAAGAAAAAGGGGTAACTATTATATTTTTAGCCAAAAACCAAAACTTAAACCTCAACTGGTAGACCATTCTGAGTTCATTCCCATCTTGAAACGGACATGTTATGTGCCTTGAAAAGTGGACGCTCAATTCTACCAGTTGAGGTTTAAGTTTTGGTTTTTGGCTAAAAATATAATAGTTACCCCTTTTTCTTTTATGTATTCAATCTGACGTGAAGGCAGCGAGTCTTTTGCTTATATTGAGGTTCTAAATGTAGCAGGGCTAGGCTGCTTTAAACCCTAGATCCATGTCCCAAAGCTGGATCCTGTCTGCTTTGCAGATAGCTGGTGAGGGAAGCTATATTTATGGGACCTCTTTGCGAATGAACCGTTGCCCGCGTCGGGCTAGCATCATGAAAAAGAAAAACTATGGTATTTGTCATTTACCATTACTCATTCGGACTATAGTGGATTTAATTATCCCAGAAGAGTTCCTTGTTCCATGCACTGTCTGTGTGTATCATATATATATATATATATATATATATATATATATATAATGCAGGAAGGAGGAGCCAAGCAAACGCCTGCAAAAACGCCCTCCCCCGACACACAATAGAGAAAGTAGAGAGCTAAAATCAAGGTACAAAGTTTTCGAGATGCATAGACACACTCACTCTGCGTTTGAAAAATTGAATGTCATAGACAGGAGGGAAAGATGAACTGAGGAAGATTGTTCGAGAGTTGACAGGTTGAGTAGATGAAAAACTGAAAATACCTATTATCCCTCGCGTAAGAGAGTTGGACAGAAAAAGAATGAGAATGTTAGGGTTCAGAAGAGCATTGTCCGTTATAATAGCGATAGTAAAGACAGAGTGAGGCAACACTGCGGCGAAGAGAGAGGGACCGAAGACAATTATTAAGAGGCGGGGAAGTGATAAGAACGGAAAGCCTTTGGTTCCATCCGGTCAAGTCGTGCTGCGTGGGTTGAACCACCTCACACACGAGAAGCGTACTCCATACAAGGGGCGGACAAGACCCATGTGCAGAGAGAGCAACTGAGTCGGGGTGAAGAAACTGCGGGGCGGGTACAGTACACCTAACCTGTTAGAAGCTGTTTTAGAAAAAGAGTATATGCGATCTTTCCATGAAAGATCACGAGAAAACGCCAAGAATGTTAAGAGAAGAGGAAAGATTCAGTTATGTATTGTTCAAGATAAGAGGATAGTCGTGTGGAAGATTGTGACGAGTAGACGGAGGAAGGAACCGAGTTTTTGAGGCATTGAAAGCCACGAGGTTTTCTCTGCCCTAATTAAAGATAGTAGAAAGATCTGAGGTCAGGTACGCCATAGTAGTTGCTATCATGGAGTGACTGTTGAGAGGGACGCTTTATGAAGCGCAATATATATATATATATATGATGAATAAAACCACGAAGGAAAGGAAACACAAAATGGTGCTCAAGCGCTTTCGTCTTTGGGATTTTTATACAGATTAATTATTAAAGATTAATAGATAGAGGGATGGACACCGAAGGAAGGCAGTTTCGAAATAAAGAATTTGTGCCAGACTCTTATCAAAAGTGTCTGATATGTCTAGCGCAATAGCAAAGGTTTCACCGAAATCGCGAAAGAAGGCGAGATGACCAGGTTAGAAAGTTGTGCAAGAAGAGTGCCAGTAGAGCGTCCCTTGCGGAACCTCTACTGACGATCACACATAAAATTGTGAGTAGAGACATGATTAAAAATTTTCTTATTAAGAATAAGTTCAAAAACTTTAGAAAGGCAAGAAATCAAAGCAATTGGACGATAGTTGCAGGGTTGAGAACGGTCACCCTTCTTTGGGATAGGCTGAATGAAAGCGAACTTGCAGCAGGAAGGAAAAGTACCAGATGAAAGACAGACGAAAGAGTTTGTCTAGGCAAGGTGTCAGCACAGTAGTAGTTCTTGAGAACAGCAGGAGGGACCCCATCAGGACCGTACGCCTTCCTAAAGTTGCTTCCACATTGGACAGAAAATACATCTTTGGAAGAGATTCTAATTTCAGACAGAGTGAGGCAACAGCACCAGAATTGTCCAGGATTGAGTTTGAGGTGAAAATTTGAGCAAAGAGTTCAGTTTTATCACAAGAAAAGACGGCAACTGAGCCGTCAGGATGGAAAAGAGGGGGGAAAGAAGCAAAGTTATTGGAGAGGTTTCTAGCTACGTGCCAGAGAGTAACAATAATTAGACTTAGATAGGTTTTCACATTTTTTTCTGATGAAGGAATTTTTGGCGAGTCAAAGAAGATTTTGCAGTGAGAGTCAGGAGTTTGATGGTGATGGTACCTTCTGAAAGCTTACTCTGTTACGAATAGCATTAGAGCAAGCAATGCTATTCGAAACAGAGAGGTGGCTTTAATCTTTCAAATGCACAGTATCCAGGCACTTCGAAAACTTTGGACCTTGATTTCGGCCCGTTTTTGCGGCGTTTGGCCTTTGCTCCTTCCTGCATAAGAATAAAAATACTAAGGCTGAATGTATGAGGTGTTTAAATAGAAAATCTTTAACATTTTGAGTTCCTTTTATTTAAACGTTGATAAGTAGTACTGGTCATAAATTTGGAGAGATCTGCAATGATTTAGGGAACAGTACCTGCAGTAGTACGATCACAATTCAAATTAGAGACAAAGTGAGAATGAGAATACGCTACGTTAACCCAGTGGTTTCCAACCTTTTTTTGGTTCAAGACACCCCAATGCAACCTCTTCTTCTGTCGTGGCATCCCGGAAGACTTCTGTCTCCCGCTGTTTAACATTCAGTTCCCTCTCCACCACCACGTAACTTCAAAGTGAGCCCGTGTAGTTTCCATATGGACGTAGTAAATCGCGAATGTCGTTTCATATGAAATTCCCACGTCTTCAGTAATTCCTGAATGTTATTTTTGTCATTTTCATGAAATTTCGCGACACCCGGTTGGGGAAACACTGTGTTAACTTATTCTCTGAAAACGAAACAAAGGTTAGTAGTTTTGTGTGAAACGAGAAGACAATCAGATACATCGAAAGTAGAGTAAGTAGAGACGAATGAAGTAGATTTTCTCCCAGTACTGATGAACTACATATGGAAAATTTACCCATGCGTTAATCCTCTTTGTATTTGGAAATGGTGTTACGAATAGTTTCTACAAAATTGGTATATGAACAAAACAACGTTGCTTTATAAAACTGAATCTTTCCTTTGCACTTAAAACTTTATTTGTAAAAATTCAGGTCTTCATTAAAATTGTATATATAATTATATACGTGTGTATATATAATAAACAGAATAGCTATACTTGCATTGTTCAGGGTGATCCAAAAGTCACGATGAGATCGACTTCGTTCTAGTTTAACCTGTAATGTAGCAAACCTGGAAACCTGTCAGCAGGATTGATGAAATCCATACCGAAATTGTTGATATTTGAGGTTTGCAGTTTTTAAAAATCACATTGCAAAATTTATTACTATATTTCACCCGATCATCACTTTTCGACCACCTTACATTCCTACATTTCCTAGTGTTACATCAAGTTAAAAGGCAATAACTTTTGCATCCCATACTTTCAACTTAAAAATTTCTCTAAGATTGCAGTAACTATTGAAATATTTGGTGCAGTGAATAAAATTGGAGATAACTTTCTACTCATTAAAATGTGACTTAAAACAGGGCCAAGAACATTGTACTCGTACCATATGACCTTAGAATAGGCCGAAAGGTTGCGCTTCTAGTAAATCAGTTTCTTATTGTGGTTTTTATTCCCTTAATTCAACGTCTCGAAATTGAGAATATTCATCTCCTACAGGGTTCATAGTGACACCTGGAAAGTCGTGGAAGAGTGTTTTGTTGCGAAATTTCTGGGAAAACAAAAAAAAAATTGGATGGTGCCTAGGGAATTAAGACTCTAAAGAACCATAGGCTATGGCAGACTGTTTAGATAATTTTCTTCACCAAAGATGCTGAAGTTAGTTTTATGATAGAAGTCTGTGGAATCAAGGAAATGAGACAAAAGGAAAACAAGACGTGTATGTATGGACGTCTGTAAGGGGATGGAAGAGGACGTTTAAAATACACAAAAAATTAAATTCGGTTCGGGAAAAGTTTGCAAAATTGTCAGGGAAGGTAAGGGAAATCACTTGGCAAAATTTGCTATGAAACCTGTGACCTAAGTACTGCATCTTTCAAAGCACATTTTGAGAGCAGTTTCGGGAGAATGAATTCGAGAAAAAGTCTACCTCTACAGAAAAAAATTTGGAATTTGATTGTATGACTGGAGTAGAGAATAGATTTCTGTAGCAAACTGAGTACGTATGTAGCAAACCAATTAATGAATGGAACTATTCAAATCAAACATCCCACGCTTTATAAATTTTTATTAAATGACCCAATCAGATCATAAAATTGCTATTGATAGAGAAATTTGTTCATAGAATAATGCTTACTTTGATCAAAGAATGAGTGAAGATATTGTTACGTATGATCCCTTTCTTACATATTAAGTAATACAGACGAGGTATGAGAGGAAAAATAACAGGAAGATGAAGGAAAAAATCTGATAGATTTATTATTCATAAAAATTATATATATAATATAAATATACTAGCATAAAATGTAATACAATCTGACAAAGAATTGTAGATACAACAGATGTTTGGATTATTATTATTATTATTATTATTTGAAATGAATAATACATTACATGAGACTCAGGAACACCCAGGAACGCTTCCTTACAGTCCATCTCAATTCAAAAACAAACTGTATTCGCCAATAACTTACGAAATATTTTTATCTCGTAGGTATGTGAACAGCACCAAAATCAATACCTAACTTCCGTTTGTAAAGGTGAAAATCATTTAGTTAATTACTTTCATTTTCAGGTACACAAATCAACATTTGCTTTCAATTTTCATCGACACATAGTAGAGAGATTGGTGTTAACTGTATTATCATTATAATTATTTTATAATTATTATTAATTATTATTATTATTATTAGGCGTGCAACTTCACTGGAATAATAAGCTAAAAATATCTACACTCTCAGTAATTGTACCGTACGCTTCCATTCATTAATAAAAACTTTGAACTTTTTGTCACAGTTTTAACCCTATGGAAAAATGAGGAAAAAATGTTTATTTACAAATTTATATTATGCGCCGCGATTTTAATAGTAATTTTTACAGATAATTGGGCAATGAAGAACACACTATGACGCATGATTGGGGTCGTATGAACGATTATAATCATTTAAAGTCATGGAAGATGTGAAAAATAAACCTTACACGTATTAAAATTAAAAAAAGAAAAAAAAGGGTTTGAGGTTATAATCACAGTGTCTACTTATAAAATAATAAATAATAATAATAATAATAATAATAATAATAACAATAACAATGAACACTGGGTCATGCACTGATTTCTGTCTACCTCACGAAGAGTTTTAAAAAAAAAAAAAATTGAAGAGAAATATCACATTCAGTTAAGGTTGCCTGAATTGTCTCTGTTTCCATGATCGATAAGTATCGATCGCTAGCAATCGTTGAAGATCATCTACGATCGTCAGTCTTATTGATTTATATATTTCAACAATCACTCGAGTCATATTTAGCACTGCATTTGCGTAAGAAGCACTGTTAAGTCAGTTTCGCTAGAGGTTCACTCCAAACGATTTAAAAACAGCACACAAGCCCCGCCCCGCCCCGCCCCTTTCGCTCCCGCACTCGACGGGGCATCTCTAAAAGGGTAAGGGGGCAATTGAGATGGGAGGCTTGCCTCCTCAGGACACTTTGTTGTTCCTTTCGATGGCTTCCGCGTCCGTGCTCGCCTCCTTAGCTGCGATCGCCCTAAGCTCCGCTCTGCGCCCACACGGCGCATACAGACATCATTCAGTCACCTCCTCCTTGGAGGGGACTCTCCGGAAAGGTCTTCGGGCGGCTCTCTTCAGCTCACAGGTGGTCAACGTTCTTCTTAACTTCCTAAGAAAAAAAAAAAGCCCCTCCAGTTAGAAACACGCTCGTACATAACTAGACGCCCATTTTTATCTTTTTCAGCTACACGTATTACCTTACATTTAGGAGGGCTGAGCCTCGCTAAGAACGACATTCTTTGGCGCAAGTTACATCTTTGGCTGCACTTAACCCTAATTGTTAATAAGAAATAGTTAGGTCCAGGTCAGAAACATATGGTGAAAAATGAGAACGTCAAAATTGAACCAGACTAGTACTATACAACAATAAATAAACAAGTAAAAACCTAGGCTGAAGTTGTTCGTAAATGTTGTTATTAATAATAATAATAATAATAATAATAATATAATAACAACAACAAATAGCTCAGCTAATCCAGTTCTACTGTGACGAGTTCATCACCTTTTATACAAACCAAGAAGCATACATTAGTTCATACAATAAAATAAAGTTTTCCCATTACCAAAAGAAAGGGTAGTACAAAGTGCTTGTACAATGTTAATAATATAAAACAGAATAGTGAATCAGGATCCAACCTTGACATGCTCTTTTTCATACTTTCGTGCAATATGCTCGTTTCATTCCATACTTTGCATGAGATCATGCAACCAACATACGATTATCTCATTTGGATTAAACTCGCGCTCTCTCTCTCTCTCTCTCTCAAATCATTTTTTCTCCTTTCCACCTCTCTTTAATTCTGTCCCTGCCAAAAGAAACCAAAGTAGGCGTTTTTTACCCCTAAGAAGCCACGCAAGGGATTGAATGGGGATCACCAGACTCACTTTGTGCTTTCGGAGGCGTAGAAGTAGACATCGTCAGGAGCGTCCATCCAAGAGATGATCCTTGGCCTTCCTGCGACGCGCGACACAGTAGCGATCTTGGCCCTCCCTCCACCCGAATGAGTTGGGGGAACCACAGCAGAAGATGGGAGAGGGGGAGGGGGAGGAGGAAGGGGCTGTTGTGGCTGCAGTGGTTGTGACGGAGGATGTAAGGACTGCGGCGGCAGTTGAGGTTGTGGTTGCGGCTGCAGTGGTGGTGGTGGTGGTGGTGGTGGTGGTGGTGCTGGTTGTTGTTGAGGTGGAGGTTGGGGTTGTAAGGGCAGTTGCTGTTGTGGTTGCTGCAGCTGCGATGGCAAAGGTGGCGAGGTAGTTGCCTCTGGAGGAGTCACAACGGGTCCCCCATTCACTCCCAATCCAACAGGAGTGACCGTGAGACCCGGGGGTGGATTCACTCCCAACTGACTCAGGTGATAAGGGTCAAGAGCTTCGACGGAGTCTTTGCAGGGCTTCTTATGAGGGGGCACTCCTGCGGAGACAGACACTCATCCATTAATTCACACACTCCTACGACATCAATCATGGCTAAAATGTCAATCAATCGTAAATGTTAAGCAGTTACTCGTAGGAGGAATTAATAAATCGTGTAATCCAAACCGTGTTGCCGCACCCGCTTCAAGGTGCGATGTCGCCAGTCTTTATGTCAGCGTTGTGTGATTAAAACCAAAGCAAGCAAGCAAGCAAGCAAGCAAACTCCGTTTGTTTAGCGTCTTAATGTCTATATTCTCTTCTCTCCATTTACTACAGTCATTCTTCCTTTTGGACCAGATAAAAACAGATACAGGGCTCTCTTCCTCCAATCCAATCGCCTTTGTAGGACCTCCTCTTAAAAATAACCACTTCCTCTCCTCTCTCCTTTTCATGATTTTACTTCTCCAAAGAAAAGGAAACATTTCCCCCCCAAACACAAAGCTGAAATTTCATCTGGATTTGAAGCTGTGCTATATAATAATAATAATATTTGGGTTTATTTAACTTCTATCGTAGAAGCAAAGGTCATTTGACGGAGGAGATCTACGGCAATACGTGGGATCCAAACTGCTATCCCACCAACGAACGCGGAGAAACGCTTTATTCGCTGAAATCTGAAGTCCTGGCCAAAATCCAAACTCAGGACCTCCAGGTTAACAGCCCAGCATTTTACCACTAAGTTACCTTGGCGGGTAGTAGTAGTAGTAGTAGTAGTAGTAGTAGCAGTAGTTCTAAAAAGTGAATCACTAATAGAGAGACGTAATGAAGCACTAAAACACCGAATGTACGCCGATGAATGTCTCGTAAAACGTTTTTAAGGGTACAAACCATTAAAAACGAAGAAAAACCAACTTTGAAGTAACCAATGTAAATTAACATAAATTTCATATACAAGCATTTTTTCCCTATTCTAAAAGTTAATGGTAATATGCAAAATAATATTTTTTAAAAAATTGAAGATAAAAATGGCTATTTCATTTTCTAAGTCAAGCTACAATCCACACCCTGTTCTAAATTTACATTAAATATATGTACAAGATTACATTAATACAAGTTAGCCGTAAAAGGATTATTTGCCGCCAAAAACAGTTATAAAAATCATACAAATTCTATCAAGTTTTATAAAGTGTGTTTTTTATTTATTTAATCCGTGATTATTATTACTATTATTATTATTATTACTTAAAAAAGGGAACACAGCTCTCCACAATCCCGACTGGATAATTAATTTTGATGCTGATCATTATATCCACGAATACTTGAAGTCTGTCTGGAAATTTTCGGTAGAGCACACGCTAAGTTCAATTAACACCACAAACCCATGAGAGGAATTCTTAATGCTTATCATGAAACCCAAGGCTGTAATTTGAAAACTGGTTTAACGTAACCATTCACAGTATTGTTCCATAAAACTGAAGACAGACTCAGTTCAGACTCTCTCGTTTTAATTTCACATTTAAGAAATCACGGCGTATAATGTGGCCATAACAAACAAAACGTTCTACCTAGAACTTGGTTTGGACTGGATTGTTAATTGGTGTTACCGTATTGATAGTCTAGGCCGTATCAGTCATTAGAAAATGAAGAAACGTCTCATTAAACCTGGAAGTTATTAGTGTTGCTCACGAGTTGAATACTACTGAAGATATAATTTGTTGGTAACGATCCTCTCAGAGACACTAACGAGCACCGTGTTTGGTAATCAATTAAAATGCTTACGTTCTGACAGTAAATTGCTTTTTTCTTCTACACCTAAACTTTTCTGTAATAGTTTTCACTCGCGGTGGTAATGGCTGGCTGGCACTGCCCGGTATTTCAAGGTTAGATCATTGTAATAAACACATTTGATGCAAATGATGTAATTCACAAAATGAATATATTCTCCGACTATCACGGACCACATACACATGCCTTTTCCTTCTCATTTTAACAATGATTATGTACCAACCGTCCAACGGTGCTACATGAGAAAAACGAATGTGAAACAAGGTTTAGACTGATCTAAACTTAACGATCCTTAAAGAGTACATAACTATACTGTAAGAGCACTTGTTCTTCCTGAGTAACGTTTACAGCCCTAATGATGATGATGATGTAACTTGTCACGATATCTACTATAAAAATGTAAGTATATATTCGACATTAATAATAAGTAGTAAGGGCCAAAATGTGTACACTACTCAAAGCTAGATTAAGCTTCCATTTATATAGGTACCAGGTGATTACAAATGATCTTCCCGATTTTAAAAAATTATTATGAAAAATTATTATGAAAAATGTGTACACTACTCAAAGCTAGATTAAGCTTCCATTTATATAGGTACCAGGTGATTACAAATGATCTTCCCGATTTTAAAAAATTATTATGAAAAAACTAACAAAGCTACAACGAAAAGCAAGATATACAAATAAAGAACAAAAAGTTTTATTTACAAGCTATTGAAGTTCAATACGAGCTCCTTTTGTGGCTCTGCAGATATCAAAGCGATATTCGGTTTCCCTTCATACATTTTGTAACATATCACACTGAACTTTTCTAAACAGCCTCACGTATCCTTTCCTTCAAATATCTCAAAGTTGTTGCCACTGGTGGAACAAAAACTTCATTTTTGACAGTCCCAGAGGAAGAAATCAAGGGGGGTTAGATCGGGCGAACGAGCGGGCCAAGAAATAGGCCCCCCACGCCCGATCCAACGATCAGGCAATTGCTCATTCAGGAATGTTGTAACCTCGTTGTGGAAATGGGGTGGTGCACCATCCTGCTGAAACTACATATCAACTTTGTCCTCTGGCAGCTGGGGACTGTACACTTTCTCAGCGGTAAGAGCACAAAACACGATGACTTTAGGACTATCCGTGACGTGTTCAATATTACAAATAAAAACTCCCCGACATCCTTTATTTGTATATCTTGCTTTTCGCTGTATCTTTGTTAGTTTTTTCATAATAAATGTTTAAAATCGGGAAGATCATTTGTAATCACCCGGTATATGGTGCTGGTAGTACAATAAAGTGTACTTGTACTGTACACTAATGATAACCAATTTGGTTTTCAAAATAAACACACAACTGACATGGTCTGTATGCTCTAAAGTAGTTCAAATGTAGATACCATATTTCAAATGCTGGTGTTTTCACGTGCCTGTCAAAGTTTCAGGTCGTGTTAACCATGAAAGGTCATTTATAAAACTTGTATTATTTAGTGTACATATTATTAATAATAATTAACTGGTAAGGACATTATTTTATGGTTAAAGAATGTGGTAGTATAATGTTTGAAAGCAGTTTTTCATTGTCAATAGCATTCGATAAGAAGAAAAGGACGAGAATACATCTTCCATATTTATCGCGTTTCATTCCTAAATATTTAATAATTGTCGCTAGCTTTAAATTCATTGTAATTTTATCAAAATACCAATATACATTCAATGTCCATTTAAGTGTGGGAATCGGTTAATTAATAATGCATTTGGATATGAATAACATACCGTACAGTCTGTAGCCAAATGACACACATTGTGAATGTACGGATGGATAAGACTATGATAGTAAGCATACAGTGTGACACGAATATGACTTTAATATGAATGAGATGGAGGGACAACGTGGGAATGTGCGGATGGAATGTGAATGTGACAATGAATACGAATGTAACTGTTAACATGGCACTGAATGAGATTAGATGAGAGATGCGAGGTTAGGTAGGTGAACATGGGGCTGAAGGGAGTGATTGATTGGTTATAAAGGAGTTCACCGTCGGTTCGACTCCAATGGAGTCATGTCGAGGAGAAAGGGTCCTCGAGCATCCTAAATCAGAGATAGAAAATCCGCAGCAGTCAGAAATTTAAAATAAAAATGCTGTTCAAAATCTCGAGTCGTCAACGTCATCCAACCACCGAGTATGGCGTCGAATATCCACATATATGTAGCAATCTATCAATACGTGCGGGACCATAAGTAAAATAAAGTGTTCATCACCCACAGGCATGAGGTAGTCAAAAGGTGGGTGCTCATCAATCGAGTTTACAGTGGCATATCCCTCAATATCACAAGACCAACTCACAGCGTCTAATGAGTTATATTGAAGACGGCAAAGATGAAATGGTTGGCTTAATCGTATACAACAAATGTTAGTCGTATCTTGCCAACAATCATTCCATGAAAGTGATGCCACAAACGAATATGAAAAACAATAAGAAGAGAAAGACTGAAGACAAGGAGAGCCGTAATAGCTTAGAATTCATGCAAACAACCAAGTGCCACTGAGAATGAGAACCTATCTTTTGGACTGTTTTCAAGAGGGCAGCAAGTTACACGGTATAATAACACAAAGCCGGTCAAGAGACACTCCAACCATCGCGCTAAAAGGAGAGAGTCGACTCCCGATGGTACTGGTAATAAAAATACAGGAGTTAGCGCAATGGGACGTATTAGTTGGTCTGAGCGCTGTGCCAGTTTCTGGTCCTTCCGATTATCTCTGTAGTAGCTTAAGCAATACTTCGTGTCGTTTACCATACGGAAAATTCCATACACGAAATGAAAGAGTGAATAATCTGTACTGTAGTTAATTTTCAACGCAGTTCACACTTAACGACCAAAAAGTTACCCAAATCCGGTACCGTATCCGATGCACTCGCGAAACAAGACAACGAGGGAACACCACCAGTCTCAAAATGCCATTAACTTATGGGGGAATGGGAAGAGATCCCGTGTATAATCCAGCGAGTAACGAACTGTGTGCGCCATTTTGAGAGAGAACGAAGACAAGAGAACATACTTCACTGCCATATTCCAAAACAGGAAATGCAAAAGATTTATAGAACCGAAGGTGTATCTGATGATCGGCGTCCAGTCAGAGCGAGGAAATGCGAAAGGGATCAAGTCGGCGGGAACACTTTTCAGGTAAACATTTCAGCTGTGGAATCCGAGATAAACGTTCATCATAAATTCCCCTCCATCTCCAAAATGAAAATGAATGTTTAACTACTATGAACCGAGTAACTGCGAATGAATGTTAATGAGAATGAAGATGATGCAAAATTAGTATATAACTTACGTTCGACCCATAGGCGTATGGGATGACACTTTACGGGGGGGGGGGGGGGGGGGGGGGGGCCATTTGCCCTGATTTCCGCATAAGCACTTTGTGTAGCATAAAATAACACAAAGGTTAGAGTATGAGTAACATATATTAAAGCCTTTTTGATATGAAAAACATTACATTTACAAAATGTGATAAAATTTTGCTACAACATTTCTAAATGACAAACAAAACTACAGCATTGCAGTTGATATAGAATTGAGTAAGTCCAACTTACGTTTTAATTATTAACTACAAGTACAGTAGCAAGTAATTAATTCGCCTCAAGTAAAAAAAAAAAATGAATGTCAGGAAAAATCGGCCCTGAAAAGGCTCAATTCCCAACTCCTGGGGGCTACCGCCCCCCGACCCCCCCGCCTCATACGCCTATGGTTCGATCTAAGCCAAAGCTACGTTAAGCAAACATCTAATCAATTGTACATAAAATATTGATAATCAACGGCTGACATTACAGCTTAAAATCAAATATATTTTATCTAGATGCAACCATCTTGTACGTGATTTGAGTTTCTTAATTCAACTTTACCACAAATTAAAAAAAAATAAACGGAAACCTATTCTTGCGAGTAAATTTGGCCGAAGAATGCAAGTACAATTTAGGCCAACTGAAGAGTCAAGTGACCAAAAATGCTAGTTCGATATTTCCGATTAAAATGAAAACGCCTCAAATGAATATTCAGTAGTTACACTAGCGAAAAATTAAATAATAATTCTTTTTAACGAAACAAACTTGAAATTGAGAGTACTGCAACATTTTGATTAAATTTCTGAGGTAAATATTTCGTATACTCCCGACGGACACGCTAATTGTGTAACATTCCGTTGACGAGTGTCCCGCGGATTAGATAAGGTCAGGCCTAGTTAGGTTACGATAGGTTACGATAGGTTGTTAGGTTAGGTTAGCTAGAGTAATATGTGGATAGGAAGGATATCCCGTTGAGGTCACACGCAAAGGCGAAGAAACGTTTGTTACAAAATTGAAACGTCTTTCAATCTTTTTTCCGAATTTGTGATAATGCGCACCTAAGGGACTAAGACTAAGCAAAACTTGTTCTAAACGCGTCCGAGACACGTCGCGAGAAACTATACGCTTAATTTTTGTCGCTCGTTTCTTCCTTCCAACAAAAAACAAATACATTCCCCAACCCCCACCTACTAAGCGCCACTGCACAGCCAGAGATACGCGACTAACGTGTATTGGCGATTCAGCGCGTATCTCTCAGGACAAAAACGCCTTCTAATACGCTCCACTCTGAATCTGCTTCGACGCTTATCAATGTGAAATTCAGATTAAAACACGTTGGTAGCAATAATTTCATGACAATGATATGCAAGAATAGAAAATAAATCTAAGATACACAATATTAATAGGAAACTAATTTAAAAGTCAAATCTCGGTTTACGATTTTCCTTAAGAAAAACTGCTTACAGAAGTCTGTATTTCATAGCTTCATCATGAAACACACCCTTGAAGTAGTTCCCCTAACTGATGAAACTTTGATATCAGTTTCTATAAAGATAGCATTATAGATGAAATACGTGATATTCCTAATGACTGAATCTAATTAAAAGCTTAATTAAGCAGTGTTTAAAGAGATCATGGAACTTGGGCTCGAATCAGATAAAACCAAGTTGTAATAAAAGTAAGAGGAATCACGGATTCAACAGAATTAACATAGGATCCTTACTCCTGCGCCCATAACTCTGAAGGCATTTTATTTAAGCAAAATTCTTAAACACAGCTGATTCATCGCCAACCTGATATGAGAAATTAATGAGCTATGTATCATTGATCTGTTAACGAATGTAGAGTAAAAAAAGTATTTTGCTGGTACGCTGAAGTTAATTGCTTCCGTTATTAAACTAACAATCCCTCTATGCCAATTTCCATCAATTTCAGCATGTTTTGACTTCAACTGAATTTTAACTAAAACAATGAAAAACTATTTCGTAAGGTCATTCCGACATTTCTAACTGTGATCGATATTGCAGTGAAAGTACTTCTAGCTCGTAACACTATTGCTTCGGTCATTTCATCAGTTTTATATATCAATTAATTTTATATTTTGCGTCAGTTCTCCTGTGAATCCCTTCGGGAAACGTCGGACAAATGTAATGATGGGGTTTGTTTAACTTCCTTCGCAACATCTAAGATCATATGACGGAGGGGACCTACAGTTTTACGTGGAATCCAAACCATGGGTCGCTACATAGTCTGAATGTAGAGGACGGTCTCCCATCCAATTACTATCCGACTCAATGTCGATTAACTTCACTAATCAACGGGAAGCGGTGTCACGACATTGGCTACGACGTAACCCGAGTCGGACGAATATATTTTATAAATAAATATAAAAGGTACGGTAGTTCATAAAAATGCCTTTTAAGCATCTTTTATTAACTGAAGGTTGATAATTCAAATTCAACCGTCGATCAATCACTGTAATGTACAAAATCGGAAAGAAGTTGGCCGAAAAATATAAACGTTCAAGAAGGTGGCCAAAAACCTATGAATTATCACAGGCCTGCGATGGTTTTGTTGTCAGAAATATTTTATCACTTACATAGTAATTTTTGCACGCTGATTCCGAAAATAATATTCATTTTTCGCCATCACGTACAGATTTCTCACAAAATTTCATATTCAGATAATTTTCATTAAAATTTACTCGATTAAACTTTGATTAAAAACTACCGAGATATGAGGGAAGGTGGGACATCAGCATGATAGCTGATTACTGCTGGATGTTGAAACGGGATACTCCAGAATTATTACATAAAAGAAAAGGAACACCGCGTACATTCGAGACTAAAAGGCATAGATCTCACAAGAAAACTCAGGACAAATAAAGGTGAATATGTAATTGACGTTAATAGTCTTCTTTCTTTTTAAAGTTGTTTGCATTTGTAATTAGTATAACAAAGCGAAATAGGTACCTAATGTAAATTGAAATAAATAATATTTATGTTGTTTTTTTTCCCTACCAGTTTGCAGAAAATCCTTACGTGATAGAAAAAAAATGGACACATTCGAAATCAGCATAGTTGAATTATATAAAATCAGTTATTAGCAAGAAGACAACTCTTACAAAGTTCTCATTCGCAGGCCTGTGTTATTAAAAGCCAAAATATTACTAAATTTTTTTTTTATTTCGTGTTAAATTTATATTTAAATAAGGAATAAAATTAAAAATATAGGCAAGCTCTTCCTGGTTACTATATATATATTAGTCCACAACTCACTCATTCAAACCCCTTTTTAAGTTCAACGATTAACAAATAACCAACGGAAATTCTCTCTTAATGAATAATTTCAAACAATTATCAAAGGGAGCATAAAGTATATAATAGAAAATCATTGATGCAGTACGCGTCTTTTGATACACATTAATAAACACTAACGCCAATTACTAGTGACAAAAACTGCAGAAACTTTTGTTGTGTATAAAACATTAAAGAACTTTCAACAAATCTTAAATATCCCATAATAAAGACCCACCTCTCGTTAACTTCTTGAATGCTATCGCAGAACGGAGTAAAAACTACAGTGAATGAGTAAAGTTTCTTCAATCGCATTGCGAGTTACAAGCGCGGAATTGGACTGAATTAAAATGGTGAAACAACAACCTCTAAATTTACGAGTCAAGTTTAGCCCAGACCTAAACAGTTACATTTAATCTGACCAAAGGTAAATTCACTCGAAACAAAATGGATTTTCACAGCGCAAAACGACCAATTTCTCCTCTACTGTTAAATGAAAATTATATTCACCGTGTACGAAAGTCACCACAATAAAAATCAGAATTACTCAACTTTTCGCTAGACTCGAGGAAAAACAAAGTCTAGTGCCTATGCCCACGTTTGTACTTAGTAACGGAGCAGTAGTAGTTAAAGTATATGAAAATTCCAGTACTTACTAGTACTGGGGAAAAATTACCTCTTCCAAAATTCAACATTTATTAGTCTCGAAGAAACAGACCAAAGTAGGTGTAATAATAATAATAATAATAATAATAATAATATAATAAATAATAATAATAATAATAATAATAATATAATAATAATAATAATAATAATAATAATGAGTGAGGAGGGCCAAAAGCTGGCACAGAACTCAAGCCAACGAATGTAGCCTATTGCTCTAATTCTTGTATCTTATTACCAGCACCACCGGTGTCGAGCTTCCGACCTGAGTGTCTTCACTTCGCTCATGGCTAAGAGCGGTGGCCAAGGTTAAGCGCAAAACAGAAACTGGTCTAACGTTTTCCGATAGTATAAGACGGAAGGGGGAAGAGTGTGATGACTCGACATGAACTATAAACTGGGCTACAGAATGAAGTAACATCGAAAAATTTTACCTAACAACGAACGGTAAGAAATTGAATTACTTTTACTTAAATGCGAATGACTACGCACCACGAATCACAATTCAAATTGATAATGAAAAAAAAAAGCAACTCCAATTTACTTACCTTCTTCGCTCTGCGATTCTGATTTACATGAAACAAAAACAGAACAACAAATTTTACAAGTGTTCACTCCCAGACCGTCATTAATTTATTATTTATCAAAGTAAAGCGTAAGTTCTACACAAATCTGCAATGCGCGTGTGTGTAACTGGTCCAGCAATAATATAACACTTACATTATTTACAACTTAAGAGTTTAAAAAAGTGATATAAAGACAGCAAAAAAGGTGGTCTGTCAGTTGTAAATAAGTTTTAAAAAACCAAAACGACTCGCGATCGAACCACATTTGCCTCCTTAAAGACAAAATCAGTTCTAAGTCTCATTTTGATGTAGTTCTTAAATCTTCATATTAAAACTGTTAATTTGGCATACCGCAAAATCAGTCACTTTTTGACATTTCCTAAAGCATGAAAACTATGTAGAATAAACATGGCGTATCATACATAAACACGCGTTATTTTATGTAATGCAGCAAAAACGCCCTACCAGGATTCGAACCCGGGACCTATTGAGCAGAAACCGCGAGCGCTACTACTACTACGCTACGACGAGGTAAAAGCCAACACAACCTACTGCTTATTTCAACACCCGAGGGAACGCACCAGGCTGTGTTTTGTGTGTTAGCGCTATTCCCTGCACTAGAGGCAATGCCAGCATTTAATTCAAATCTATTTGGTACGACAACGGGGTAGTGGTAGCGCCCACGGCTTCTACTGAAGAGGTCCCGGTTCAAATCCAGGTCGGGCTATTTTTGCATATGTATTCTCGTGTATAATATTTTATAATGGTCGGTAAAATGAAAATATAAGCGACGCTTCATCTATCTACCAAATCACGCAAAACAATCTTACCATCCATGCCATTCGTTTCCTCGTACGCTCTTCGTTTAAGGAGTGAAGAGGAGGTGTTCATAGTCGGAATTTCCCTGCTAGGAACTGGAGTGTAAATCAAACTTCCATCTGAAAGAAAGAAATACACAATCACAATATCGTGTTAAATCTTATTACTTTCTCTCGTGCGCGCGAGTGTGTGTGTATGCGCGCATGTAATAATAATAATAAGTTGTTCAACCTGCCTCGTAACATCTATAAAGATTATATGATAGGAGGACGAACAGCTTTTCGTGGGATCCGAAACACGATCCAGCAGACTATGTTCATCGCTAAAATCCAGTCCAAGCAGACACTCGAACCCAGGACCTTCAAATTAAAGTCCGACATTTTACCACTAAGTTACCGTGTGTGTGTGTGTTGTGTGTGTGTTGTGTGTGTGTGTGTGCACACCTTAATATCTACAAAAGCCTTGGTGTTAATTCAAGCGATTGGATAAAAACAGGAGAAAAAATGAGCCAAAAAGCAAGAGGGAGAGAGAGAGAGAGAAATTAATGAGATAAAGTCAAACACCTTTATGCTTCACTCCATCATAACACTATCGAAAACTAATTATTCTTCCTTGAATACTACTGAACTATTAGCGCTGCAACATTTTACAATTAGTTCACAAAACCTGCAATTTCTCCATGCTTTCCTAATTATAAGTGCAACCGAAATTCAGATTCCCTTTGCATGGTGCATACGGCAAATTGCAGTCATACGACAGCAATACTTTTATTCTAACCTAAGTTCGAAATAATAATAATAATAATAATAATAATAATAATAATAATAATAATAATAATAATAATAATCCAACAGAAGGATTACCGGATATGTACTATTTACTAGTTAGTTCCTAATACCTTTAATTTAAAGCTTGTATTCTGTCCTTACAAAATAGCTTAGTTAATTTCCATGCCAGCTCCAATCAATGATCAGCATGTTGGCGAGTGAGGATAATATATAATAGTATGAGATGGTAATGTTTAATATCGAAAACCAAATTCAATAATACATTTATTACATATTTTGGCGTGAAAGGGGATGGCAATAAATTTCATTCTGACAAGAGAGCGAGTCCCATTTTTTATTTTTTGAATAATAATAATAAAAAAGTCTATTTCATCTTCTTGACTTTTGAATTATGAAAATTACTTTTTTATATAATTTTCGCATTTAGTTTTTTCAGTTGTGAAACTATTTCCGCATTTTATTTGGGACCAGGCCATAACCCTGCAAAGATAACAGAAGTTGAAAAATTCTCCTCAAAAGGCTACAAGCGCTGATGCAAAAATTAATAAGCGAGAAAGAGGGGTAACAATGAAACCATGAAGAAGAAAAATCAATCATGCTCGTTACCAAGGACTGCAAAAAGGAGAAGCGCTCATGAGTTAAAACGAGTCGTTGTTAGAATTGAAAATGGGGTACGAACGCAATCCGATACATACCCGGGCCCTTGGGTGGTTTGGGGTAAGCTATGTGAGGTTGTTTTGGAATCCGATTTGGCTCGGTGGGAAGCATCCATCCGGGGCACAACCTATCGTTTTGGCCTAGTCTTACGGATACATCCACCACTTTTCCAGTTCGCTTGCCGGTACCAGACTTCACTAAAGGACCTAGATCTTCGAAAGACCTTCCTCCTAGCCGATGCAAACCTATAGGGAAAACAATCATTAGCAAATTATGAAGACTGAAACATCATAAATATAATCAAGGCTAATAAAACTAAAACTAAGATAAACCTGAGCTAAAAAGAAGTGGAACAAATTTAAGAAAACTTACTCTCCTGTCGTATATTCGCGGGATTTATGGGCCAAGTAGGATTTCTTGACAATTTTCTGGGTTGGATGATATCACTACAAAGTCTCCTCATTATTCTCGTAGCCAAACTGGTATGGAGGAAAAATGCGTTCCTGGTCTTCATAATAGGTCTGGGCGACCCTGGTCTTAACGTGATTCCGTGGGTCTGAACAGCGTGTCTCATGAGCTGAGATCGAGTCTTGTATTCTCTGCCACACCCACCTACGGAACACTTGTGCACTCGCCCACCTCCACCTCCACCTATACCACCGCCACTGCTCATTCTCTCTATCGGTGGGGAACGGGTGGTAGGGGGAAACCACTTCTATTAGTAAAGTTGCGACGGAGAGGAGTCTTCTTAGTTTTAATCACCGTAGTTACGGCAACCAAGATTTTTAAGCGCGTCAGTCGAATGGAGAATGCACCTCACTTTATATATATATTCAAAATAAATAAAATTACGCTTAAAAGTCTATTTAAAATCATTATTATTAAAAATTATAAATTTAGTATTTGCATTTATTTTAAAAATTTAGTACTTTTAAACAGTTTACATCAGTTTGTGGTAACCAAGTCTGTGATCGAAAGTTGTAAGAGACTGAATTAAGAAAACAAAGCACGTATTATTTACATGAAGGGAAACGGATAATTCTAAAATACGTTATTGTAAAATGTATTGAGCCATTTCTCAAAAGCTCTCAGCTATTGTATTTCCCACGTTCATCTCATTATTCTGGAGCTGGCATTCAGTTAAACTTCAACCAAGGTAAGCACACGCGACACAAGCTTTAATACAATATCAGGTTTGCCAACATAATACAAGCGGAGGAACTTCTTTTAATGGAAAATAGAGTATGAATACGAGTGGATCGTGTGAGTAATGTGTGTTAATAAATGTGAGAGTTCCATTACATAATAACAATATGCTGTATAATCTTGGCAAGAAAGCCTACAGCCTCGGCCCTAAGTTAGGCAAAAAAATCCTGCAAATTTTAAATCTACCCTAACGCTAAGAAACAAAGCTTACATAATAATGATATTTGTACTATTAAACTTTTAAAAAAGCTCGGCAAGTGGATGGAAATAACCAGTTTCATTGTTGTTCCGAAATTTAGCACCCCACACTTTTTCGAATGAAACCCTAGCGTAAGCGAGATATTGGCTGCTATGAATTGTAATTCAAGATAAAAAGTACTGAAGTCAAAAGTACCGAAAAGTACTGAAAGGTGCAATTAACGTTACAGTGAAGGCCTAATTTGTTAAAAAAATATATATTTTGTTTTTAAATACCTACTTCTTATGTGACATACAAATATCTGAAAAAACTTGATTTTATACAAGGTAAGCCACGAGTCCAGCCACGTATGAAGTATTGATTTAGTAAATGTTCTAACTGCAAGCCGTAACGCTGTTTACATTGCCATTTCTCTTACATAAACTACCAGGACACTGTAAACATTCCAGTAGACACATTGCTATATTCCTTACGAATGTTAACTTTTACTGCTTAAGTCTGTGGTTTTTCAAATCACGGCCAAGTACCACTGAGGAACAAAGTGAACATTCAAAAAGAATGTGCCAACGTCTCAACTAGAATGTTCACACAATGTCCCTAATAGTTTATGTAAGAGCTGACACGTAATCAGCATCACGACCTACAGTTGGAACATTTGTCGAGTTATACTCTCTATGGATCCATCAATCAGGAATGCTAACAAAGGGAACTACACACTTTTGGACAACTGTCCCTTCACCCAAATAAGCAAAATTCTTAAGAATAAATTTGGGATGCACCGATGAAGAAGTCTTTTCAACGATTAATAGACACCGCCAATTGACCACTCGAGATTTAAACTTCGAAACAAATGCGGATGGATACAGCAGATTCAAAGTTCATTCATATCTCATAAACAAATGCCGAATGTTGACTCAAAATTACTGATATTTACAGAACTAAAAAAGTTCCCCCGACTTTCCTGGTTTGCTGATTAGGTGAACGTATTGCCAATCAATTAAATTATATAAATTAATTTAAACCCAATTAAGCGCTTCGGTAACTCACTGATCGTCCGATTAATCGGTGAGTGGATTTCTCCCGTATCGGTGCAACCCTGGAATAAACTAACCTTCTTCTCTAGCGATTTTCGAGGGAAGTTTAAGGCCTCCGAACTTCTTCCAATACCCCCAACACGTGGAACATAACCGGCACTGTAAATGGGGAGGACCCCATGCGTACCACTGAGAGGAGGAAGTACCTGCAGAACCAAAGATCTGTTGTACACTTATAAATGCATTCGGGGCACGAAAGAAAGATACTGGCAATGAAGGGAAAATCTGGATAGATCTATCTTAGAACTCGGTGAAAGGTAATCTTCACGTTGGTATAAAAATATTAACAAGTAAAATCTAATTATAGTACCGGCTAAACAATTTTAATATTAAAAAAGTATGAAAAGCAATTACAGACCACCTCGGGAGGTACGGAAAAATTTTTAAAAAATAATTAAACTAACACTTATTGGCCTTATATCCTGAAGTAACTATTAATCCTATTAATCCTCTCGGTTACCAAGAGGGTACAAAAGAGGCGGATCAAATGTAGAATTCGGACCCCAGCCTTCTTTAGTTAGCTTTATAAGGCTAACTAACGAAAATATCACGACCTAACCTAACCAATCGTTCGGTTAACTGTACGCCCTTGACGATTGGTTAGGTTAGGTCATGATATTTTCGTTAGTTAGCCTTATAAAGTTAACTAAAGAAGGCTGGGGTCCGAATTCTACATTTGATCCAAAGAGGCAAGGGACCAACCTTGGCACGACTCGCACGGCTTCCCGGACAACTGGACGTCAGAACCATTGCCGTTCACCATCGCGTTCTTACCGTTGGTTAGGGCGGCAGGATTCGGCTTATTGCTGGGAACAAACTCGCATTTAATGGACTCATACCATTTTTTCTTTTCTTTAAAGAAATCACTGGCAAGTATAAAGTACAGAAGTTTAAAACTGATCATTCATTTCTATAAATACAACAGGCCAATATACACAAGAGTTTCCTTCACTCGCTCCCTTTAGACTTTTACTACCATTATGTACATAGTTCAGTTCAAACACTCAACAACAATAAATTCTCTACTATTTGGTGCCTCATTTCCTAGCCTTAAGATCACCCCCACTCACCCCAAAAAAGGAAAGAATAACACCACTAAAGGTATACATTTAATTCAATGTAAAACTTAAACCCTGATGTTGGGATACCTTAATCCTAGTAGTGATCTCTTTCCGCCTTTGATATGAATCTTCGTTTCCAAGTTTAAGCATTGTGCCCACCCCATGGAGAATAGGAAATAGGCTCTTGCGAAATGTATGAACGCTACGACGGATCAATTAAACAATAGCACGCAAGTTCGCGCCATACTGTAACATCGAGGCATTGCTCTCCGCTCCTCAACCTTTTCCTAAAATTCGCTTCATTCCAAAAAATTAAACCCAAAATTGAAAATGAAACTTACTAGTTAGGAATGTAAACTTGTTTCAACTTTGATTCCGCTTCGACAGCTTTAACTCTTTTCTGTTGAACGTATCTGTCCGTTGTTTTCCACATGTAGTAATACTCTATAATGTTTTTCAGAGTTTTCCACGGAAGCTGCAACAAGAACACCAAATTTCACAAAACAGAATAATGAATTTCTTTATCGTTATGAATTATTATAAGAGGCACGTTCTTTTCAATGAATTTCATTAAATAACTTTTCAACACCTTTAATCAAGGTCAAAACATCAATTTCATTTCATTTCCTTTTAACCACAAAAGGAAGTTAAATTTCGAGATTTCCAAAAGTGAAACCAAGAATGAAACTAATGTTCGCAACCTACTTAAATAGTCAAGGGTAATTCTTTGATTTAACTAAAGCCGACACTAAAAAAATTAACTTTTTAACGCCGTTATAAGGACACCGGACAAAAAATTAGTCACCCCTAATAGCACCGAGAGTAGGAAGTTCAAGGTCACACAGAGGGCGCTGATGTAGCATTGGTAAGTGACAAGTAGCGGTGACGTAGCACACAGGATCAGATCTGTTTCGTGAGGTGGTGAAGAACAAAGTGTGTGTTGGATATAGTCTGCAAAATGGGTCGTGAGGCAGACGTTACTCAGTGGCAAAAAGGAGCCATCGTGTTTGGCAGAGCCCACGGACACAAAATGTCTGAAGTAGCCCAATTTGTTGGTGTGTCAACGCGTACTGTCCAGCGAGTTTACAAAGAGTGGTGTAGTTCGCAATCAACTGATAATCGACGGCGTAACTGTGGCCGGAAAACAATTCTCGACAATAGGGGCCGCCGCCATGTTTCTCGTCTAGTAACTGCAAATCGTTTTCAAACCAGAGAACAATTGCTCCAAGAAACCAATGAGGTTCTCCAGCGACCAATTTCCGAACGGACATTGCGACGAGAACTGCATGCGATGGACATCTGGAGCAGGTTACCACGGAAGAGGCCGCTGTTAACAGCAAGTCACAAATTGGCACGTTATAAATGGGCTCAGAGGCACAAAAACTGGACTGCGGCAGATTGGAAACGTGTAATTTGGTCCGATGAGTCCCGTTTTTGTTTGTTCTCCAATGATGGGAGGCGACGAGTACATCGCAGGTCCAATGAAGCCTTTAATCCTGAATGCGTCGAAGGTGTTGTTCAGGCTGGAAACAGAAAGTGAAGCGCAGGAATAGACACCCACGGACTCTGGCGGAACTTCGGGACCGGCTGATGAACGAGTGGCAGCAAATCGATGTTCAGTACATGCACAACCTCGTAGAGTCTCTGCCTCGCCGGATTCGTGCGGTTATCAAGGCCAGAGGCGCCGTCACACGTTATTAGGTACATTCTGAGAGGGGTGACTAATTTTTTGTCCGGTGTGCTTATTTCTTAACTCTTGCCCAAATAATAGAAATAATTTAGTAGCCCTGATTATCCTACTGCGTTGCGTTAGTGTTTCCTAGGATTTCCTGGCATTTTCCTGGCAATTCTTTGAGACGGAACCAGATACTATGAAGGGTATGAAAATGGGAGAGAAATGTTTTCATATAAAATTGAAAAAAAGCGGCTGCAACAGTTGAACAGAAAAGACGTGAAAACTTTGAGACAATGCCACGATGCCACGATGCGGCATCTCGTAAACCACTTACAAAATCTTGTCTGATATCGTTGAAATCCTTTCCATATTTTTCTAACGCCTCTTCAAAAAGATTTGCTTCTGACGCAGACCACTCTTCCATCTCATCCCTACACAGTACAGGCCCTGACGAAGGGACGAGGGAGCAGACAGCTTTACTGAGGTCGTAGTGGTGCTTGTGGAGGGTGTCCATGGCATGGAACTGGAAGAAATGAAATAAAAATTCCTCAACTTCGACGAGCTTTTAAACCACTAAAACATCACATACGCAAGTGAAAGAATTTTAATTTTTCTTCTTAAAATCAAAATAAACTAAAAATGCTGCAATTTCAGTTTCCTCCCTACAACGAGGGAATTACTCCTAAATTAGACACAAACGCTAAAAAGAGTATCAATACCCTAAATGATCCCCAAATTAAGATTAATTTTAAAAACTTGAAAAACAAAACTGGGCCCAATGTCAACGAAAGTCGGCTAGCCAGCTAGCTAACCAACAACTAACCAGGGTAACGTCCCTAGACGCAGCGGCGGCACTCATGTGCAAGGACGGTTGTTTCACGGATGAGGAACAGTCGAGGGCTCGTGCGAAGGTTCCAACGGAGCGAGAAATGACGAGGAACTGATCGATTTGTCTGTCGGTAAGGCCGTGGCTGGGCGTCCACACGAGATGTTCCAAATCTTCCATTCTCCTTCCATCGTCTTCACCTATCCGAAATAAAGAGAACAACCGAATCCTTTAATAATCCCGTTACAGAAGAAGAAATAATAATAATAATAATAATAATAATAATAATAATAATAATATAATAATAATAATAATAATAATAATAATAAACCAAAGACCTATCAGCCAAATTACATAAATTACTTTATTTGACTTTCATCGCTTATCGATTCTAATTTCTCGTTTCTGAGAAACACTTCAGTTAGTATGAGCCAAACGCCTCGTAATTCCTTGGAAAGAGAGCACCATACAGTTTATCACGCAAAACAGAATCAAACACCCGAGTAAATACTAACCTTCTTTTAATAAATTAGTAATATCGGATTGATATCTCGATCCCACTCGTATTTCTCCTTTGTCTGCCAACAAAGTTTTCTGTTGGGGGTCGTAAACTAAAGAATAGAAAAACGTATCCTGGAAAACAATACGAAGATTATTAAAAACCACCAAATTTGGAGGATATTTACGAGCCTTAATATTAAGTACTTCTCTTTAAAAGGTCCTACAAACATCATCATAACGCGGGTGAGCGAGTAATTACGCCACAGGCGTATCAACTACTATCACTAAACGCGATGCAAAGGGATCTCTGTACACAGATCACTCGTGCGAGAGGAAAAGCAAGAATTTCAGTGTTTTTGCTTTCAACCGTCCAATTCATTTTGGTGATATAAGAAACGCGAATTTTTATCGGTTATTACGCTTAAGATATTTCTTATTGTCTGACAAAATATATATATGCCTATATCATGTGTATGCGTGTGTGTGTGTTGGACAGAATAACGGAAACATTCGCAGTTTCCATACTGTACTTTTCGATATCACTTATGGTGTCATATACTTTATAAATGGGCGTAAGAAGGCATATTCCATATAAAGATCATCCACAATTTAATATGCTGATACAGATTTTTCCTGTGATTGCACAAATAAACAAACGACACTTGAAAAACGTGTCAGTGAATGTGAAAGGGGCGTGAAGGTAAGAAGAGCCTGTTCGGCTGCTGCCGCATTAACAAAAGTTGCCCAAGTTGACCATGTGTCTCGAGGAACAGTCCCCAAGGTTAGGTTATGAATACACGGAAAGAAATGAAAAAAATAACATCAAATAAGCAATAATGGACGTAAAGCAACACTGACAAAATGTGATAGAAGACTCTTATTACGAGCTGAGAGGCGCGAACCAACGACTGCTGTATTAAAACATTGATCAGAACTTAACAATGGTCTGCAAGACCAATATCAATCAAAACGGCGTTAGGGGAACGGCACTGAAGTCCCCGTAACACCAACCAGTGCGAAAGCTAGAATGAAATTGGGGCTGGACAGAATAATGGAAACACTTTTGTGCTTATGTGGTGTAGTTTTTCATTTCTTTACGTGTATTTAATAACCTTGGGGACTGTTCTTCAAGACACATTGGCAATTTCGGCAACTTTTGTCACTGCGGCAGCAGCCAGACTGACTCCTATAATGCCCCTTCCACATCCACTGACACCTTTTTTCAAGTGCTGTTTATTTATTCTGCAAGAACAGGAAAAATCAGTATGAGCATATTAAAATAATAGATGATCTTAATATTACGTACATTCACACGTCAATTTGGTAAAGTAACATCATAAATGATATCGGAAAATACAGCACTGAAAAGGAGCGTTTCCATTATTCTGTCTAGCCACTGCACAGTGCACACATTATATATACAGTACTCACGCAATTATCCCTGATTCACTCAACCGTGACCAGTTGAACGTGATTAATTGTGACCACTGTGCATTTATTCATGATCATGATACCGAGTTAACCGTGATTTGGCCGGGTCTTTACATCCGTGGCGTCTCTCCCCACAAAGCGCCTCAGTCAGTCTCTCCGCGTTTCATAGAGTACACCGTGCGCTCTATGACTTCGCATATGATCACGTCTTGCGGTGAGCACGAACTACTTAATTGTATATTACACTGTAATAGACTACTACTGTGTGTGGTGGCGCACGAGGTGCCCAACCTGTCAGTGGCGGTGGGCAGCAGCGGCTGCACCAACCATCCACCCACCAGCGGGATATAGGGAGTTAACCGTGAAATCCGGTTATTCGTGATCATGGACGACCCCTCCATCACGGATAACTGAGTGAATACCATAGATATACTGTACATGATGCAAACCCACAAGGAAAAAGAAAAGTGATTCCAAGTACATCTCGTCCTCCCTGACGAGGTGTACTTCTGAATACAAGAAAGGCCTTGGAATCATTTTTCTTTTTCGATTTGCATCATTCATTCATTCATTTCACGCGTTTAATTGTGAAATTCATCCCATACTGTGTATATATATGTAAATAACAACAATAATGTATCAATTTTCAGTATGAAAAAAGTGAATGCCCATCTCTCTTTCCTTAAAGTTATAAAGGATAGCGTCTTATAATATTTGTATACATAAGATACATTTGTTATGATTATTATTATTGCCATTTCACTTTTCTTACGTAATAAACAAACTGAATGTTATTGATTTTCCCTAAAAAGGCTTCCACCATGCTTTCAACAGCGAATTCAGATTAGAATAAATATATTAGTGTAATCTCAGATATCTAAATTGTACAGAAAACTTTTTGCGAGTCGAATTCTTGTTCGTGAATAAAATATTTTAAATTTTGAAAGCCTCGGTTGCTAACTTCATCCTAAAGCCTTTTACAATATAACTATTTGGCGCAAAGTAGGACAGCTAAATTTCTATGCAAACACGAGGAATTAAAATAAGTAATTTAATTACGTGAAAAGATACAACCAACCAACCAACCACGTGAAAAGATAGGAAAACAGATATACAATCGATTCAAAAAATCCTATTGTCAAACACCAGATTTCTTACCGATAAATAGTGGTAAGAAACATTCAGTTTCGACACAATTTTTTTTTTTTAAACGACTGGACGTTACGACGTTGCAGAGCGAATATATACAGATAGTATGTATGTGTGTTCCTCGTTATCTTACGAAACCACGACAACCTCTAGGATACAAACAGTTCATCGTGACATAAGCGATGTTATCATTGACTCGGATTACTTTTATTTACTGAAAATTACTTTTAAAAAAATTATATATATATACACCGTATATTGGGGCGTAAAGTCTACGGTCCAGATTAGTCAATCCTCTTAACTTTCAATTTCAGATTTAGATTTTAGCCTATTCTGGGTGTTTAAGTCGACCACCAATTTGCCAACATAAAAAGTAAAACTCTGTAAAAACCTTGTAAAAATTAGTTATCAAATCCTTCATAATCATCATCTGACATCATAAGTTAATTATAATTAAGGGGTCCCGCGTCTTAAGGTACCTAAGCGCAAAAATTAAAATTCGCCAGAAATCGCCTCCAAAGTTCAGCAATATTCTGGCAATAGTATCTCTGTTATTAATTGAGCTAGAACGTTCATTTTTGGCTAAATTAGAGTTCTAAGTATGCTAATGAAGATGTTGATGAGTTTTTGGAATAGATTTCCATATTTTATATATATATATTTTTTTAAGACGCGCATCACATCTGGGAGGCAGAGCCCAGCTGGCGATAGAGGTGAAAAAAGTAGTTCGCTTCATAAGGTTTTCAACCATACTTCTAGTGTCGTAAGGTCATTATAACCCGAACCACGCGATAGAGGAAGGGTGAAAATAGTGACATCCATCAAAAACACGTTTTCGCACGTGGTGGCGCTTAGGTACCTTAAGACGCGCGACCCCTCATATACATCCTGAAATACATTTGCGAGTGCTTCGTCATATGGATCCAATTCAGATGTTGATGAAAAGTGAGCTAATGCAGGACTGAGGACCTATGACAGGTAGACCTGTCTTTAAATACAAGCTAAAATGGAAAGTGGAAGGTTATTTTTTTAGACTGGGCCTACAAGTCGACTCCCTACTTTAGGGGCATAATTTTAGGCATAATTTTAAGCATAATTTTAAGTATATACTTATACCCCAATACACGGTAAAGAACATTAGATTACGTTAGATTACGCAAAGTAAGGTTAGATTCTTTAATTAGGTTTTTCAGATTAGAAACAATGTCGCCATCCACAAGTGAACATGTGAAAATGTCGCGGTCTCGCAAGTTAAATAAACGTACGTACGTATGTGTGCTTGATGCTATATATATATAAAGAACCGAAGTGATGATAGGTTATGAATTGCTCACTTCTTTGTTGAGGTAAGAGAGGAGAGCCTCGGTTTCATTGAGGAGTGTGACGGTACACTTCCCTCTGATGTGAGTTGCGGGAAGGGTCTCGATTTGACGGGAGAGGAAAAGCTCTCTGTGGCGTAGCTGGTGGCGATCCTCGTAGTTGAGCACCTCCCCCGACGGGGTGGTCGTGACGCTGGACCCAACAACAACGTTCTCACTATCCTCCAAATCATCTTCCTCTAAGGCACCTGCGACATAAATCGTTCAAATTTAATCCTAACTCTCAAAAGCTATCACTCGTATTGATAAAGAAAAGGGAAGCATAACGGTATCACTACATTGGCAGTAACGGGGACCTATGAATGAATGTATCCTGAAGGAGGTGCTTGTGTCAAACAAATCGGTTCATACAAGTCTCCCAGCTAGGATACTACAACAAATCACACACACACACACACACACAAAATATACTTTTTATATATCTATAAAATTTCATTTTACGTTTTGTTCGTAACGAATCTCAACTTAATGATAAACTGGCGAACTAAAAGCTCTCAACATATTTTAATAATTTACTGCAGACGTTTTGGAATATATTCCATTATCAGTGCAATCTTAAATCGAACTCATTATTTTATTTATTTAAAAAATTATATATATATATATATATATATATATATATATATATACACACAGGGTGGCGCAAAATCCAGGAACCACAGGCACATTTTTAATAATTTGTTTTAATGTGTGTTTTGTTCTTTTCAGATTTGTTGTTCAACCTATGGCACAGAAATTGACAACAAATGAACGGGTGGAGATAGTTTTAATGTGTGCGAGGCGTGGTAACACACCGATGAGTTGCTACTGCTTTTCGTGATAAACACCCTGAGAGGCCGCCAGTTGTTCAAGCATCAGTTGGAAAACTGTTCACGATCGGCCGCGTAGTGGCCGGCCAAAAAGTTCAACCGATGCAGCAGCAACATCACTAACGGTACTCAATCACCTCGAAAACAGCCCACGTAAGTCCTTAAGAAAGTTATCCCAGGAAACGGGTGTCTCCAGAAGATCCATTCAACGAATTATTACAGCAAATCGTTTCCACCCCTAGAAAATCTAACTCGTTCAGGAACTGCACGGTGACGACACACATCGTCGTGTAGAGTTCTGCCAGTGGTTTTTCTACAACATCGACAGCTTCAACGAAGGATCATGTTCAGCGACGAAGCGATATTTCACCTTAGCGTTCGTGTCAATAGACATGACTTGACTTAAGTCCCGTCCGGAGTTCTCCGGGTTGGGTCCCACATTCGATTTCTCCATCCTCTCCACGTCCCTCTGTCCGACGCCACGTGAGTCAGCTGCTGCTGCACGGTCCGCTCCTCGTTTGCTCTGCGGAAACGTCTAAGCCACGTTTCCCTCGGTCGGGTGCCCTCAACTCGTCCATGCATCATTTGACAGACATTTTAAAAATATTAACGTTGTTTAAAATTAAAAAAGAAAGTTAACAACAGGAGCTCTGGTGGTGGTGCTCGAGGATGAGTCTGTTGACGATGAATGCCAGCTTGTGACATGCCAGCGTGATGCCAGCAATAAAAAAAAAAAAAAAAAAAAAAAAAAAAAAAAAAATTAGACTAACACGAATGTAGATGTAGCTCATAGCGTAAACTAACCCACTTTTTGTTTAACTTTACCTACTTTTTTTTTTTTTCTTATCCTCCTTACTTTGCATGTCTCTAACTCTTTTCTTGCATGTTTGTAGTTTGCATGGTATGACAGTGAGTTAAGACTGTGTTTGCATGGTTTGTAAGCGTTCTTATTTTACTTTTCATCTTTCACCCCTCTCCTATATTCTCCGACTATTTTTCTGACTTGTCGGCAGTGGCCGGCGGATGATGATGGTGAGACTTTTTCCCTCTTTTTCTGAATGAATGTTAACCCACGAATGATAGGTGTTGCTCCTTACTTAACCCCTTATTCTCCTCTCTTCTCTTAACCCCCTACTCTCTCCTTTCTCTCGGGCTAGCCTTAGAGTGGATCTTAGGGTCTTTGTTAGCCTTAGCTTCTGTAGATCTGTAGATCATCATCATCATCATCATCATCATCATCATCATCATCTTCGGCCATCTCTCCTCCCGGTCCATCCTTTGTACATGCCCAAACCACCACCACCACCACCTCTGTGCATCTCTTACCCGGTCTAATATAGTCTCTCTGACATTATTCATTTCTGTCACTCTTTCGTTGGTTACCCTGTCTGTCCTCCCACCGCACATTACATATCATTCTTAAACATTTCATTTCAAATGCCACCAGTTTCTTTTCCTCTGTCTTCTTCTTCAACGTCCAACACTCCGCACCGTATAATACCGTACGAATGACTATTGCTCTTAATAGTCTGATTTTCAGACTTAATGAGATGTTCCTGTCTTTCCACATTTTGTTTAGTCTTTCAAATGATCTTCGTCCCAATGATATTCTCTCTTGAACTGTCGTCCTCTCTGTGCCTCCGTACGTAGTAAAGTGTACTCCCGAGTACTTAAACTCATCCAACTGTTCTATTTTTTCTCCGCCCAGCCGTATGTCTAAAACTTCTCTCAGGCGTCCAATCTTCTTCATACATTTTGTCTTCTCTCCGTTAACCACTAGCTTGTATTTGGCACATTGTTCTTCCGTCAATGAGACCATTCTCTGGAGATCTTCTTTCGATTCTGCTAGTAGAACTATATCATCCGCATATCTCAAGTTTGTTATTTCCACCCCACCGATCTTAATACCCGTATGGCAATTTTCCAGTGCCATCGCCATTACCCATTCTATAAACATATTGAAGAGGTGGGGGGACATCGGACACCCTTGTATCACTCCGCCCGTTGTTCTGAATCGCTCCGTTAAGATCTGGTCTTTCCTTACTCTTGCGTGTTCGTATAAACTGTTGATCGCGTCAATTATGCTTTGTTCTATTCCCCAACATTCCAGCACTTTCATCATACCTTTTCTCCAATAGGCATAATGCACGCTATTGGGCCAATGAGAACCCCCACTGGATGGAGGAAGGACATGCGCAATTCGATCCACGAATTATGGTGTGGGCTGCGCTCTTGGGGTATCGGTTAATTGGTCCGTACTTTTTCGACGGCAATGTAACAGGTGAAACATATCTGCATATGCTGCAAACATTTCTAATGCCCATACTGGACGACATTCCATTGGCAGAACGGGCGGAGATGTGGTTTCAGCAGGATGGTGCACCACCACATTTCGCAACCATCGTCCGGAGCTCTTTATATGAAACATTCCCAAGCAAGTGGATCGGACGGCGAGGGCCCGTCGAATAACCACGTACTGTAGGTCTCCAGACCTCACGCCTCTTGACTTTTTTCTTGTGGGGCCATCTCAAGTCGGTAGTCTATGCTGATCGACCCAGAACCATACGTTCTCTAAAGCAGTGGTTCTTAAACTTTTTGACCTCGTTACCCCTTTTCCTGATCTCAACTAATCTCATTACCCCACACAAACTTGCAATGCCGAAGTTGTAAAGAAAGTGGAAAAATTAATTACTGAAAATAACTGAAATTACCTTTAATGTGATGGGTGCAACTGTTTTTTAGCTACAAGAACTGTATTTTTACCATATTAAGAATTGCTCCATTACCCCCGGAAATACCCAAATTACCCCCTTGGGGATAATTACCCCCCGTTTCAGAACCTCTGCTCTAAAGGATAAAATCACATCTGAGTGTGCCAAAATCAGTACCAATGTGTTAAGGAATATTCAAACATCACGCATTCAACGCGTCAGAAAGTGTCTCCAAGTGGAAGGCCACCAATTCGAACATTTATTATAATTTAATAAAATGTGTCTATGGTTCCTGACTTTTGCGCCACCCTGTATATACATATATACAGTATATACATAAAACCCTCTCTTCACACAAAGGGTAGTTGAGACGGGAAGCTGAGGGAAGAACCGTGACAAAAGTAAAATAAAGCAGAAAGAGTAAAGGGGGAGGGGAAATGAGCGAAAGGTTATAATGTTGAAGACTATTTGGCTGATAAAAAAAAAAAAAAAAGCCTAGCCACGGGCCAAAATTAAAAATAAATATATAAAAAATACCCTCCCAAAATCATGAGCAGACGCCAACTTGACAACATTCCATGACATCTTGCTAACTTTTTAAACCTATTTTTTAATTATTTTTAAAAACCCGAAATTTTTAACCAAAAATAAATTAACACTCAAAATTACAAAAAAAAAAATTTTCGAAAAAATTATTTTTATTTTTCCAATTCGTATCCTATAAATTTATTATGTAATAATTCCGAGTATCTTAAAAACAATAAATTTACAGCAAAACCCGTAATAATGCAGCCTTTGAAACATCGGAACAAAGTTATATATATATATATATATATATATATATATATAGATGAAAAAACCACGAAGGAAAGGAAACACAAAATGGTGCTCAAGCGCTTTCGTCTAATGACATCCTCAGTGTTCCTGAGGATGTCATTAGACGAAAGCGCTTGAGCACCATTTTGTGTTTCCTTTCCTTCGTGTTTTATTCATCATAAATATTTTTCACGTGTTACCTTCGTGAAATAATTTTCATATATATATATATATATATAGATATAGACCAGCATTTCTTAACCTGGGGGAAATTTCAGGAATCCAGGGGGGATTTACGGCAGAATTTTGTTTGGTGATCATATAATTAGTGTGCATTATAAGCCTGCTAATGTTATTAAATTTTGTCTTCGAGGCTACTTTTTTCCGTATCCTAATGGAGGGGGAAATCGGGTAGGGCGAACTGGTCGAAGGGGAAAATGACACGAAAAAGGTTAAGAACCGCTGATATAGACACTTGGGCATTATTGGGTAGAGATGATTAACTGTACGTACTATGTAATTTGCACAAGGCATACTGAACAACGACAATGCAATCAGACTGCAGATAAGAGAATTTTTTTTAATTACTTTAATTAATATATATATATATATTAATCTCGAGAAAAAGCACAAATACTGGTTTATGTATGTAACTCATTCACGATACTATTTACACAAGGTACGGCAAAAAAAAACCCGGGTAAACCACGGGTTTATAAAAGTCCCACAATGCATTTCTTATAAAAAGAATGGTGGAACGTGAGTCAAGTTCTTGCGAGGAATACCTTTCTCACTCAGTTTTATCCAATAGAAATTCAATTACGTTCGTGCAAGACGTTTCGACTGAATTCGAAGTGCGTCCTTTCCCCGAGTCTAAGAACAGAGATGATATTACACCAAAGAAATATTCCACGTATAAGACATTCTCTCTCTCTCTGCCAGTTAGCCTTCGGAATAGTGTTATGCCTCGCTATCGTACATTAAGCAAACTCATACATAAACATACATACATACGTGAGATCATACAAAATGAACGGGCAAAAATACTTTGGGTTGTTAAATTTAACCTTCTTCGTATCATACAAACTGAAAATTAAACGGGTTACTGAGGCATATCAGGACAATCATATAATTTACACATACAAGCATACTATACGGTAGACGGGCGTGTGCATTATATAATCGTGTTAGTATAAAGACTCAAGCACGCAAAACGTGCGTATTAGCGTGTAAGGATTTGTTCCCCAACGCGGTTTCCTAGTTTCTCTCCCACTTCGCGTACATAATAGAATTAAATGGCGTTGACAATGCATCCATTCTCTCTCCTCCAATCTCCATATCAATGTTCCGTCAGGCAATCGAAACCGTCTACAATCACCATATAGGTATTCTTCATTACCATGACAACATATGGCCGCCGAGAATCCATCGTTGTTATGGCAACCAATCTCAGAACCTCAATTACACTAGAAGGGGTGGAAAAACCATCAAAATTTTGTTATAAAAGTTTTTCACGGGTTCATATTAAAAAATAAATAAATGTAATAATAAAAAGGCTTCAATCCAAATTGACGATTCCCCTTTTCAGATGCGCGGGTCTCAATAAAAACAATGTGTAAAAATCAGTATCTGTACAACCAACTAGACAGCGAATTTAATACTGACAACTAATACATTAAGAACTTAATATTCTAGATTGGCCTCCGAACTATTACTCCACACCCAGTTTTCAAAGAGTGGTTAGGAAAATTTGCAATGCTCAATCACCCGAAAAAGTAGGCTCTTTGTAGAAACTAAACTCCAGGTTTAAAATAAATAAATATATATATATATATATATTTTAACTGCAAACACGCAGTATAATTACCGTAAAGAACGACGCTTGTATAGGAGAATATTCCGCGCAAGATGAGGAGAGAGAACGAAACAAATGAAAAAATGAAGTAACCACCCGGGAATCGAACCCGGGATCTTCCGATTGCCGGTCAGATGTTAACCATTACACCATGGGCCTCATTCGAACAAATGCCGT